>JANITX010000001.1:37172833-37185820 GCA_027564395.1 Erythroxylum ulei
GACCATCTATAGCCACCAAGTATTGATTGGTCGGTAAAAAATATACGTAACTTATATATTGCAACCAAATAATTTTTTGTTGCAAAATGTATATAATTAGCAACCATTTTACTATAGTTGCTGAGAATTTGGTTGCTGAAACCAAATTTTCTTGTAGTGTCGACAATAATCAAGGCTGTGTATAAAGTAAATTCCAAAAAGGAAAAAGCACAACAACAAAGACTGTCTGCCGTCAACAATGTCTTCTTGATATATGGATAATAGAAACCAATTTCTTGGTTACAAAGAAAACCGGATCTCACAAATCATGTTTATTAAATATTTTTAGCTAGGTATACTCATTTTTTGTGACCCATTTTTGTTGCTGCTTTTTTATCTACTCATAAAAAGGTAAAAGCTACAGCAAGCTAGGATGACTCCCGGAGTTTGGTCAGAAATTACCGAATATGTTTAAATTAATTCAATTTAGGATCAGAGAATAAAGTTTGAATTGAAGGCTTGACCACTCGAACTTTTTCTTAAAAAATGACATTATTTTCATTTAAATGTTCAAAAACGTTTTGGTTTATAGGTCTACTTCCTTTTACTAGCATCAACATTTTGATTTTTTCTTTTTTTAATGATCTCTTTTACTTCGTTTCTTGTTTTTAGAAGAAGTCCAATAGTAACAATGATAGTGGCAAGAAAGAAGACAGTGTTGGATATGAAAAGAGACAATATACATATCTATTACGATAGAAAAACGGAAATGCAGAATTTAGATCTTATACTTCCTGCCATTGATGTTGAGAGATTCAAATGGGTGAGAGGGCTTTTTTAAGCTTTTAGCAAAATGCAATCAGATAGCATGTGCAGAAAACTGCTAGGCTTAGGGACCCAATACTATTTCACTGATTTTGTACTCCCTAATGTCTTCCATTAAAACAACAGAAGGAGATGACGGTTCGCAATAGAAGGTTGTGAGATTTCAAAAACAATTGAGACGACCCATCAGAAGGAAACCACTAAGTAACCAACGGACAATAGTCTCCCACTTAGGTCGTAGATGTAAGCTAAAAGCCATGAAACCTCTACTCAATTAAAGAAACCAAATGCACGAATTATGGTGATAAGTTCTCTAAATGTGAGCATTATCTTCCATATATCACGATGCATCATATTTCTTATTTCTCTTTAACTGAATGAATAAACCTTTATGTTTATTCTAGGTCCATAATAGTTGTTATTCTCAAAATAAAAATGTGTACGCCAAAATGAGAAAACAACAAAATTAATAAGAGTTTCATGAAAGTACATACAATGAATCACATAATGGAACCGAGTCCCATTTTACCAACATGTTCCTAAAAACTCTTTGTTGGCATGCCTTTTGTTAAAGGATCAACAATCATTAATGAAATGCTAATGTGTCCAATGACCACTTTATTCTCTTTGACACATTTCCTAATGGCCAAATACTTAATGTCAATTTTTTTACTTTGACTACTACTCTTGTTGTTTTTGGACAAGAAAACTGCATCTAAATTGTCATAGTAAATTTTTAATGGCTTATAAATGGAATCCATAATTCTAAGTTCATATATGAAACTCTTCAACCATACATTATGTGAGGTAGCCTCAAAACAAGAAACAAACTCAGCCTCCATGGTAGAAGTAGCAGTCAAAGTCTGCTTTGAACTCCTTTAGGATATCGCTCCACTGGCAAACATAAACACATATCCAGATGTTGACTTTCATGAATCAACAAAACCAACGAAGTCTGAATCGATTAGCTAACTATTATGAGATTGTCAATTCGTCTATACATAAACATGTAATCTTTGGTCCCTTGAAGGTATCTCATCACCTTTTTGGCAGCTCTCCAGTGGTCTATACCTGGGTTACTCTGATATCTTCTCAACATTCTAACAACAAATCCAATGTCAGCTCTTGTACAAACCTGATCATATATTAAGCTCTCTACAGTAGAAGCATATGAAATATTTTTCATTTGTTCATTTTCAAGCTCATTTTTCAGGCATGGGTTTAAATTAAACCTATCACCTTTCACAATAGGTGCTATACTCAGTGAACAATCTTTCATTCCAAATCTTTCTAAGACCTTATTGATATAGGCTTCTTGGGATAGACCCAAAATGTATTAAGATCTGTCACTATAGATCTTAATGCCAATGACATAAGATGCCTCACCCATATCCTTCTTATTAAAATTATTAGAAAGAAATTGTTTTATCTCATATAGCAAACCCTTGTCACTAGTGACAAGTAGAATATCTTCCACATATAGAACAAGAAAACAAACTTTAGTCCTACTAACTTTCTGATATATGCATTGATCTATGATATTCTCCACAAAACCATATGAAGAGACGATATCATGGAATCTCAAATACCATTGATGGGAGGCTTGTTTCAATCCATATATGAATTTCTTAAGCTTACACACCAAATGCTCACCATCATTAGAGAAGAATCCTTCCAGTTGTTTCATATAAACTTCTTCCTCTAGATCTCCATTTAGGAACATTGTTTTCACATCCATTTAATGTAGTTCCAAATCAAAATGGACAACTAATGCCATAATCACTCGTAAGGAATCCTTCTTAGATATAAGAGAAAAGGTATCTGTGTAATCAATTCCTTCTTGTTGACTAAATCCTTTGGCAACAAGTTTAGATTTATATCTTTCAATGTTGCCTAATGAGCCCCTTTTTGCTTTGAAGACTCATTTACATCCAATGGCCTTTGCATCATTAGGTAATTCGACAAGATCCCAAACTTTGTTAGATGCCATAGAATTCATCTCATCTACCATGACATTGTACCATTATTAAGATTCACTGTAACTCAGAGCTTGTGAAAATGTTTCATGTCGTTTTCGGCTCCAATATTATTGTCAACTTCTTGTAAATACACAATATAATCACTAGGTATTGCTGATTTCTTCTCTCTAGTTGATCTTCTTAATGTTGTATTAGTGCCCTCTTATGGAGGAGCTTATACAACTGGTTGCTTAACAGCCTTTAGTGATTGTTGAACAATTGGATCTGCTAGATTATCATCAGTAGCTTGTGGAACTTCAATGATTGGTTGTTCAACACCCGTTTGACTTTCAGGGATGTTGTGAATGACAATCAATCTATTACTTGAAGTAGGAGTTTGTATTTCACAATGATCCTTCTCAAGAACTAAGTCCCAAGATTGATCACTCTCACTAATCAAGTAAATCTCAAGAAACTTTGTATTTCTTGATTCCACAAACCTAGTACTATGAGATGGACAATAAAATCTATATCCTTTAAACCTTTCAGCATATCCAATGAAATAGCCACTCATAGTCCTCGAATTCAATTTCTTTTTTTGTGAATTATAAACTCTTACTTCAGACGGGCATTCCCAAATGCATATATGTCGCAAACTGGGTTTCCAACCTTTCTATAACTCAAATGTTGTTTTTGAAATAGCCTTGGTTGGAACTCGATTTAATATATACATTGTCGTTTTAAGAGCTTCACTCTATAAGAATTTAGGAAGTTTAGAGCTGCTAAGCATACTCCATACCTTGTCTAATAATGTTCGGTTTCTTCTTTCTATTACACCCTTTTGGTTTGGAGACCCAAGCATGGTGTATTGAGTTATTATCCCATGCTCCTAAAAAAACTTCGCAAATGGATCAGGTACTTGTCCATCCTCAGTGTATCTACCATAAAATTCTCCACCTCTATATAATCTCACGATCTTTATTTGCTTACCACATTGTCTCCCTACTTCTGTTTTAAATACCTTAAAGGCATCTAATGTTTTGTTCTTGTTATGAACCAAGTAGAGGTACATATATCGCGAGTAATCATCGATAAATGAGATGAAGTATTTTTGACCATAAGAGTTTATTTATAGACTACAAATGTCTATAAGTATGATCTCTAATATGTGTGAACTCCTCTTGACACCTTTCTTTTTCATGTTGGTCTGTTTTCCCTTTATGCAATCCACACAAACATCAAAGTCAATAAAATCCAAAATATTAAGTACTCAATCATTCACTAATTTTTTAATTCTTTCAAGAGAAATATGTCCCAATCTTCATTGCCACAACATAAAGGATTGTTCATTCATAACACATCTTTTAATGCCAACATTATTATGGACATGCATTGTATTGTGAAAAACATTTTCCTGCAAATTAATTTGGACAAGACCATTAATCATTGTACCATTCCCAACAAGATTAGATCCATGATATAAACCAAATGATGTAATTAAAAGTTAAAGAAATATCCTAAAGGTATAAGTCTTGAAACTGAAATCAAATTTCTAGAGAACTTGGAATATAAAATGTTCTTTCCAAATTTAAAACAAAAACATAATTCAAAACTAATTTGCATGTCCAAATAACGCATCTTGTTGCCTGAAAAGATGCATTGTTCACTTCCTATTGGCTTCCTATGGTTTAGAAAACCCTGCAAGGTATTGGAAATATGGATTGTAGAACTAGAATTAATCCACTAAGTGTTATGAAAAACATTAACTATATTAGATTCATAATAAATAAGTGAGATTGAAATACCTTTCTTTATAAGCCAAGCCTTAAATTTGGCACAATCCTTCTTTATGTGCCCTTTCTTTTTGCAGAAGCGACAATTGAAATTGAAATCCTTTTTTATCTCAGTATGGACTAATATTTTACCCTTTCCTTTTTTTCTGGCTTGCTCTTTATTCCTTCCTTCTGTGGCCATATATGCACTTTCACCCAATTCCATTATCAACCTCCCTTCCTCTGAAACACACATGTTCAACAGTTTATTGATAGACCATTTATCCTTATATGTGTTGTAAAAAGATTTTAAAGGGTCCATATTGAGGTAGAAGGGAATTAAGTATGTAATGCATAAGGAAAGATTTGAACATCTCAACCTCAAGAGACTTTAGTTGAGCCGCAATGCCCCTCATGCCCATGATGTGCTCACGCACACCTCTAACACTTATGAGCTTCATTGATGATAACTTGGTCATTAAGGTACTAGTTAGAGCCTTATCTGAAGACTTAAGCTGTTCATCAATTGCCTTCAATAGATCCCTAACGTGATCACACTCTCCAATAGAACCACGAATACTAACATGAATTTTGGTCTTTATGTACATCATGCTGAGGCGATTAGATCACTTCTAACGTCCATAAAGAGCAATTTCAGCCTGAGTGCTAGTTTCAGTAGGTGCAAATAGTTCATCTTTCCAGATAACATAATCAATGTCCATCCACCCTATTTGGAGGAGGAGAATCCCCTCTTTCCATATTTTATAGTTATCACCATTCAATTCTTGAATATTACATTGAATATATAAAAAATTTACATGTTGAATAACTGTACAAAATTTAAATAAACATGCTTATGTCACTAAATTTGTTGAAGCAAAGAAACATTTATCATGTTTTACCAATGTTAAAACATGCAATCATATTTCAAATATGAATCGTATAACAATTATAACTGCCTATGGGCTAAGCTTTAATTAAAAGATTAATATATAACCTTTATGATGAAATTGTCAAATTATATTCCTTTTCTTAATACCTGTGGGTAAATTAAGAAAAAAATAATTTACTATTTCATCCTAATTAACCATGCAAATATAATAAATCTTTCTATAGGATAAAATTAATTATATTTGAATATAATTAATTAAAATTGATGCCATTTTACTAGATGTGATCCATAGCACTTAATATATAACTTTTCTTAATCAAGGATGTTGCGGCTAATCTTCAACTAATTAAAATTATATTGGTCACATGAAACCTCACTTTATGCAAAATATTAATAATATAGGTTCCACATAATCCTTTAAAAACTAATTAATTGTGCATCAATATTATATATTAGCATGAATAAACATATACATGAATTTAAAATCAAACAATGATTTAAATCATGCAATTCAACAAAATTGGGCTAATATGTCAAATCTGAAATATGTATAGACTATACTATAAATAATACATTACACACTATCACCAAACTCTGTGGCAAAAAGCGTGTATGCACGAAAAGCATTTACTACCAACTTTGTCCACTTCTTGTTTGCTATTCTTTATAAGTATTAAACTTAAAGCTTTTCACTTATGGCCACACAAACTACAAGGTTTTTTGTTTTAAAACTTATGCAAAGCTTTCCAAGTTAGCCTTACAATATACAAGATTCTCAACATTAATGTAAAGCAATTTTTTGTCCAAACTTCATGTAACAATTAAAGCAAAAAATGGTGGGATGCATGAAACAAACACAATTCAAAGCTTTTGATAGTGGGCCCCATAAAATTTTTTTCTCTTAATTAATAGAAGTGAACAACGATTAAACGGGCGCCCATAATAAAAAACAACGAGAAACGTATGTTCATCTTCTTCAACCTTCAATCGGGTTAACTTGACTCAGATGTTTTCCTTTTAAAAACCTAACTCTATCTTGACTTCTAAAACTCCGTTTTTGATGTTTCAAAATCATTTTAATCAGAATTGAATTTTTTTCAAATATGCAAGATCAATTTCACAATATAATGACATTATCAATATTAATATATGCAACATTGCCCATTCATGTATAAAATCACAGAAATTCAATTACATCAAGACATAGGTAAATAAATGCTCTGGTACCAACTGTTAGACATGAAAAACGATATACATGTCTATTATGATTAAAAAAAACAGAAATTAGGAATTTAGATCTCATACCTCTTGTCATTGATGTTGAGAGATTCAAATGGGTGAGAGGGCTTTTCTCAGCTTTTAGCAAAATGCAATCAGATGGTGTGTGCAGAAAAATGCTAAGTTTAGGGACCTAATACCATTTCACAGATTTTATACTCCTTATTATCTTCCATCAAAATAACAAAAGGGGATGACGGTTCGCAGTGAAAGGTCGTGAGGTTCCGAAAACAACAGAGATGACCTTAGAAGGAAACTGCTGGGTAACCAATGGAAAACAGACAGAGGTCAACAACAATGGAGAGAAGGAGAAAGTTAAAAAAGAAATTTAAAAATGATCGCTATGGTTTTGAAGGTGAAGATGCATTACAAAAGGTGTGCATCTAAACTTTCCAAACTTGAAGGTATATATGTGTTGGAATTCCCTCTATAATTGGTGGGACAACATTGTAAGTTAATCAATAATTTCGATGAAGATTTATTATTATCAAAACGACATAACGGATATGTTAATATTGATGGTGAAGATTTTCTTTTATAAAGAGGATAGGAAGTAAGTTAATAATGTTGGTAAATATTTACTAACATTAAGAAGGCATGGGGAATAAGTCATTTAATGATTTACTAAAATACTCTAAAGAACAGAAGAACTAATTTTTGGGAGGCGCATCAAATCAATTATAACTATGAGCATTTGGAGATGTCTTTGATATACAAAATACAAGTGAGAACCACACTACAAAAGAGAAAAAGGGTCACTTTAGAGAATGAAGAGCTTGAAAAAATCTCTAATTTATTGAGCTTGAGTACGTGAGTGATCCAACATAAATTAGTGAGGTATTGAAGCATTGTAATCCATTCAAAGTAAGGTAAGAGGATGAATTAACATCTAGTTTAAGCTAGAGAAGAGATCATTGTAATCCTAAAATATTATTTTCTTTGCATCGAGAATTTTTTACTTAAAAATTTCAATGCCCTCCTTTGCTTCTTTTTGCAATTTATTCTTGTCCATTTTAAATCATACAAACAAGAAAAAGAGATTTTGTAACATCTATCCATTTTTCTCAAGTGTGGCATTAAAGCCTGATTTAAGGGTCATCATCTTCTTTTGTGATTTAAATGAAGGATATCATCACTCATAATGGTGGCATGTTCAAACTCACTAATGAGAATTACTCCTTTTAGAAGTCAATGATGGGGACCATCTATATTGCAAAGATTTGTACAAGCCAATCACGAACGAGAAGAAGCTACAGGAAAATTTTGATAAATAATGAGAGATCTTAAATGAAGAGATGATGGCTATGACCCATAATTTTATTGACCTAATCTTGTTCGAGCTCGTATCAACGTTCATCAATACATACGAATTATAGATAAAACTCGAATCTATGATTCAAAATACGATGCCTCAAAGTAAAACCCATATAGTAAAACAGTTGGTCAAGTTAGAATACATGGATAGTCAAAGTATAATTGAGCACTTAAACACCTTCAAGGGGCTCATAAATCAACTAATGAAGATAAAGATACAGATTGATGATAAGTTACAAGCCTTATTACTTTTTAGCTTGTTACTTGAAAGCTGGCATACTCTTGTTATTACAACTAGCAACTTGATCCCATAAGAAAATTTCACCATAGGCATTGTCACTGATAACTATTGGACCAGAAAACTAGGAGAAAGAAATATGGCAAATTAGCAAAATCCAAGGCTAATTTTGTTGATAACAGAAAAGAAGTGAAACCCATGAAAAGGAGTAGAAGCAAAGGTTGTTATAAGTCAAAAAGGTAGTCTAAGTCATACTTAATAGTCAACTGTTACTATTATGGCAAGCCTGGTCTTAAGAAATTTGAATGTCGAACATGAAAGTCATAAGAATAAGACTATTAAATCAAACGAGATTGACCCAAAGAAGAAGGAAGAGAAGAGCATATTCATTGTGGCAAACAAAAATTATGTTAATGTCTTCCTTATTGGAGAAGACAACTATGTTAACATCACCTATGATGACAATTCATAGACTATTGATTCGGGTGCCTCCTTCTATGTCACCTTATATGGAGAGTTCTTCCAAACATACCAAAATGACGAGTTTAGTACAATTAAGTTAAAAAATCAAGTAACCAAAAAGATTGTAGGGATTAACAATGTCATTTTGATTACCAAAACAAAGTGCAAGCTTGTGTTGAAAGATGTGATATATGTCTTTGATATGTGCCTCAATCTTATCTTTGCCTAAAAGCTCAATGATATTGGCTATATGAATCAATTTGGTGTGGAAAAATGGAAACTCTCAAGTAATAGCATAATCATCATAAGAGGAATAAAAGAATGTTCAGAATACTTACACAAGCAAAGTTGTGTAAGAAAGAAGATAATATCATCCATGATAACTCATACTTAGAGCTATGACACAAAATATTAGAGCGCATGAGTGAGAAGGTTTATAAATCCTACCTCTTAAAGAACTCTTTTCCTATATGAAATGTAAATCACTTAAACTATGCACTTATCATTTAACTAGTAAACAACATAGAGTTTCATTATATTGAATTAGTCAGTCATTTAGTATAAAACAGGCAGTGAATTCTAATGTTTGCTCAATGACTACAAAATTAATTGGCAATGCATTATATTTTGCTACTTTTATTAGTGATTATTCAAGAAATGTTTGGTTATCTATGTTGAAAATGAAAGAATAGTTACTCGAGGCATTCAAGGAGTTCAAAGCCAGAGCGGGGCGCGATATAAGAAGAAAGTTAAAATATGTCAAAGTTGATACGGAGGTTAGTACTGTGGCCTATTTGAAGCACATTACAAATCATTTGGCATCAACCTTGAAAAATCATAGTCAAAGACACCACAATTGAATGGTGTAGTTGATAAACTAGACTATCAAGGAAAGGGTCCTATATATCTTATGTTATGTCAAGCCTTTTGGATGGAGGTATGCTAAAGGAAGTATGGATGAGAAAGATGGTCTCATATAACCAATTCAAAATTCAAAAGATGGTCTCATATAACCATTTCAAAATTCAAGTGTTGTGCATTCATCCATGTCCCTAAAGATGAATGTTTCAAACCTGATTGGAAGATAAAATTATGTGTATATTTTAGCTCACCAGGATGAGTGTGGCTACTAATTGTAGGACCCTATGAATAAGAAGATTGTGAAAAGTTGAGATGTTGTATTTTTTGTAAATCAAACCATTGAAGATTACAAGAAACCAAAGAAACCTAAAAACAAGGTTAACATATGCCCTGATTGAAAATATTTATCCCCTATAGTACATAATAATCTAAAAGGACAAACCAACAAGACTAATTATGATAAAGTCGGTTATATTTATGATCACAATGAGTCTTCAACAAACGATTTGTCATCAATTGATACAAATAACACAGAGCCTATTGAGTCTATTGAGGTAAAATCTATAAAAACAACTCCAATTATAGGGATTATCTATAGGAACACAATTATCCACTAAATATCCTTTAAATGAGTATTCCACACTCATTATTGAGAGGGAGCATCATAGCTACAACGAGGCTATAGTTGATGTTCTCAAAGAAGAATGGTTGGAAGCCATACATGAGTAGATGCAATTCTTGCATGAGAACTAAATTTATGATATAGTGGAGTTGTCTAAAGAAAGATAAGCTTTGAAGAACAACTAGGTGTACAAGTTAAAAATTAAGGAGAATAACCTACAATTGAGAAACAATGATAGAATCATTGTTAAAGGGTAAAATTAAAAAAAGGGAGTTAATTTGAAGAGATCTTTTGACCTATGGTGAATATGTCATCTATCTATATAGTTCTCAATCTAGCCACTAGCCTAGACTTAGAGATTGAACAACTTAGAGTTAAGATATCACTTTTACATGGAGATTTAGAAGAGGAAATACATGCAGAGTAATTTGCAGGATTTATAGCCTTGTGAAAAGAAAATTTATTATGCTAACTGAAAAAAGAGTCTCTGTAGTTAGAATAAGTGCCTAGGCAATGATATAAGAAGTTTGACTCTTTCATGGCTTAAAATTACTTTAACATCACATTGACCATTGTGTCTTTAATAAAAGGAACATTGGTGGTAATTTTATCTTACTTCTATTGTATGTTGATGATATGATAATTGTTGAGCATTATAAGAAGAAAGTTGTTGCACTTAATAAGGTATTGAGAAAATTATTCACCGTGAAAGATTTGGAACTAGCGAAGTAGATCCTTAGAATAATGATAACTCAACATCATTTCTATCTCAAGAATGATAGATTGAGAAAGTTCTTGAGAGATTTAGCATGCACAAAGTGAATCTAGTTACCATTCCACTTGTCAAACATTTCAAATTGAGTAAGAAGTAAAGTCCAGTAAGTGGGAAGGAAAAGAAAGAAATGAGAAAGGTCCCATATTCATCTCTAACTAGTATCCTTATGTATACCATGGTGTGACTAGGCTCAACATTTATTACACTATCGATGTTATGAGTTAATTCTTATTAGGCTCAACAGTTCTTACACTGTAGATGTTGTGAGTTAATTCTTGTCTAATCCGAGAAAAGAAAATTAGGAAATTGTGAATGATACTCTGATATCTCCAGGGTATAACCACTAGGTGTTTATTCTTTGATAAAGGAAAACTTGGGTTAGAAGGATATATATTATGTATATATGGCTGCAGACAACGATTCTCGAAAGTCAACATTAGGATATTTGATTACCTTTACAAAGTGAGTTATATCATGGTAATTAAAGCTCCAAAAGTATGTGACACTTTCAACTATAGAGGTTAAATATATCTCGGCTGTGGAAGTGTGTAAGGAGATGTTATAGACAAAAAATTTCCTTTATAAATTGGGTCATGAATAATAAAAATATGTGTTGTGATATGACAATCAAAGTGTAATACAATTAGCCAAGAAATTTACCTTTCACTCTCTTATAAAATATATTAATGTTCGCTATCCCTAGATACAAGATGAGTTGGAAGAGAGACTTTTACAATTTAAGAATGTACACACTGATGGTAATTGGTTGGACAAGATGACCAAAGTGATATTTTTTTTTGAAACGTTGGCATGTGCGCTCAGCGCATATTATTCATGTCCAAAGATAAAACGTCATATAGAAAATGAGGAGGGCATACCCCCCATTCAGAATCTGACATAGAATTGGCCGCCCTAGCAATCTTATGAGCAACCTAATTTGCTGATCTCTTAACAAAAGTAGTGGAAATAAACTGATGCTCGTGAAGAAGAGCTTTACAATCCTCAATAATCATTGAAAAATAAGATGGAAATTGATGTGTGGATGTCAAGAATTGAGTAATGATTTGACAATCCATTTCCACGCAAATAGGAACATAAGAAAGACCTTTTATCCAGCTTAGTGCCTCCCTAAAACATAACGCTTCACCGAGTTGAGGATCCCTCCATCCTGGTAAAATCATTGACTTGCCCACACAGTTGAGGCCTTTGCAGTCACGGATCACCATTCCTGTAGCATCCCGTCACCCATGTTAGGGCTAGAATTGTAAATTGTGAGTTTTTTTTATGAGAAATTAGGATTTTTGCACCTCATGCATTATTATTTGTGACATGCACATTTTGCACAATTATCTGATTGTACATGCATTCATTGGCATTTTCCGGGTACAATTGAATTGTTATTGATGATTAAATTGTGTTTTGACAATTCTGGTATTATTTAGAATTTTTGGGAATTTTTGGAAAAATATTGATTTTTTGGACCAATCCTATAGTGACACTTGGACTGATTTAATAAGGACAAATGGCTTGAGCATATTAGGACAAGTGGCATTTTAGTGTGACATATGTCTTGATAAAGTCAAGACACGTGTAACCCATGCATGAGAGCCGAAATGGGTTGAATGGAGCTTCTTCGGTTGAAAACCTCAAACTCATCCGATTGTGTTTCTGCTTGCCTTGTTGGATTTCTAAATTTCTTGCTGCTTGATCGGTCTTCTTAGCTGGTCTTCGTGCAGATCCAAGTAAGTTAACGTTTATACAAGCTTTGTACTGGTTATAGTTAACAGATATAGGCATGCATGGATGAGAATGGTTTCGGTGGTTGATCTGTTGATGATCGAATGAGAGTAAGAACTGGTTTTAAATGGCTTGAATGAACTCTAGATTAAAGTTGTGTAAGTGTTCTGTTAAGGTGTTGAGAAAAACCGTAAGAGAAAACGTAGGAGTTTTCATCCGAAATAGCTTAAGTTGTGATTTGAGTATGAATGTTGGATCTTTAGAGTTGCATGCG
>JANITX010000001.1:37441966-37453267 GCA_027564395.1 Erythroxylum ulei
TATGTGATTGAATAAATCCTCCTCTATCTGTTGCGGGTCGAGGACTCCTTCTCCTTCCCCTTCTTCAAACTCCGATTCGTATTTTTCATACAGAAATCTCTGATCAAGGATAGAACAAGATCCATTTTGCATCATATCTAAGGGACTCCTTGGTTCGGGCCGAAGAAGCAATGTCACTCGATCATTATCAAACCGACTGCAATCTTTTTCTGTCCGTGAGGATCCCACCAGAGCGCCTTCTACTTCTAATAGGCCATGAACTAGATCAGAATCATTCTCAACAAGTCCATAATAAGTGATCCCATTTTTTTCATCGGGTCCGGGTAGAGACCAAAGGTCTTGAGCAACCGATCCGGCAGAACAACTCAAAAGATAAAGAAGTATCGTTAATTTCTTCAGGCTCGTTCCAAGTTCGAAGTACCATTTGTACAAATAAGAATCCCCTTCGTTACATGATTTCTTCTTCATATAGATAGATATAGGATCTATGGGGCAATTACTTAGAAATACATTTTGTGCAACAGCCCTTCCTATCTGATAGAAAAGGATCCCATGATCCTGAATCGATCTTACCTGGGATCGCAAATCCCAAGTTTGTCTATGAAGAGCAGATCTAATTATATTAGTGTCTATAGTTGATTTCTTCTGTGTAATACTAATCGATAGGGCCTCATTGGTAAGTGCTACAAGATCTCGTACACTCAATGAAATAAATTGATTATGAGAGGAAATTCTTACTTGTTCTCAGGTTTACAGAAGTTTGACTAATTGTAGTCTTACTAGTTATGGATTATGATATACATCAAATAGATGTAGGGATAACAATGGGCTAGGTTGGGCCTGGGCAAGGGCTTGACCTTGTCATTTTGGGCCTGGGCCCTGTCTAAGGCTCGACCTGGCCCAGGGTTGTCTGGTCCAGCTTTTTTTTATTGTTCTAAAAAGCAAAACAACGTTGTTTTATGAGAAAACAACGTTGTTTTATGTTACTGGAGCTAGTTAGCATAAATCTCGAGGCTCGCTTAGGATTACCATCCTTAAATATATGTAAAGAATGTATTTTTAAATGGAGAACTTGATGAAGACATCTAAAGAAAAGATTAATGGTAGCTTAGGAAGATATAAAACACGTCTAATGACAAATGGATACATTTAATGGAATAAATTGATTACGAGAGGAAATTCTCACTTATTGTTAAGTTCACATAAGTTTGACTAATTGAAATTCTCACTTATTGTTAGGTTTACATAAGTTTGAATAATTCTAGTCTTAGTAGTTATGGAGTATGATATACATCAAATAGATGTAAAGAATGTATTTTCAAATAGAGAACTAGATGAAGACATCTATATGGTTCAATTACTAGGTTTCATTCAGAAGGCCAAGAGCATTACATATTCAAATTATTAAAGTCAATTTATAGTCTAAAGCAGTTTCAAAATGAGTGCTATATATTAAATTTTGTACTATAATCATGCCATATGATTTTAATATAAATGAAAAAAGATCACAAAGTATATGACAAAAGATCCAATGATAAATGTATAATTTTATCGTTACATGTGAATGGTAATTTGATAGTTAATGATAATAAGTAATTTTTCAAACAAATAAACAACTTAGCTATCATCCATGTTCAAAATAATAAACATAGCTAAGACTGTCTACATCTTTACTATTAAGATTGCTAAATATTGCTTAAGAAGAGCTTTGTTATTGTTATAAGCTACATATATATTAAGCGAATATTTGAACGATTTTGTATGCAAAATAGTAAATCACCTTATAATGCCAATTTGCTAAAGATGAGCACTAAAGCAATATATAACATCTGCAGATGCCACAAAAAGAATGGGAGATAAATATGGTTCCTTATTTTGAAGCAATCAATTGTCCCATACTTATTATATTGTGTATGAACAAGTATATTGAAAAGTAGTATTGGCAAGCTCAAATGTCAAATATCAAATCAAATACATAGACAACATATATAACTATGTCAAGATATAGTAGCACAAAAAATGAAAATGTCCACGTAAATATTCATTATGCTTGTTATCAATGATGATAGTGTGTTTGCCATTGAGTATTTGATGCAATATATATTTTATTAAGAATTAAATGACATCTTCTAGAATTAATTTTAAATAAATATTCAATTCAATAAATATGAGAATATTTGATTCCATATTGAGTTTTCAATTCTAGAATGAATGTTAGAATGAGTATTGAACATTTAGTTCTAGATACAAGAAGTATGTTAGACAATTATGAGATACCTTCGCTTAGAGTGATCAATTCCACTACTTTGTAGGAATGGCTATGAGATAAGTTTTAAGAAATTTATCTAGGTGATAAATGAGCAATCAAGGCTTAAAACACTAATATCTATGTGAATTATATTAAAGGGTGTAAAAGGTTATTAGTGATGATATAATCTAAAGAAATGATATGTTCATCCAATCTATCTTAATATGTCAAATGTGAGTTCTGAAAGGTGGATTAAATGAGTAAATATGTGAACTCAAGTTAGGTGTTAGGTATGCCTGAACTATCATCTGTACAATATTTAAGGAAAGACATAAGCTTTAATAAAAGAGAGTCAATACTATAACATATAATCATATTATGTGTGCATTTTCAACTTGTAAAGATAATATAAGTTAGGGTTAATTACAAAAAAATCTCAAACTTTCGTCAATTTTTCAATTATAGCTCAAACTTTAAAAAGTAGTAATAAAATGCTTGAATTTTAAAATTTTTTCAATTCTAGCCTAACGTTAGTGCCACCATTATCTTTGCTGAAGTGGTAATGCCACGTGTATAGGGACCCTCATTAATAAGACACCTTCGCAGTGGTTAAGATGAAAAACCTTAGTTAAACGACATTGTTTAATCAGTTTAATAGATTTGAGATCTTGTCCTTGTCTAGATCTTTCTTGTCATCTCCATCCCCACTAAGAGCAATAAGTCTAACTATTTTTCTTGCTAGAGGACAGGTCAGGTGGTTGGGGGAAACGTTGTTGGAGAGTTAACAGCAGTAGAACCTATGATAATGATTGTATCGTCGTTTACCAACATTACATATGAGCAACTTCCTTTGGATTAGGATGAGCAGTTGTACATGCAGAGTGGCGACGACGAAGGAGGTGGAGGTGCTGGTGTTGGAAATAATCCTTTCTCTGAAGTTGGTTTAGGAGGTCTTCCATTCTTTAATTTGCCTCCCAATGGGCAGTTGCTAGTGGATGGATGGGTCAGGAATTCTGGAAGTACGGCTCCATTTTGACTGAAATCAAAGAGTACAAGGATGTTAGTAAACTATTGGAAATGTGACTGAATTGTTTATGGTAAAAAAATGGTTTTTTTATTGGATTAGAGCAATTTGCAATGGCAAAAACTACAGGGATTGATCGATGGATCATAAAAGGTCAACGACATAATTGTTGGATGACTTGTGTTCTCATAATCATCATCATCATCTTCTACTAGTACTACTACTTTCTTTCTTTTGAGATGTTTTTTAGGGTAGATTCTATGATTCCTGCTAGAAATAGTATTCTTGTTCATTGTGGGGGATTGTAGTTAGCCACATATGTGGGTTTAGTGTAGTATATTGCATAAACTAAGGGAATAGTGGGGCTACTTCCCTGTGTAATCTAGGAATTATTTTCAAGCTCATTAATGAAGGCTTTCAGTGTTGTTGTTTTGATGACAATCTGTGAATTGAATGATGCGAGACAAAAAATGACGACTGAATGAAGTTTTGAATTCAGTGGGTTTTGCAAATTGAAGAAGAAAAGGGGTTATATCATTTAAACATAACACGCCGTCTTCTAAACTGATTAAACGACGTCGTTTAACTAATCAGGGTTTTGAATCTTAATCACTGTTAACGTGTCTTATTAATGAGAGTCCTTGTATTCGTGACACTGCCACATCAACAAAGATAACATTTGCACTAACGTCGAGCTAGAATTGAAAAAAAATGAAAGATCGAACTTTTTATTGCTAATTTTTAAAGTTTAGGTTATAATTGAAAATTTGACAAAATTTTATGATTTTTTTATAGTTAACCTTATAAGTTATGTTCTCAACTTATATTGTGTAAAGATCCTTTGAGATTATATGAACCCTAAATCAAAAAATCTTTTTATCTCGGGTTTTAATTCCAAAAAATTGAGATGATGATTGCTATCATAGAATGTTATTAAAAATCATGAATGACTCGATATAATGAAACATTATAAAAAAGCAATTCAATTTAATTTAAAGGATTGAGAAACTAAGAAGACTATTATAAATTTGAGTTTGCATCGAGATATATTCAAAAAGGTCTAGCTTCTATAGAAGGTAGTATAAATACAAATTATTTATATAATGATAATGAGATGATGATTGATGCAACAAATGATTTAGGGTATTGAATACTAAATTCATTTAAGGATCAATTCAGTAGTTGATAGTTCATATATTCCTAACAGATATATAATAACACGATTTATCATATTAATTGTTTATTCTTGTAGGGATGAAAGATAAGGACACTCTTGATGATCCTTTATCCAATATCTTTAAGGTATAATTGCATTGTCATTTTTGTTAATTGTCGAAGAATTAAATCTTGTTCAAATATTATATTTAAGTTCTCTTTTTTTTTTCAAAATATGATAACAACAAATAAAATAAAAAAGAAAAAATAGTGGAATTCTAAAACAAGTCTTTTAATATGTGAATTTTGAAATAATCAACAATGCAAGATATATATCTTATCATATTATTTACATTTAAATAGTATAATATGTTTCTCAAATTTGTTCTTAATGTAATTCTAACTTCTATTTTTGTTCTTTATATATTTTTATCTTCGATGTCCCAATTGAAAATGGAACAACTATCATATTACATGGGGTAGGAATAAAGAGATGCAATTGTAAATTTATTTTTATATGATACCTTTTTATTGATCAAGAGAACATAATTTTTGACCAAATTAAACTGTTAATAGATCATTTGTCAGTCTCTTAAATTTGATCACTTGCTTTTTACTTTATAATACATCTTATAAAAGCTTACTTCAATTAAAAAAAAAAGTGATTCATATCATTCAAATTTCTTATTAAAATCATATGCATCTATATTTTCTAAAACGACCCTTTTTTTTCAGTTTAAACATATCGAGAAAATATTGCGCTTTAAAAATTTCTCATGATTGTCTAAATACAAAGCTCTAATCTTTAAAACATTAAAGAAGACTGCAAAATATTATAACTCTTCACTAAACTTGTCCTCTTACCTTCTTCATAACAATCATTGTATGAAGAAGAAATTGTTTAGTTAATCTGTAGCCTCACATGGTTGGAATTGTTTAGTTAAGGACAAATGCACCATATGGCTTGTCAAAGATAAAATTGAATTGAGAGAAAGAAAATTCTTGTTGGTTATCGATTGCAAAAGTTTGGCAGAGGTCTTGGAGAAAAAAAAAAAACCAGTAATTTCCTGAGCTTGATAACATTTGTTGGAGGCTTCAGGTTCAACACGATGGCTGCTTGGCTGGTACGGTACGACTCAATCATTAGGGAGTCGGGGCACCTGCCTAACTTGTAAAATATCTTTGTTCTTATTTTCATTCAACTCTTTCGGTATCTTAGTCTTGGATTGAACCTTCGATGAATTATAAAAATGTAAGAATTTCAAATTTGATTTCTAATATAAATTTAATATATATATCAAAATTAATTTATTAAATTATTAATATATAACAAGAAACAAAACTCTAAATTTAAACTTATCAAATTATTTATTGACAGACCGACATTAAAATAACTTATATTAGGATATGGTGTATTTCCTTTTTTTTCTTACCAAATGCAAGTACACTAAAGACTTGAATAAATAGGTCAAATTGTGAAGTGAAAGGGTCTTTCGTTATATATTTGGCTATCATTTTCCGACTTTTTTGCACTTTTAGATGTCATTATAATTAATTAATGGCACATAATTTACACTAAACATCAAATTATTAAAAACGGATAAGAATTAAAATTGGTAAAATAAAATTAAAGAATTTAAAATATAATTAAAAAATTATCTTTATTTATTAAAAAATTTAAAGTTTAATTAAAAAAGATTATCAAATGAAAATTAATTGATTATTTTTATAAAAATTGAAAGATTAATTAATAAGTTAATTAATTTTTAAGTGAAAGAATTATTAAAATAAATCAATAAAAATTTAAAAGTTTAAAAAAATTTATAATTGAATTGACATAATTAGTTGGTTTTTAATTTTTGCTAAATATTATAATGGTAGCTGCGCACCATTATAGTGTGACGTATAACTTTCAGTCGGACGTGAAATATCAATTTCATTCCAATTTCGTTGAATAATAATTATTTAATTTATCGTCATTAAAACGTACACTCAAAAGCTATTAAAGTAAATTTAACGCTGCACCAGCCGGAGCTAAAAATTTAAAATAAGAGGGTTTAAATATTTAATTTTTAAAATTTTAGAGAGTTCAGTGTATCATTGATCCCTAAATAACTCTGTCCTTGATAGTGTATATATATATATATATATATAATTAAAAATAATTTTAAAAAAAATCTTGAGAGTCCATTGCACCACTGAGTTCTATATAGCTCAATCGTTACACTACACTCAATATTTGGTCACTTTAGTCAATATTTCGACAATAGATTATTGACCGACTCTCTTATAAAGTCAATTATATTTATATAAATGATTGATAGTTATAAATTATGAACTAAATTAAAATACAACAAACCTAAATGGTGTGATTGAGTAGAAGAGGCTTGTCCATCTTTAACTATAGATCAAAGGTTTGATCCTTGACTTTAAGTATAGAGCAGCCTTAAATTATTAAGTTAGTTGTCTCATCTTGTGAGGTGCTTACAAATTAACGAGAGGATTAATTATTAAGTCTACCGATAGATATCCTAGCTTAAGACTAAAAAAAATACAACATTCAATATAAGTTCCGTTGATTGGTGAAGTTTGGAGTAAACTTCACCATTGTATGGCCTAAATATAAAATTTTGTTAAATATCACAATAAAATTAAAGTAAAATGGGATACCACTTCACAATTCTAAAATTTCCCAATCCCAATCCTACGTTAAATAATTGATAATTTCTTTTTTTTTTTCTCAGCTCAAACAATTTAAGTAATTACCGGAGAGTCCTGACTCGTGAGTGACAGGGCATAAACTATGACAGCTTCGCTTGGTATTCTTTTTTGATGAATTAATCAAAAAAATGATGTAAATATGTCGGCGTTAATTTCGTTTCGTTTCGTTTGACCATTTTATCGTTTATTAATTTGTGGAAAGATTATCTTTTTTTTCTTCGGGAATTGCTTTCAGACATAGCCCAGAACTGTACACAACCAACAATTTGTAACTCCAAATATTCACCATAAATCTAAAATTTTTTGGAGCTGTTTGTTCTACTCTCTGTGCCTTTACATCACTCGATTGATTCATTTTCTCGTTGACCCGGAGACCCCCTTTTTGTTCATTACCAGCAATTCATGCCCACTGCGTTTTTGAGTTTCCTTCTTCTCTTCTTCTCAAGAGATTTGATTTTTGTTTGATACGAAAAGACCCCAGAAACGGAGGTATTAAAGATCTGTACGGCACTACGGTGCGTACTCGCGAAGTTTCTGGCTCAATATTCAAGTCAAGGCCGTGTAATATAGTTTTTCTCTCTTTCCTAGTCCTTGTTTGATTCGTTAATCCTTATGCGTTTACTTCATTTTTGGTCTCCTTCTTTGTCTTAAAAGTATGTGAGTGCTGAGAAATGGTTTGAGTTCGTGAAAGGTTTTCTTTGAATTGTTGGGTTACGGTCCATTTACTTTCTGGGGTTTCAAGTTTCTTGCTTTTGCTTTCGAGAAGAAGGATCTTGTTGGGAGATTTATTTACTTTTCTGTGTTTTGATGGTTCACGAGTTTCAGTGGGGATGATATGAACTGGTTTGTAGACTGATCTGTTTTGGGGATTTGGTTGTATGCTAAATAGGTGAGAAATTTGTTAGTTGCCAGCATCTGTTGTAGTTTTTGATTTAATTACAGCTTTGTGGGATTTGAACGGTGTAAAACTGAACTCTTGTGTTTCTTTCTGAAGATTCTTCAACTACTTGACTTTGTGGCTATTAGAAGAAATCAATGCATCTGGCTTGTTGAAGCCTTAGGTGGAGTGTGCTAGTGTTGAAGTTCTGAAGTTCTTAAAGATTTGACTTTGTGGTGATTCACTTATTTTGATGCTGGGTTTTTCGGGGTAAACTTGTGTTGAATTCAGTATGGATAATTCGAAAAGCAGACAGAATGATCAGTTGGGTGTGAACAAGATGGGCAAGAACATTAGGAAAAGTCCGCTGCACCAACCGAATTTTGCTAACAATGCTAACAGGCAACAACCTCAGCCTCATGTCTACAACATAAGTAAGAATGATTTCAGGAACATTGTTCAGCAGCTAACAGGTTCTCCATCACATTCACAAGAACCTCCACCTAGACCTCCACAGAATCCTGCCAAGCCCCAAAGTATGAGGTTGCAGAAGATTAGACCGCCTCCTTTGACACCTATCAACCGACCCTTTATGCCCCCTCCAGTCCAAGCATCGGCCATGGCACCTCCGCCAGTACCTTATAGCAATACCTTTGTAAGACCAGGCCAATTTGGACCGCCTTCTCCAGCAATGATGCCCCAAATGGCATCTGGTGACTCAGTTTGGGCAAATACTGCTGAATCTCCTCTTTCATCATATATGCGCTACCTTCAGAATTCTTTGATTGATCCTAGTCCCCGAGGAAGTCAGGCTCAACCTCCCTTACATCCACCACATCCACAAACGCAAATGCCAGGCCAAATTCAGCCGCATCCACCATCTTCTGGGATACCACCTAACCCACCGATGCCTGCAGTACCATCCCCAAGAGTTAATGGTGCTGTACCACCTATGCCTAATTTCCCATCTCCACAAATGAATGGACCGCCTCTTTTACCTTCACCAACTTCTCAGTTCCTTTTGCCATCACCTACAGGTTACATGAATTTGTTGTCTCCAAGGTCTCCTTATCCGTTGCTTTCTCCTGGAATTCATTTTCCTCCGCCTCTATCACCCAACTTTGGCTTTTCACCAGTGGCTCATTCTGGGATATTAGGTCCTGGTCCTCAACCACCACCTTCTCCTGGCCTTCTTTTTCCGTTATCACCATCAGGTTTCTTTCCAATTTCCAGTCCGAGATGGGGTGATCAATAGTCCCGAATAAAATGTTGTTATGCTGTGGTGTTCTCTGATCTCGAATGGCCTGGTGACTTTACTGTGGAACTGCTACTTTGAGGGCAGCTTAACTGGTAGATGTGGGATACAAAGGTAGTGCTTTGTAATCGGCTGAATCCGTTTCTAACTCTTCTTTTTGTTCGTTGATATAGTTTTTGCAGCTTGTTTTCAGATATACATGTGCAAGGGGTGCATCCATTTTTATGTCATGCATACATCTTAGTTGATGCACCAAAGCCTGGACCAGCTCAAATGTAGTGCTGCACAAGATAGTTAACACATGAAAGATAGAGCGTGCATGAAACAAGGGAGGCTCATAGATACTAAAGTCCAAGTCTGTAGGTCATGTAGCTGAAGTTTCTTCTTTTCTGTGCATTTGTAACGGTGAATTTATGTTAATTTGTTTGAAGCTAAATTCTTATGTTGGAAGGAATTCTTTTACCAAGTTGGCTCATATTTATCTTTTCGTGTTTTACATTATGGAATTCTTATGTTCTTTGACTATTTCATATATGGATAAAATGATTAGTTTCTACCAAATGCTGTTTGTATTGTGTTATTGGCTGTAAATTTTGCCATAATTCAAGGTTGCAATGCTTGGTATTCATTGGATAAACGAAACGGCAGAGATAGTTCATGCTGCTAATTTACTTCCCCGAAGAACCTAATGTTCTAAGTTGAAGTGTCATATGGCTTGTAGGCTGTAGCTATGGCTTGCCTTTGGTGACACGTCTTTGTTTTATTTCAAAAACGTGATTGACGCTCATACGCATTGAACTCTCATATTTTTCGTTATCTTTTATGAGGATTTTAGACTTTAGTTAGGATTTAAAGGCAATTTATGCTTAAGCTTATTAAGATGTTAGCTTTCACTGACACCTGTTCACGTCAAGATCGTTAACAAGATTTCAGTTTCTTTTCTCCATGCGTCGCTCAATGTTGGACTGCATACTATTCGGCTCCTGACATATATAAGAGTTCATCTAACCATTTCTTTTCTTTTGTTTGTTCAAAATTCAATCCCTTTCTTTTATGCCATCAATTCTTTTCATATTGCATATAAATTTGGATAAAGGGCACCAATGGTTCGTATGTATTGAAAAGGCTCCAATACTACAGGAAGTGTCCTTATCTGCTACTTCAAAAAAAATCAACATGGAATTTCAAGACCCTATCGAGAAATAGATGACACTTTTGAACAATGATGTTCAACTCAAAAAAGTTTTAACGCTTAATTGAAAAGAAAAAGTAAAATTTTGTTAGAGGACGTACAGAAGAAACATCATTGGTTTCTTCTTTCTAATCACAGGCACGGATAAACGTGGGACGGCATTCTGTCGGGCCTCGTATATCTATGAGTTGCATGTATTTAGGTGCTAAATTGCTGTTCCCAAGTTGGATTTGTCTCGAGATGTTGGAGCTGCAAGAGTTCTTTAGGCCATTTTGGTTGGATATTAATTAACATAATAGAATTCTATGGAACATAACATAATGAAACAGTTTATAATATAATAAAATGTAATATAGTAAAAAATTGTTTAAAAAATAATGTAATGTAATGTAGTAAAATGTTGTTTGAAAAATAGAAGTAATAGAATGTAATGTAGAATAAATGAATTTTATACCTCTTATATCAAAAATGGTTGTTGCAGAAGTTTATTATTTTATTACTCCCTCCTATTCAAAATAAGTGTCGTTTTAGAGAGATTTTAATTATTCAAAATAAGTGTCGTTTGTGACTTTTTATGCATATTTATGATTTTATTTCTAAAATTACCCTTTAATTTTTCGCACATCTTAATTACACAGATTATATTTTCAAGACACTTTAAAATATAATTAATAAGGGTATATCAGACATTTTATTAACTTTCTTAATAAGTGTGCATTCCTCTAAAACGACACTTATTTTGAATAAGAGGTACTATTAATTATATAAAAATATTGGTATTATTTTATTTTATTTTATTTTATTTTATTTTATTTATATTTTATATTTT
>JANITX010000001.1:37460414-37479875 GCA_027564395.1 Erythroxylum ulei
AAATCGTTTTGAGTTTTCTCCGATTAGATTTGTGGATACCGTTAGAGGCCGGACGATTGAACGGCTTATGGAATTGACATTTTCGGAGAAACAGGAAATCGTATCGGAAATCAGAACAGGTTCATATAGCTTTGTCTATTTCTCATTTTATGTTTCGAATTTACTTATGTTAAAGTTGATTCTGTGAAAATTTTTAAATTCATTCCGCTACGCCTAGATTCGATCTTGCGTATATTTTCCAACAACTATACCATTAATAAGTGGATAAACATTTAGCACACCTCTTTCTCGTGCTTAGATTGTGGAGTATTTTTGCAAAAGAAGTTGGATATGCCACTATTCTTAAATCAAATAGAGAAATTCGGACCATAAAAGTTGGATAAAAATAGATGAAATTGGATTAGCTTTATCCATTAAAGAAGCCTTCAAATATTAAAAAATTGAGAGCCAGCCATCATTTTAGTGGTTTTCTAATCATGATTATTGTTTATTAAATTACCTTTATATGTATGTATATATATTTTATAACATATAAAAATAATTTAGTTAAATGATTCGTTCAGCGCCTTTTTAGAGATGCAATAGTTTTGTTCTTATCATATGCCCAACAATTAATATATCATTAAGATACATTAAAAGTATGATAAAATTGTCACTAGTGTACCCCTTAAAGATATAATGGACAACATGAGTTTTCTTGAAGTAATGCTAAGCCACGAAAGAATCAAACTTCTTGTACCATTGTCTTGGTTCTTTTTTTCATACCGTAAAGACTTATTTTTATTCGACACACCAGATGTTCTTTTTCTTGAAGTTCAAATCCCTTAGGTTACTCCATATATATCTCCTTTTCTAAGTTTCCACGTAGAATTGTTATCTTGACATTGAGTTATTTAATTTTCAAGTCTAAGTTAGCAACTAGACAAATAACTACACAAATTGATGAAATCTTTATCACAGGTGAAAAGATGTCTCCAAAATTAACTCCCTTTTTAATTACACCTTTTAATGAAGATTCTAGCCTTGTATCTTGGTTGTGGGTTATTCTCCTCATTCTTAAGCTTGTATGCCCATTTGTTTTTTAAGGCTCGTCTACCTTTGGGCAGCTCCACTAGATCATAAATGTGGTTCGGAAGACAAGATTGCATATTGCATAACTTTCAGTCATTTTTCTTTATGAACATCAATCTTAGTCTCATCGTAGTGTTGAGGGTCCCTCTCGGTAGTTAGTGTAAATACTCATTAAGGAGATATCTAGTAGAGGATTTTCTTTCTCTAATTGATCTCCACGACTAGGGTTGTTTCATGTGTTCAGACTCCACAAACTTTATAGGTTTTGTATCATTTGTATCAATTCATGAAGAATCCTTTATTAAAGACTCACCATGATAACATTACCGATTTGTTATAATTTTGTCGTACAAATTTGTCCTTTTGGATTATCATGTACCAAAGGAGATTAATTATTATTGAAGTAGGTGTTGATCATGTGCTTATGTATCCTTGGCTATTTAGAATCTTTGATGGTCTGACCTTTGAAAAATAAGACATTTTGGCTTCTCACAATCTTCTTATTCACCGAATCTTACATTCAATTGTCAAACTCGTCTTACAATAAGTCAAATTATATGCACAATTTTATCTTCAAATCAAGTATGAAGCAAGCATTATTAGCAATGTGAACTAATGTACATAGCAAAACACCTTAACATGGTCATATGAGATCTTCTTTTCTGTCCATACTTTCTCTAGAATATCTCCTTCGAAGGGACTTAAGGGAGAGTGGTTGACAACTTAGGACGTTTAATGTAAGAGAGAATGTATAACATCCTTTCCTTGATAGCTTGATTCATTCTTTTAGTGATACTATTTAATTGTGGTATCTTTAGTGATGTTTTCTATAGCTTGATGCAAAATGACTTTCAATATGCTTTAAATCAGCTATAGTACTACCATTATCAACAATGATATATTTCAACTTTCTGCCTGTCTCTATTCTCCCATGGTATGGAATTCCTTGAATGCCTTGAGTACATATTCATTTATATTCAACAAAGACACTCATACCTTTCCCGAATGGCTATCAATAAAAAGTGAAAAAAAATGCAATACATCTTAATTGATTTTTCAATCATTGAGCATACATCAGAATGCATCAAATTAAGAATATATTTTCTTCCACGTGGCTGCTTAGTTATGTGAAATGAAACTTTATGTTGTTTACCAGTCAAACAATAAATGCATGGTTCAAGTGTTTTAGCTTTCATCTTATGAAGGACTTCTTTATAAGCAAGGATTTAAAAACCCTTTTTATGCCATAACAAGTGCAAGTTATCATAGGTGACATTAGCTTCTCCTTTGAAAAAGTTTGCTTGTTTAATATATAGTGAAACTTTCTTCCTTTTATGATGATCTTACCATTACCTGAGAGTTTCCATTTTCCTATGTCAAATTGATTCACATAACCATCATTATTGAGCTTCCCGATAGAAATAAGATTAAGGCGCATATTAGGGACATGTCTTACAGCTTTCAATATGAGTTTACACCCCATATTAGTCATCAAGATGACATTGTTGATCCATATAATCTTACTTGTTATTTGATTTCCCATCTTAACTGCACCAAAGTCGTCACTTTAGTACGTTGAGAAGAACTCTTTGTATGGCGTGACATAGAAAAAGGCACCTGAATCAATAATACTTGAATTGTCATCGTAGGCAATGTTAAGAAAATTGTCTTCTCCAATGAGAAAGGCATCACTGTGATCTTTTTCTACCATAATAGTTGTGCTCTTCTCTTCTTTCTACTTTAAGTCGATCTAGTCTAGCCTGAGAGTCTCATTCTTCTGATCTCTCTTAGGATTTTGACATTTAAATTTCTTGTGATCAAGTTTACCATAATAGTAGCAATTGACTTTTAGTCGTGATTTAGACCATCTTCTTAACCTGTCATGACCTCTACTTCTACTCCTTATACGGGACTCACTTTTTCCCTTATTCTCGATAACATTTGCCTTAAATTATATTGATATACCATGTTCATATCTTTTAGCTTCTTTATCAATAGGTTATTAATGACAGTTTTCAGTTTTCCTTCTAAGGCTAAGTTGCTAAGTGTGACAACAAGAGTATCCTAACTCTCGAGTAGTAAACTAAGAACCAATAAGGGCTGTAACTTTTCATCAACTTTGTTAGTTAATTTATGAGCCCTTTAAATATGTTTAAGTGCTCGACCAAACCTTGACCATCTTTGAACTCCAATTTGACCAACTATCTTACAAAGTGGGCTTTATTTCGAGGCATCTTCTTTTAAATTATAGACTTAAGTTTTGTTTATAATTTGTATGCATTAATGTAAATTGACACATCCTCCAAAAAGCTTCGATCGATAAACTTGTGGATCATAGCCACGACCTTTTAGTTTAAGAGCTCTTATTTTTTTATCAATTTTTCCCTATGATTTATTCATGTTTGTGATTGGCTCGTGCAAATCTATACAGTATAAATGGTCCTCCTACATCGACTTCCACTAGGAGTAATTCTTTGTCGTGAGTTTGAACATGTCAATATTATAAGTGATGGTACACTTCATTTTAATCACACAATAAATTACTCTTTTAAACTAAAGCTCTTATATTAATTTTGGGGAAAATTGTAATAATATGAAAACTATACCTTTTATCTTTGTATGATTAAAATAGGAACTCAAAAATAATATGAAAGTATGAGAGTGGTAGGAGAACACTAGAATTTTACATTGAAAACTCTTCAACATGAGGGAAAAAAACCTCGGAATTGGAGGTCTAAAAGATTTTCCTTTCTTATGTAGCTTAAACTAGAGACTAATTCAACTTCTCACCCTATTTAAGATGGATTAAAATGCTTAAATACTTCACCAATTTGTGGTAGATCACTCACACATTCAAGCTTAAAAAATTGGAGATTTTCTCAAGCTCTTCACTCTTTAAAGGGATTGAATATGTGAGTGATCCACGACAAATTGGTAAAATATTTGAGCATTGCAATCCATCCTAAATAGGCTGAGAAGTTGAGTTAGTCTTTAGTTTAAGTTATAAAAGAAATTGTTCTAATCCTACTATATTATATTGGACGATCTTTCGAGCCTTCAGTCTTGAGATTTTTCCCTTCACGTCATAGAGCTTTTCATGTAAAACTCTAGTGTTCTACTACTCTCTTACATACTTTCATATTATTTTAGAAAGCCCGTTTTAATCATACAAACAGAGAAAGTTTAGTTTTCATTTTATTACATTTTTTTTCTCAAATGGTATGAGAGCTTTAGTTTAAAAGAGTAATTTTCTTATTTTATTTAAAATGAAGGATACCATCACTCATAATAGAGACATGTTTAAACTCACCAGGAAGAATTCCTCCTATTAGAAGTTGATGATGGAGGATATTTTATATTGTATAGATTTGCAAGAGCCAATCACGAATATAAATAAGTCGTAAGGAAAAATCGATAAAGAATGGGTGCTTTTAAACTAAAAGGCGGTGGCTATGATCTGTATGCTTATCGACCAAAGATTATTTAAGCACATGCCTTTTAGTTTAAGAGCTCCCCATTCTCTATCAATTTTTCCTTATAGCTTATTCATGTTTATGAATGGCTCGTGCACATCTATACAATATAAATGGTCCTCCATCATTGGCTTCCTATATGAACAATTCTTTGTGGTGAGTTTCAACATGTCACTACTATATATGAGTGATGGTATCCTTCATTTTAAATTACAAATGAAAATTATACTTTTAAACTAAAGTTCTGTGTTGTATTTTCTTGAACGGCTACGACATCAACTTGAAGAGTTGTGTTTCGTTTGGGAGCAGCTGAGAAAATAACCGCAGTGAACAATCTATTTAATTTGTTTAAATGAGATTCGAAAGATTAACGATGATTACAATCTGAAAATCCTAGTCTCTCGAAATATTAATTCCTCTCACAAAAATAGCCATCGGTGTTTTTGCAAGATTTAAGGTGTGATTTTTACGATGACTCTAGTAGCCACTGAGGAGACAGTGTTCGTGAGACCGGTGTTCGTGAGATTGGGATCACGTGGGCAGAAGACAACATAAAGATTAATTCGCTTCCGCATTAAGGTTAGTGATCTAACCGGAATTATTCCAACATTCTGAAACTCTTTTTGGGAAAAGACATAGTAAAGTGAAAACTATACTTTTCCTTTTTGTATGATTAAAATAGGCACTCAAAAATATTATGAAAGTAAGTAAGAGAACAGTAAGAGAACACTATAATATTTCATGTAAAACTCTCCAGTGTGAAGAGAAAAATCTTGGGACCAGAGGTCCAAAAGATCTGCCATTATAATATAGTAGGATTAGAACAATTCCTTTAGTAGCTTGAATTATATTATTAGTATACTAATATTAATAATTTAAGTATTTGACAATAACTGGACTCTACGTAGTAGACTATTAAGGTCAGTTATATTTTTTAATATTGTTATCATATTTGTAAATGGTAGGTTCATTTAAGTGTCAACACCACAGACACCACATATAAGTGAAAAGTTGACAACCGTGTTAGTCAAGTGTTTAATGGATTGGAATATCGACACCACGTTGTTTATCATAATAGTCAACAATTGTAGCACGAATAATGCAATGATTGAAAAGGTGAAGAATAAGATACGTGTTGAGAACTTATTGGTTGGTGGGAGATTGTTCCATATGTGTTGTTTTGCGTATATTATAAATTTAATTGCAAAAGGACGGGTTAGAGATGATAAAGGAAGCAATAAAGTAGATATGAGATAGTGTAGTATATTAGATTGCAACACCCAAAAAGAGTTGAAAATTTCAAAGAAATTGCATGACAACTACTTATTTTATGGATAAAGAAGTTGGTTTTGGCTTGTCCTACTAGATGGAACTCAATCTTCAAGATGTTGGAGTTTGCAATCCTATATATTGAGGTTTTTACTAAGCTATGGCAAAGAAACTCTTATTATACTTGCCTACCTACAAAAGAGCAAAGGCAGATGGCTAAAGAATTTTGTGTGTAGTTGAAGATATTTTATACTACTATTGAAATGTTCTCAAGAACAAATTATCCAACTTTGCACAGTTGGTTTAACAATACGTATGAGATCAAGAAAGCGTTATCTGATTAGACATTTGATTTCAATAAGGTTATTCAGGTTATCGTAAAGCAAATGAAGGAGAAGCTTAATTCTTACTGTATATGATCGCACATATTATGGCAGTTTCCTATGTTGGACTTAAGAAACAAAATAGAGGGGGTTAATTTTTATTATGACATATTGTTTATTATGACATATTGTATGGTGATTGGGCTCAAGAGCATGTTAATGTCATTAAACAATGTTGGACAAAATTAGGGATCACAATAGCTCAGGCTATTCAGCTCTAGCTTTAGGTTTAGTTTCAGGTTCGAGTTCGAGTTCGAGTTCGGGTTCAGGTTCGGGTTCGGGTTCAGCTTCAGCTTCTACTTCTACTTCTTCTAATAATATTTTGAAATCCTTATTTGCAAAATTCATGAAAAAAAAGCTAGGACTTCTTATAGTATGATGAAGTTGGATAAATATTTGAGAACAAATTGTGCGATTGAAATTGAAAGTGTAGGGTTCGATGTATTACTATGGTGGAAGAACCATGGAAATGATTTTTTTATCATGCAAGTAATTGTACGAGACCTGTTAGCTTTTCCAGCATCTACTGCTGCTTTGGAGTCTGTTTTTAGTACTAACAGTTCGGTTATTAGTCCTTATAGTACTCAACTGCATCATAGTACTGTGAAAGCCCTTATATGTACTCGAAATTGGTTAGATGATAAAGATATTAAGAGTAAACTTTATTATGTATGATGTATCAATTTTGTCTATTTTTATGATAATATCTTATCTTATATGTGATTTTAATTTTATATTAATATGAGTACTGATCCGAAGGAAACCACTTAAACCAGTCATTCAACTGAAAAATATTTCAAAAAAATATTTAATTATGAAGGTATATTTAATTGTTTATTATCATGTGTTTAAAATTCATTTAATGCAATTATTACATAATAATATTTCTATATGTAGATCAAGTAATGTGAACTATTGACTATCCTGATTATAATGATTAGTTATCCCCTTTCATGTACTCTGGGTTTGTTATCTTAAATCTTTGTTTTTAGAATTACTTATCTTTCATGTGATTGCTTTAGTTTTTTTTTTTTTGTAATTGAAGATATAATTATTTACTTGTGTGTTTTGTTACAGGTCCTAAATTATTGTCTCAGCCTATTTACTCTACTCAACTTTAACATCTGTTCTCCAATCTCCAGTCTCCAACTTTAATTGATAATTTCATTTTGAATTTTTGTAAATTGTATCATTAAAAAATTTTACTCTTTTGTTTTGATAATAAAATATTTTCATAGTACTACTATTTTATTTGTTAATTAAATGAATTGTGCATTTCTCATATATAATATTTTTCTTTCACTTTCTTTAAAAAACAAATGTAGTTTCAACTTGTTTATTTAATAAATACATTCATTAAAAACTCATTTTTCATTAAAAATGTGTTAATTAAATGAATGTTGAATTTATCATATATAATCTTTTTAGTTCACTTTCTTTTTTAAAAGATTTAGTTTCAGCTTATACATTTCAATATTTTATGTACATTTTATTTATACATTCACCAAAAAAAACTCTTTTTTTATTAAGCAATTGTGTTAATTAAATGAATGTTGCATTTCTCATATATAATTTTTTTGTTCACTTTCTTTAAAAAATAAATTTATTTTCAACATATTCATTTCAAATACATATAGCTTGGTCTGACACGATGCTCAACAAGCAATGACAAAACGGCATTGTTTTGAATTTTTAAAAAAATTAATAAGTCGCCTAGCCTATCTGGGCCTATTGGGCCTGGAATAGTAAGGTCTTATATGGGCCCGACCTGACCCATTGTCATCTTTAAATATATAGATTTTTAAAATTAAAAAATAAAATATTTTTAAAATTAAAAAATTGGCAAGGCCTATGCTAGATCAAGTTTGGTAGGGCTCGAGCCCTAAGACCTGATCGAGCCTCAGGTTACCCAAAGCAAGTTTGGGTTAGGCTTCAAGCTCAATTTCTCTATGCTCGATCATGTCTTAGGCTGGGCTCAGGCCAAGAATAGACAGCTCGAATTAAGGCCAAGCTCAATCAACCCATTAACAACCCTATATGCACCTGGTTTGCTTGTCTTTAATGTAATCCACACCTACATCCTAGTTAGCAAAATCGAATTGAGGTAAGATTTTACTTTTCACTAATCTCAAAATTCTTTCTTTAGATATGTTACCAAACATTTGATTCTATAAGAAAATAGAATACTCATTATGTGTACTATGTTTACTACCTATATTACGTTTGCCATGAAATAGAAATTCAACAAAATATGCATCAAGATTGAAATGATTTAAGTAATTAACTAAATAACAAAACCATAATAGTACTTATGTTTATACAAAAAAATCAATGTTTCCAATCTTAAAGCTAAATCCTACTTCTTCCAACTTTCTAATAGAAACTAGATTCCTAGAACATCCGACAATACAAAGAAACCTTTTTATATTTATATGATAGTAGGTGTCGAGATTAATCTGTACGTCACAATTTCCTTTTATTTGTGCCTTTATTATGTTCCCCATATATAGGAACTTTTCTGTTCCGTTTATGAGTTGGATTGAAAGGAATCCTTGAGTAACATCAATGATGTTTATGAGTTGGATTAAAAGGAATTCTTGTGTAACATGTGACACGTAATTAGTTGCATCAAATTCTAACTATCAGGTATTATTAGGCACTTCAATAAGATTTAATTCAAAATGTACCAAAATAGCACGTGACCAGCTTTCTTGTCGAACTAAAGAGAAAGCAAGTTGATGATAAACTGAACTAGAAAGGGCTCACTCACATCCATACCCATTAATTTCAACTTTCCTAATAGATTTGTGAAGCTTATCACTTGATCATAAATGGGTTGTGACCAATCAAACTTTTTGGTCATCATGCATTGCCTAAAGCAAACATATTAGTAAAAATTAGGAACATAATACAAGCTCATACATTAATGCTTTTAGTAACGTTAATAGATTCAAACAAACAATAAATTTTGATTATGTATTAAAGTTCACTTTTGGGTAATATTTGAATACATAGGTTTAATCAATAATAATGGTAACATAACATATTTTAAAAAATAATTAATCATACTCAAGTCAACATGTTAACACATCTTTGGATGTGTAATCACATTCATTAAGTATGTCAATAAGTTATTATAAGCGGCGGTCCACGTTTAGGTGATCATTATAATTAATGATTTCAATTCTTTAGTTCAATCCTTTATCTCATTTAATAACATAACATAAATATGAAAAATTAATTGCACAATTAAATACCTAAATATCTTTTCAATAAGTATTTAATTGAGCAAGTCTTGAATACAAAACCATGAATCAATTGTTTTGAAAAAATAATTCTTATAGTAAACTCTAGAAAGTGAGACTATCCCTTAAATATATACTAACCAATTGATATATATGTTAGGTTCTTATGCTCACATATCGTTCTTTTATTAAATAAAATCCAATCTGACGCTTCAAATGCTTTATCCCTTTATCATATAGAGCTGACACTTTCAGTATATATATATGCCTAGCTAAGCCAAAATTGCAGTGCGTTCCAAGTGTCCAAGTTTTATTGATGACAATGAGCCAATTTTGGGAATCTTAGTGAAGAATTTTACAACAATAAAAGGAAGAAATGATCTTTTTGTCACGCCTTCCAAAATTGTTTCTTTTAAACAATAATAAATAATACTTAAGTAGTTTCTTTTCCTATGTTTCATATTAATACACACTAGAAAAATATAATTTGTTATTTCTTTTTCTAATCTTATTTTTTGTAAGAGACCTTAATATCTTTAAGTTAAATAATCATCATTTCAACCAATTATATATTACTAAAAATAACCCAACAATTGCCTCAAATCGTGGCCGCCACTAATTTCCCCCCAAAAACAGAAATAATAAATTTACATGAAGCATCGCCTATGTCAGAGTGCCAAAACATATGCACAACTCTTACCTAACATGTCCTGCTCAAAAGCTTCTACTTTTTCCTTCTCTTCGATTATAAGTTTTGTTTCTTTATTGCCCAAGTTGGCAACTTGCGCCTTCATTATTAATTTGGCCTCCTCCAGGAGTGGAAAGTTGCTCTCCAAAAGTCATTCTTTTATGACTTCCGATGATAATGCCCTTCTCGTTGTCTAGCTAATGCAGCAAATTCCTTCCTATCAACTCTTCTATCTAATCATCAATTAAGATAAGCAGTTAGATTTTAGTTAACATACAAATATTTTTTAGTTTGATTTGACTAGATGAGGGAATTTGCTTTTAATGTTCCAATTCTACTAAAAGTAGTAGGAACGATTTAGTAACTTTAAATATTCGGTGGAATCTCATAACAGTGGTTAAAAGTTATAAATTGACAATCAAGTTAATCATATCCTCTCATTCACTCACTCTACCAAATAGAATAGGGTTTAGATGAGTGGGAATAATGATATGCAAAGAATTGGAGAAAGTAGGGTTGCTACTGCCCCGAGAAACAGCAAACCAAAACTTGAAGAAGGTGATAACCACTTGTGGACCTCAGTCAAATGGTGCAATAACTGCATATTCAATCGCAGAAATTGATTCCATCTTACCTAAGGTCAGCATTAGCTTATCTTTAAAGTTGAAAAACATAATCTTCCACGTATGGTTCAGGCTCTTTGGTCTGAACTAAAGGGAACAATTACTCAAGTATGTAATAATAGTAGCTTCGAATTGTCCGAGATGGAGACGGATGCTCCATCTTCCGTCTCCATCTTGCATCTCTTGGTTAACCAAGGGACAAGATCTTTTATCTAATTTTATAATATTTTATTTTGTCCTATAAATCTCAGCCATTTATTTATGTGAATTTCGTATGGGCTTCGTATAAATAAATGCGAGACTCGCATAAATAAATGGCTGAGATTCATAAGACAGAATAGGATACTATAAAACCGGACAGAGGATCCGAACTCTGGTCAAGGATCATTTACCAAAAATCTTGCACCATCCTTCGTCGTTTTGCCACCATCATCAAGCCTTTATAATCCAATACTTTTTTACGTGGATTATAATTAATTAATTTTTTATTTTATATAACAACGAAAATAACAACCCAATAGAAGTTCCTTTAAAACTTGAAATTTGAGAAAGTGTAGTAGTATATAACCTTAAGCTTAACTTAGTAGATATCCGTTAGGCTTACCTAAAAAAATATGTACATATAAACATAATAAAATAATAATAATTAAAAAATAGAAAATAGACATAAAAGGTAATAAATAAGTATAAATATAAATATAAGAAATATAATAAACAACACAATAAATATAGAACAAAATAAATAGTAAATAAATAAATACATAAACAAGAAAAAGGCAAGTAAGTAAATAAATAAACAATCAAACAAGTCATTACAAGAATATATTTAATCTAAGTAAAGAAATAAAATTAGATTAAATGAAGATCTAACAGTCATTAGTTACATTTTTAATTTTTTAATAATTTAGTGTTTTTATCATATCATGTATGCTGTTCCTTACCAAATGCTTGGAACTGATGATAAAGTAGAACTTCATTTTCCATCAACTCTTCAATATTTGTAGGCAAGACATCAACTCTTCAATTTAGTTTGACTAGGTTTTACAAGAACAAACACCGAAATGCTAACTTTAAAAAATTATAAGAAAACCGAAAACAACAAGAAAAGTATTATATAAAATATGTAAAATGTATTGCAATTTATAGTTTAAATTTGAATATCAAGTTTAACTTCATTTGCTATAAAAAGTTGTCAAAATACAAAAAAAATTTACAGCATCAAGAAGCTGAGGTAAAAGAACATATAAATATTCAAACTATAAATTAAATTATAGTATCAAATTATGCACAAATCTTTTAGTTCAAGACTAAGTTTTGAAAATGCAAAAACACATATACAGACTCTACAGTTTTGTACATTATAAGATATATTAGATGTATTGAATTTCAACGTTAATTTAAAATAAAAATATATATTTATATATAATAATAATTTCATGACCTAATGTTTTAAAATTTTTAAATAAGATATAAACTTTTTTATACGAACGAATACAAAAATTTTAATATGATATCATAATCAACCTTCTTCACGATCGGCTTTGCACAAATATCTAATTTTATAAATATTTACAAATGTCTAATCTTACCAATTTCATACGTCATATGTCTATTTCTAAATACAAGGAAGATATATTAATTAAGCTAAATTCCTAATCAACTAAGATAGTTTATATACAAAAACTGAATAATTAAAGCATAAGTCTTCCTGTGTTTAATCTAATCTTATTATCCAAATATAAAAATAATCTCCACCAAGAAATTTAAACATGCGCCAGATAAGTAAACAATCTCTCTTTCTCATATCGTGTATTCGATTTTCAGTTAATTCCTTTCTTTCTGTCTTTTATTCAGATTTATTTGTGGAACAGAGTCACACTAAAAACAGAAACTTATGTCTTTTTTGAAAGCCAACCAACCTGCATCCTCAATAATATTTCGGGCTGAAGAAGAACTAGACGTCCTCTCTACCATATTCTTATTAATATATATGTATATATAGTAATTAATAAGTCATTGATATCGAGATTTATGAAATAAGGTAAGTATCTACTATTGACAAGTCTTCAAACGTAATTAGTCTGATGATCACTAAGAACGGAGGGACCCTTGCGAGTAAAGCTAGGTTTCTTGTGCGTAGCATCATGAACAACTAACCTCTACAAGTTGGATCAACGGTTTCTTGAGTTATGAAGCAAAAGAAGTTGACGGCAAGAAAAGGACAAGGCAGTAGTTACCCAAAGAAGCAAGGCTTCTTGTCAAATGAGTAGCTCCAATGAATGTTGGCACATTATCAGAAATCACTCAAGTTGGTAAGGAAGAGCCTCTCTGGTGCTATAATTCACAGGTTCAAGTCCCAGGATTGAGACCTTCAGGAAGAGGACTTTCAGGAGACTCACTCGTAAATTTCGTGCTAATTAGTTTTAATTCTATTTTGTGCTTCAATTTGTTATTAATTAATTAGATTAAATTTTTATTTGACTTTAGATTATTTAATAAACTAACTTGAAAATATGCAGTTATTGCGTACCCTCTCAAACATTTATTCAATACGACTTTTCACTAGAGTTTATTATAAGTTAACTTAATTCAATGTATTACTTAATTGAAATATTAGTTTTTTAAATAATTCATTCCAAGGACAAAATTAATTCTATTTATGCATTCTTAATACAATTTATGCTAAAATTTATTATTAACTAATTAGGTTGAATTTATTATTTGACTTTAAAATTGCGGTTCACTTAAAAATTATGATTAGTGAATGTTGTATATTTTCAAAAATGTACTTAATAAAGAACAATTATAAATTTTTATTATTGAAAAATTAAAAAAAAGAAAGAAAGACGTGAACAAAATATGTACGTATTTCCTTACCTTCCAATATTCTACAATTGAACAAGTGGCACAATCTCGCATTCGTTTGATATAATTGTACCTATACATCCGTTCTTTTTTTTTTTTTTACAAAACCTAAACATCCGTACCTAACATACATATTTTTCCAATTCGCATTGATAAATCTTGTCCACACTACACAGCCTAACATGAGAAACTGACCCAAATTTGCACTTTATTCTCTGTACTGTATTCAAGGCGCGCTCTTGTTGGTTGTAGGAGAAAATGACTTAAGAAGAGAGAACTTTTATACAGAACCCAAAAAAAATTAAAATTTCTGAACAGGTCTCTTTGGTTTGGACAGGCCAATTTAGACGTTTAACCTGAAAGAATTCGAACTCAATGACTACATCAACTTGTTTGCTTTCGACTGGATTTTGGTTTTTGATGGGTGCCATTGATCCATATATTTATATCAAGCGCAGCAAAAAATGAAGTACAATGTAACATTTTAAGTATCAATTCTATGCAACGATTGGGTCAGATTTCTTGTTCCTATCAAGCGGATTGGAATATAGTTTAAACGATGGATTAGTTTTAAAAAATAAGACATCTTTTATATAAACCATCTTCAAATGAGTTTAGTCAAACAAAGGTTTGTTGTCTTGTTAAACATTACTCCATTCATTTGAAGAGAAAAAGTTGATCAATCGATAAATGCAAATCAATTCTAGAAGACGCAGTCCGTCCCGAGACGCCTCAATTCGGAAACCACTAAAGACGCAAGTTGGAATCTCTTACCAACTGAGCTACTCTACTTTCCCAAGTTCCAAAACTTGGTGCAAATTAATACCTTGGGATCCATTTTAAACGCCAAACAAACCAGATCCCACATTCCGAATGTAAACGGTTCCTCTTCCTTTCACCAAATCCAGAAAGACATTTTCGACCTCAAAAGGAAAGTATTCTATGTACTGTACATATGCATTCCACTGAGTCATTGACAGCCCCATCCGTTTGTTTACCTCGTCAATCTCACTTTCCCCTTGACGTCCACAATTCCAAAGATTACAACAACCACCAACCATTAGATAGTACGCTCAAAGAAAGAAATGACCCACCAACATGGGATACATCACACCATGGCATTTTATCCAAATGAAAGGACATTTGACTCATTCCCCAATTACCAGAAACCATCAAATGAAAACAAAAGAGACAGAACTGAACTTAAATATAAATGTAAGCAAGAAGGTAAAATAAAAATAAAAAAGAAAGGTGCCAAAAGGAAGTATTTTTCAGTTGTGAATCTGGCTCCCTTGTTTACTTGCTTATATTTGAATTGTGGCTGACTGATTCAGTTACCGTCACGGTCACGTGCTAGACCCTCGGCCACAGACGCCAATTTCTGAAGATTCAACTTGACAACCGTATCGGTAAACATCCGCGTGTCCTCATCCGTGTTGCCTTGGGGCACATCAACGACATACGATTCCAAAACAACGGTCCAGATCCTGCCGTCGCGTTCGAACTCATGCACAGTGGTGACAGACCGGTAATTCCTGAGCCTATGCTCCCCACCAATTATGCTAAACCCCAAAACATGCCTCTCGTCATCGAGGATGTCCAGCCGCTCGGTGCTGGTGGCTGCGGGCAGCCCGGAGATGACGCTGACGTCGCGGGTCGATCCGACGGCTATGGTGAACCCGGGTCCGACGGAGCAGCTCCTGATGAAGTGCTTGTAGATCTGGGGCTTGTCGAATTGGCGGACTGTGGACCAGACGTACTGGAGGGGGGCGTTGATGCGTTGGCAGAGAAGAGAAGAGCATTTGGAGTGTCCGATTCTGTAGGTGTGGAACTCGGAGATAACGGGGGCTAAGTCGTCAAACTCTTGTTGGGTCAAACCCGGTGGAACCGCGGAGTGATGGTTTGTGTAGATGACGACATGTTCTTGGTCTGGGTCTGGTTCTGTCATTGAGCTCGAGGGCTCTACTTTCTCCATTTCCATGAAATTGTTAAGAGACGGAGAGAGTCGGTGAGATAAAAGAGAGTCGACGAGAAGGGTGTTTGTTTGACATATAATTAATACGAGAGAGAGAGAGTGTGAAAATATTAGTTTATGAAATTTACACAATTGAGCCCAAGAAAAAACAAAAGGTATAATGGCATCGGAGAGATTGGGGCTTGTGGATTGGGCATTCAGGGGGGTGAGTGGGGGCTGACACGACAGCCTGGCATGGCAAAAGCAATTAAGTATAAGCTAAAAAGCAAGTCAGAAAGAAAGGTAGGTCCCACGCCGTACCCCGCCAGGCCAAGGCCTCACTCAACTGTCACCACACCGCCTCTTTAACCATTTATTAATTTCTTAAGCATGAGCAGACGACTGGACTGAACCTTCGAGATAAGGATTCCTTATTTTCTTTTGTTAAATAATATCTTTTCAAAGGCATTAAATTTATATAACACATAAATAAAAGGTCATCAAGATTTTGGTCACCATCATAATGTGAAGTCTTTGATCTTTTTAAATTGTGAACTGTGAATTCACGATCATAATGTGAAGTCATTATACTCATTTTCTTCCTTTTTCAAGCTTTGTTCATAAAGTAGACAACTGCAATATTTCGTCGCAATCATAACGTGAACTTGCCATTTTTGTTTTGGTCTATAAGGAAGATAACTCAAAATGGTCACGACCATAATGTGAAGTTAGTACATACTTTTACATAGGGTTGATGATGGACTAGGCTGTACCTCAGACTCAAATATGAAAGCCAATCTCAATTAAATATATTTTAGTTTATTAATTTTTAATTATTTAAGATTGCAAAAGGTTTAAGATCCTTAATTATTCATTATTTTAATATCATTACAACTAAGTTAAAAATATTAATTTGTGAAAACACCTATGTGATAGATACGTAGTGTTGACATTTGAAGGACTTTATTTCTATAATGGGTGAATTAACTAAAATTTTATAACAAAACATATGTGGCCAAACTGTGTGCACTTAAGCACACGATTCTTGGAAGATAACAGTTTGTAGCAACTGAAAACACTCAGACTGTTCGGAAAATCAGAAAACCTACCTACTATCCAAAGCACGGTCATTTAGCAGCCTAAAATCCTCAAGTGTGGCCATCTGTTAGCGGCTCTCTTCTTCCTACTTGTGCAAGTTTTGACATTCTTATTCTTCCCAGGTTTTTGCTTAACAACTTCTGAATCTTTCTTCTCTTGTTCTTTCTCTTTGTTGGATGTTTCTTCCTCCTGAAAATGAAAGAAGCATCATAAAACAACCTATGTTACATTAACGTTGTTTAATGTAATGTCACGATAATGGTTATTTCAGTTGGCCCTGATCACATTTTGTGTTGTTCAATAACATAAGTTACACTCGAGGCGGCGATGATCGGAAAATTAATACCTGAACTTGAGGCCTTTTGGAAAGAACCACATGAGCCTGCAGTTTGTTCGCTTGATTTTGATTATTCTGATAATTGAAAGTTGGGAAGGAGCTCGAAGGCTCGCTTTTGGATCCTTGGCTAGAAGATGCATACCCAGATGTTTGTGATGAAGTACCTGAGGTACTGCTAGCTTCCATCTCCAAGCAAAGCTGCAAAAGAAAACAGAAATCAGACATCTTAGTCACATATCTAGGAAATCAATTTGATTTGACAATCTAGATGGAATTGGAAATTTCACCTTCATCAATCGCTCTATTCAACGTGGATTTTGTTAAGAACACATTTGTTTTGTCAATACTGCCAAAGTTCTTACATGATCTTCCACATTATATAATTTGTATAAGAGAATCACTTTTAAAATAAAATCTTTTTGATATCTTTATTATAAACAATTTGATTAATGAAGAATTGTAATATATGCATGGTGATAAAAAGTTCTTCACCTGAAAAAGCCTACGTTCAAGAGATGTCACGCGATCCATCAACGATCCTTTCAAGTATGTCTCTCTAACTGCTAAATCCAATGGCATACATGGCCTCTCAGTAATTCGGACTCCATTGTTGTTGCTCCATTTTTGCATATTTTGCTTGCCTTCTAAACACTTCGTCTTTAATCACCCAATTAACAATATAATCGCCAAATTAGACTTTCTAATATCAAAGCCTTCTTTCACATGAAGAAATAGAGCAAGGGCTTACCATAAAATCTATGTGATCCAATCTAGAAACAAGAGGCATGGTGGAATTTGATTGCCTTGAAACGTCCATCTCCTGTTACGGATCAAGCTCGGAGCTTTATCTTATCACTAAGGTTGTTTAGTGCTTTAATCTTAGAGCTTCAGTTACACTTTACACTTCTCTTTTTCTTGTTTTTTCTGCTAAGCAATTGAGTATAGTCCTCCGTCCTCATCTCATTGGGTCGTTCGGTTGTTTGTTACAATATATGGCATGCATGCAATGCAATGGACAGAACTGGTCATTCGGATGGTTTGTTACATCACATGGCGATACATATGTCTATATCGCCACATTTCAAGCCAGGATAGACGATAGACTCGTATTCCCTGGAAGGGATTAACCAAATGGAATCAGTGATGACAATTTAGTTTGGGTCAGATGATCCGATTCAATCCAATCCATAGTTAACAGGTAAATCTCAATTTTTAAGGGTTTGGATTCGAGCTCGAGTCAGGGTATTCGGATTCGATAACTTTTTGGATCATCAACATCAACTTCCATATTTAGTCCACTGAAATCTTGCCATTGAAAATTCGATAGCCTCTGCATATAGGCAGTTCTTATTTAAGACATAAATGAAAAGGAAGGTTTCGAAAGTGTTAACATTTTATGGTAAAATCAGTTCTCCAGTTGTTGATATAGCCTATAGGTACAGACTTAAGATCCAAAGCCACAGGACATCGTAACCTAATGATAGGGGAGGATCAAAACTTGCTCTGCTAGTATTATAATTTTAACTTTCAGGTTTTCTGGAAGACTTCAGAACCAACCTGCAAGCACAAGTTCTTTTTTGTACATTGATTAGACATATTAGAGGCATTGGAATGAGTTAAATTTCATCATAAAGTCACAAGGACAGCAAATCTGGAAACTGCGAGTAAGAAAACTACAATTTAGTGCTACCATCCTCGAGGGAAATGAATGTAACATGAAAATCTTATACACAAAATTTCGTTAGAGATTAATGTAGAAATTATAATCAGTTTCATTTATTGGTTATTTACATTTACTGCATAAATTTGTAGTTAAATAGGATTTGCTTTAATTTGAAAGATTTGATATTTATTTGAGCTGTGTTAACAGATTAATTTATGTTTGTGAGTGGTTAGTTTGTGTGTATTAGTGGGTACTTAGTGGATCATAATGGGCCATTGTTTTATGATAGTTTGTTACGGCCTGTCGTGTGTAGAAGAAGGCTGATTCACATTTTGAATACAGTCAGGTTTTCCAGCTCACATTCTTACCTCCTATTTGTTTGATAAAATTTCTCTTATAGCTTTTATTATTTTAATTGGCTTGTTCTCTTACATCTAGTGTCAAGCCACATTCTACTTCTGAATGGTTAATAATTATGCTGGAGTAAACCTCCCACAACCTTCAATTCCAATTTGTCACGACATGATGTATGGAGTAACAAAATGAAAACACTTTTTTTATCCTAAGAATTATGATGAGATTGGGCGGAGAATCACTATAACAAAGATGAAGCAACAATAAATAATAATAGAGAACTATTGGAAACTATGCGCAAGATCGAATCTAGGCGCAGCGGAATGAATTTAAAAATTTCCACAGAATCAACTCTAACAGCAATTAAATTCGAAACATAAAACTAACCTTTTCTTGATTTCCAATACAATTTCTTACTTCTCCGAAAACGTCAACTCC
>JANITX010000001.1:37479975-37491228 GCA_027564395.1 Erythroxylum ulei
GTAACAAAATGAAAACACTTTTTTTATCCTAAGAATTATGATGAGATTTGGCGGAGAATCACTATAACAAAGATGAAGCAACAATAAATAATAATAGAGAACTTCAAAAGAAAGATGGCAAAGCCTTATTTTCATTCAACAAGAAGAGGATGATGCAATTTTTTCCTGCATTGCTACTGCCACGAAGTCAAAAGAAACCTGAGATGCATTGTAGAATGTCTGCCAGAGCAGTACAAAAGTGGTAACTACTAAATTTCAAATTATTCACAGAAAATTTAAAATTTTGTTTATAAAAGATGAAGATAGCTTGTCTGAATATACTTCTACCATGATTGGTGTTGTTAATCAAATAAAAAAATATGGAGAGATTTTGAGTGAGTAGAAAGTAGTCAAGAAAATTTTTAGGAGTTTACCTAAGAAAAATGATCATATTAAAGCTACAATTAAAGAGTCAAAAGATCTACAACTATCAAGTATTAGATGAATTGCAGGGCTCTCTTTATTCTCATGGAGATAGAATGAAGAGATATGGTAATGATTATGTTGAGAACCCTTTTTATAGTAAGATGTAGATTTCACAAGGTAAAAAAGATACCGGTCAATTAGGCAACAAAAGTAACTTTAACAAATTACATGGTGGACACTCCTCAAAAGATAGAAGAGGATGCAAAAGCAGTGGTTGACCCAACAGGAACAACTAGTGGTTTAGAAGCATTGGTAAAGGTAAAAATGAGAGATAAAAGCAATGATATTATTACAAGAAATATGGACATATAGAAAAAAATTTTGCAAGCTTGAAGAAAAACAAGCCAACCTAGCGCAAGAAAAAGTGGAAAATGAAAGTGAGAGTGTCTTTCTTACATGTTTCTCTTCTAAAAAATGTCCTCTAAAAGTTTAATACATCGACATTGGTTGTAGTAATCACTTGACAATTGATTTGTAACTTTTCACAAATTTAGATGAATCTATTACTAGTCATATTGCAATAGGTGATGGAACAATATGCATGGCATAAAGAAAATATACTATAATGTTGAATTCTCTTGGTTTGAATTGTATTCAGAATGTACCGTATGTTCCTGATTTGGATTCAAATTTGTGAAGTGTGGGGCAATTTATAATGGATGGTTGTTTGATTCCTTTTTAAGATTCTACTTGTTATGTGTTTAAGATAAATTAAAGAGAGTCTTGCTTGTCACCATACCCATGACAAAAAATAATATTTTCCTTTACATTGTCGCTTCTAATGAAAAACATGCATTGAAGGCACATTGACTTACAAGAATTGGCTTTGACATCATAGATATAGTCATTTGAGTTTTAGAAATTTAATTCTCATATTAGAAAAGAACTACGTTAGTGGGTTGTCAGTGATTAAACATGTAAATGAGATATGTGAAAGTTCTACAATTGGGAAGCAACATTGCCACTTTTTTTCCGAAAGGACAAGCAAAAAAATCTTCAAAAACCAAAAGAGCTATTTCATACAGATATTTGTAGGCCTATAGGGATACTTTCTCTCAACAACAACAAGTATTCCTTAGTCTTTATTGATAATTTAGTCAAATGAAATGAGTTTATTTTTTTAAAGAAAAATCAGAAGTCTTTTCTATATTGAAGAAATTCAAAACATATATTAAAAAACAAAGTGAGCAGCCAACTTGAGAACAGATTATGGGGGAGAATTTTTCTCTAAGGAATTTCATAAGTTTTGTGATGAATGTGTGATTCATATGCAACTAAAAGCTAGCTACACATTACAAAAAAACATAGTCACGAAAAGGAAGAACCACAACTTTATAAAGATGGGAACAGGTGTGCTAAAATCCAAAACTCTTTCAAACAATTTATGGGCAGAAGCAATTCATACAGCAACCTACATTTTTAATTGATCTCCAATAATAACTTTGCATCAAGAAACACAATTTCAAGCATGATATGGTCAGAAGCCTAAACTAACTCATTTAAAAGTTTTTGATTGTACTGCATTTGTGCACGTTCCACTCTAAAAAGGAGACAAAATTAGATGATAATATGACCATATATATTTTATGGGTTATAATAACAAATTTAAAGGATATCATTTTTATAATCCTCTCACCAAAAAATTAGTAATAAGTCAAGATGTTTTTTTATGAGAAAAATAGTTAGGATTGGAAGAATATGCTTATTTGAAGATAATAAATCCCTTGATTCCCCGCAAGAGAAGAAGATTGAAATGAGAGTTCCAATCTTTTTACACTAAGCTGTTTTCAATCACCTACATCAATAAGAAGCTAAACTAATGTCTCAAACTTGTTCTCACCAAGCTTTTCCTCATCAAATTCGCCACCAAGAAAATAGAGATCCTTGTAAGAAATTTATGAAAGCACAAAACAATGTCAGCTTGCTCCAATTGAATAACCAATATGTTTGAAGAAGCAGTAAAGTCCAAGGAATGACATGTAGCAATGGATAAGAAATGAGAGCCTTAGAAAGAAACATGATGTGGGAGTTACTTAATCTTCCAAATGGGAAGGAAGTTGTTGGGAAAAAGTGGGTCTATAAAATCAAGTTCCATGCTGATAGTACTATCGAAAAATACAAACTAAGGCTGGTTGCCATTACGTACATGCAACGAGAAGGCATAGACTTTGAAGAAACTCTCTCTAGTAGCAAGGTATGATACAATAAACATTGTTCTAACTATTGCGCCTCGGGGCTAATATGGAAGAATAGATAAACATTCAATAATTATTTTTAGAAAAATCCAAGTGAGCCAATTTTGTATGTAAAAACTAGAGGTATGCTTGAAATTCTTATTGTTTGTCTCTATATTGATGATTTGATCTATACCAACAATAATGACGTGTTATTAGATGAGTTTGAAATGACTAATTTAGGGTTGATGAATTTCTTTTTAAGGTTAGAAGTCCAACAATGTGATGCAAGAATTTTTATTTTCTAAGATCAAGTAAATACTAATGATCAAGTAGTTGCAGATTTATTTACCAACTAGTAACATTGAAGAAATTCATGCATTTAAGAAACTTGTTAGTTGTTGGTGGTTTCTACATTAAGGAAGAGTGTTAGAGATTAATGTAGAAATTATAATCTAGTTTTACTTATTTATAATTGGCTTGTTCTCTTACAAAATTTTTGGGCAATCAATTACTTTACCTTCTTTTTCATATTTGATTTGCTTAGAAAGCTCAGAATTCATGGCCTGACCACGTTAATTTTACATGTTTCTTGTCCTTGGAACCGAGGTAGAGTAAAAGTAGATTTAGCATTAACGAGTGACAATATTATGATTTCTTACTCCAGACATTTGCAAGTTTACTGGTTGGATGTGCAACAGATCTTAAGACTGACGAAGACCGAGGTTCAGCCCCCGAGTATATCCATCAAATGACAGGGAAAAAGTAACTTTCTTCTTTGTCAAAATCATTAAATCAGAAAGAATATTGATTGATGCAAGTAAATGTTGGTGACTAGGAAATGGTTCTTCAGCAACCAATTCAATAACAGAGATTTGAAGGATATTTGCTGTTTATCTGTTAGCATAGATGTAAGCAATTACCTGAAGGAATTCTTGCTTTGATGATTAGAGATGGTGATATGAATGACTCATAAGCTACTTAGCCCAAACTAGATCTTGTAATTTCATATGCCAAGAAGCATGCTGCATTGGCGGGAATGCTACGAGCCATGGCAGGGCCGAATCCCTTGTATAAACCCTTAGCACGCTCTGAGGCCAGGATCTTCCTAAAAGCATCAATGGAGCCAGAGAACTTGGGATTTTTGAAATCATCAACCTGAATCACACTCTTGATAACATCGGTGGGATAGACTAATAGCCAGAAGGAGCCTCCAGCCAAGCCCCCAGCCAACATCAAAGAGCCCCTTCCGAGCTGAGAAGTGTCCTGGCCTCCTGCAAGCGACTGTTTTAGCAATTCATAGACACCAAACATAATGGCATTTCCAGGAACTTCACGTGCCAATGTGGGAATCAAACCCTTGAAGAGACCCCTTGCTCCACCTTCAGATTTGAGAACATGCCTGGCCACATCCATAGGTCCCCCATACTTCACTGCCACAGAAGCAGATTCTGAACCTCCTAATGCACTTTGTGCTTGCAGCCTGTTCTCACAGTGACATGCCAGAAGTCATTTCACAGATTAAATAGGTTCCTATAGTTTCTTTGTCTTGAAGAGAAAAAATATATCGCAGCTTAAGCAATCAATGTAGATTATGAGTTACAGAATTCTCAGTATTGCACAGACTTGGTAAACAACAGACAAATTAAAGAAATAGAAATTTCAACAAGTTCTTCAATTGGTTTTTATTCTCTTGAGAAATTTTGGCCAGAAAAGGTAAATAAAAATGAAAAACAGAAAGCTTTCTGTAAGGACAGAAAAAAAGTGCAGTACACATGTTTAAGTGGTGAACAATTAACTCATAAATCCAAGACTAAATAATAAACAGCATTGGGATTAGCTGTCAATATCAATTTACGGCTCCGCAATCCACAATTTCCAGGTAACAGATAAAATGTACATACCATTTCAAAATAGGTTAAAGAAGAAATTGTCAGATATGGGCTTCCAGATTCATGAACAAGAAACCAATCAATTTCTAAAAGAAGTTGCTAGGGGACACCTCTACAGTTGTGATCATTATACTAACCTGCACTTAATCAATTCAGTTGGGCAAGCTAAAATTGAAACAGCAACTCCAGCCCCTGCTCCACATATGACCTGCTGATTAACAGTAAGTGGGGCACCAGGCTCCGACCTTAATAGTGCCTCCATTTGACCCCTAACTGAGAAAAGGACAGCATTGAAAGCTGCCACAGTGGCAAGTGGGGCCCCCATACCCTTATATAAACCCCTAGGACCTTCAGCCGCTAAAGTCTGCCTTACAGCATCCACTGCACCACTATACTTGGGAGGCTGGCCAGGCAGTGGAACAGGCTGGCTTTGGAGCTTGACCTTGATAGTATCAAAAGGGTGCCCAACTATCAATTGTGCTGCTCCTCCAACCGTACCGGCAGTTAAGTCCTTTGCCACGTCTCCCATCTGCAGAATAAGTTGGAAAAATGAATCCAATTGTTGGAGAATTACACTAAAAGGTGTTAAAACAGGTTTATATTCTCAGAGATTTAAGGCAAATGATACAAGAGAATAGACTCATTCCCTTTTTTTGGTTGTAAAAAGTTGAGCTATGAAGCAGATGACATGGAAAGAAATACCATCGATAAAAATTTTGATTTGATACGATGTACTAAATTAGACAGGAAGTTAACCGTGTTAGTTTTTCTTCGGCAGCACAAAGGTACGTGGAAGATGAGACATAAGAATGGAAGCTGGGATTATCTCACAATTGCTAGATAAGCAATAATGGATAAAGAGGAATACAAAAATGGAGCAGTAATCAGTTAAAAGTTTTCAGTCAATAGAAGACAAAAGCAAGACTTGCAAAAAACACACACAAAAGGCAACATTTATATGTAAAGAATTCCATCAGAAGCATCCACTAACTGCAATTTGTAAAGTTTTTAGGGATCAGTTGGGGAATAAAGAACAAAATTGGTCCAATAATTCTTTCAACTCATAGGCCCTCCAATCAAGTGATTTCCTTTCTATAAAAGAAATTCCTTTTATGCCTCAAAGTGCTCTTATGCAAAGGTTAACCTTCTACAGAAACTCAAAAGAAAGGTGCAAAACTAACTTAAATATTTTGGGTTTTAAATCTTTTGAAAATCTTTAAAATTATTCATCTTATATTTGTGATTGAATTCTTTAAAGTGTAGCTGCAACACACTGTTAGTTTTATGCAACAACTGATCTCTTCCTCTCCTGTTCTAACCTAACTTATGCATGCACTCAATATCTTTAGTTGCAAGACACGTTTTCCAGAATTGATAGACTTAAGAACATGGGAATTAAATTTGTGGTAGATAAAATAAAAAAACATAGTAATCAAGTCTCAACCATAACTCAACTGAAAAAAGAAATGAATACAGCAACTAATGATTGAAAAGAACAATCATTTTGGTAAAATGTCCACAATCATTGCCAGATCCAAATCCCAAATCCCACATTCGACAAGTTTTTATACCAAATGAGCTGTAAAGCTTTAATGCTATGGAAGGGAAAGCGGAAGACATGATATAGCCCATGGATGCACAACTTGCAAAGTTATAGAAAATGGACAACAAAATAGATAAGTTTAGAGTTCAGTAACCCTGTACACATATCAAATTACTTCGCATAAAAAGAAAGTAGGGTGACCCATGGCGACCAGTGAAGTTGGAGGAATGGCTTGCTGCATGATGCAGACAGAACGGGAATGTAAGAATTCCAGAGCACTTAATTGCCATTGGCATGTACTAGATTAACTGTTGCAAGTCTATACCCTTTTACTCCTCTCCAGATTCCAATGAGCAACACTTCTTCTCCTACTTTTTTCATAAAGTTAGGAACTGCAGTCGATCTTTAACACTTTAATCATGAAGAAACAAATCTAGTTCTAAATGTTTTGTACTCAGATTCTTTACCCAAAAAAGGAAAAAGAAAGGAGACCTTTTCTCTTAAGGCAGCCAGATATCCTGAATACTAGTAATTATACGCATATGCAATAAAAGGCATTAGAGAGATGACAATGGCATAACTTTTCTAGTAATACATAATGTTAGTCAAACATTAAAGTCGTAAAGTTGAACTATGAAGCATCCATATACTAAAATATATGGAGACTATGACATTTCAGGCGTGGTGAAACAATCCACCAAAAACTTTGATGGTAAAAGTTTTAGGACATTGATTCAGCAACTCAAATTGACACGATGTCCACAATATCGTGGAGAAAACAGTAATCACATTGAAAGTTACCAGACTTTAGATTCATTGCTGAAAATGCCGTAAGAAACCGATGAAGTTTTGTATCTAACATCTAAGCAATACACAGAAACTTACCAGAGCCTGATTCTACAAGCACGAAACACAACAAACGAGATGAAACAACGAACGGAAAGTCGGTGACTTTAGGTTTACCCAGATGATATAATCTGAAGAAATAGAAAACTGTTAGATCTAAATTGGATTTGACATACACAAACCAAGGTGTAAGATATGGTAAACTTACCAGATAGAAGGCGAGTACGACCTAGCAAGGGAGAGCATGGTACTACTGCACACCCCGTTTGTCCAGGAAGATGGGAAAAAGAGGTAGACAAGAAATGGAAGGACTTTGGTTGAAAGCAGAGAGATTGGGCTATCAATATATAAGGCAACAAAGAATCTTAACACTAGACCAACAAGGGAATGATCGCGAGAGATTATAAGAGCCACAAGAGAGTAGATAGATTCAGACAAAACAAAGCCACCCACTCCTACTCCATACCACCAAGAAACAAACTTGGAGAGAGATGTGGCTGTGTTGTGAAGTTTGTGAGAAAAGGTTCGGTTTTTTGTCACGTAAGGACAAAGTCAAACCAACACAGTGATTATTATGAGTCCAACAAACGGGTGTCTATGGCTTTTGCTTTGCACCAACGCATATGAAGCTGCTAGCGGGGAGTAGTTGGTGAATTTTATATAGTGGACGCTGAAGAAAAGATCAAATTTGTGAGCTGCACACTCAAAACTTTGGCTACATTTGATTAGAATACAGTTGGAACATCAAGGCAGAACTCAGAAGCCAAAAGAACATTAGAAATTAGAATCACTGGCTTCAACAAAAAAAAGACTTTCAAAAAATAATTTGTGAACATTTATTTTTAAATAGTATTTAATTAACATTTTAATGAAAAAAATTAATATCTTAATTTTAATTGTTATTTATTCAAAAATTTTATAAAAATATGCTTATTAATTATATGATTCGTATTTGAAAAGTTTTTTCATATCATAATATTCTGTCTTTGAAATAAAAATATGATAATATGCGAGTATGTTAAAATTAAAAAAGGAATCACATAATATTTTCTTTATCTCCGTGATATTAAGAAAATTATTCATGAGTTTATAATGTCTAATTTCTAATTAAAATTTCATAAAAATTGAAATTTTTAAAATTTTATTCTTAAAAATATTTAAGCTATGCAATCCAAATCTAATTTAAATGAAATAATTTGGTAAAATATAAATGTTTGTAACAATTTAAAAATAATTTAGATTTAAAATTTTTTGTTCAAACATACTAAATTGCATTGGATTAAATAGAAGCTTATTATAATTGGGAGTGCAATTATTAGAGTAAAACTAATAAATTTTTGAATTTTAATTGAAGTTTAGATTCATATAACACAGTAAATATATTGCAAGGAATATGATATAAAGTAAAATACTTGTCTTTGTTATTTCTAAAATTTTTTTTTGAGCTATATAAATAATATTTTACTAATTTTATTAATTTAGATAGAAAAATATTTTTTCTCTAAAAAAATTATCAATTTTCCTCACTAAGTTATAGGCTATTATCATCATTACTTAATCAAAATTCCATGCACCACCAAAGCCTAGCTATATCAGGTAAATGATCTGCTTCACCATTTTAGCAGGTACAATCACATCTTTTTCTGGGAAAACGCTCGCACTTTTATCAGAGGTTTAAACCAACATTTCATCAATCAATTCATTTACGAGGTTTTGCTAACTAAAAAGCTAAAAGGTAAAATTTAGATGCTCAAAGCTGAGATCTTTTTTGAGAAATTTCTCTCAATTGTCCTTGTTTCACTTCAAGTTCAGGAAGCAATTTATACAATCCAACCAGAGGTAGAGCCAGATTCAAAGGCATGGCAAGTTCTCTTTTGACTATGCAAAGACATGAAATTTGTTTCCAGTTCCTGATGAACATGGATCAAACACTTACAGCCGCAGATTTTTCGCTATACATTTGATATCCATACTAAGTATTTACAAAGGCACATTGCCCGAATCCTAACAGTTACGCGAGTTACCAAAAAGTGAAAGCGAAGTATCAATGCCATCCCATCCAGGAAACAGCTGCTCTACTTCTGAATCCGTCCTTGACACTTGCTTCTCCTCGGTGAAGGGTAATGCAAGAGAAAGGGAAAGAGATGGTGAGCAATCTCCATTTCCTACGCTTGTCATTGTACCAGAATGCTTATTCTCTTTATCTTCATAGTCCAGAATCTCAGGAAATAGAGTCATTATTCCAGGCTCTCTTGAGCTTCTTCTTTCAGCTGCTGGGAAGTTAAAACTCTGGATTGTAGATTGCAACTGTTTCTTATGCCTCGCTGAGACTAACTGCGGAATTGTGTTGACCGCCGACCTATTTTCTACCAAGCCAGAATCTACAGTATATCTTAAGTTATTATATACTCTGCCATCGCCAGATGAGCCAAGGTCATCACATTTAACCATTCCACCGGATTTTCTCATTCTTTTGCATACTAGCTCTTCATCATCCTCAAAGCCATCTACATCACATTCTCGGTTCAAATCAATTTCATGTTTTCTCTTGGAATCTCTTTCCTTTCCCTGCATGAATCAATTAAATATCAGGAGGAGTTAGGTCTGTGGATGTATTTGGCCCAATAGGGTAACATATGGACAGAAAAACTAATATTAACAACAAGAATGTAGCTCAAAGCTTGAAGAACATTACCTGGAAATAATGAAGCTCTATAGGTGACTGCTCATTCTTCACCAAAGCATCAGCTGCAATCAGCTGTCTGTCAGATTTTTCATGATCAGAAATCTTACACTGAGGAGAAGGTTCTTCATTCTTGCAAATCTTAGTTTGTCTTTCAGAAGAAAGTGCTGGCAATTCTGGTGCTGTTAAGGAGTGTAATGTATGTGGTTCATCAGACTGCGAATTGGATGTATGCAAAATATCACTCGAGTGCAGAAAAACAGATATGTTCTGAGACCCAGATGGTTCCAGATTCAAGCTAGAAGTACAAGCTGTTTCTCGAAGAACTGCACCCTCTTGGCAATTTATCCTCCTGGCTTTAAAAACACCCCATAGAAACAACAACTTGTTCCATCCTGCAATAAACAAGTTCAGAGAACAAAATCTCAAGTAAGAATCAAACGTCTCCTATTCTTGCAGATAACTTTGATGTTCAGATTATGAAGGTCAATTTTTACGTTGGGATTTTTCTGGGAGCAGGTTAGAAGAGAATATTAAAAGCTCGGCTCCATTAACATTTCCTCTGAGACCTAAATCACCTCTAGTCATGCTTTCCAACAAGCCCTTGTAATTTGTCTCATAGCTGCATACGAAGCATATGGAAAGAGTTGAGCAGATTGTTGACTTAACACAGAGAATCGTAATTGATATAAATTCCCCAACCTCTTAAGGTCTTCAGCAAAAAAGTAGAGAGCAATGTTATCTTCCTTGGCCTGGTTTTCCAGGAACTGGGATGGCCACATTGATAAGCGAGGTACTTGCTCCACTAAAATCTTCTGAGGAAACTTTTCCACTACTTCAAGAACTTTAGGTGAAGCAGAAGTGGATAAATGTGCCTGCATGCCGTCAAAGGAACTGAGAGATTCCCTTCTCTGAATTTGAAATCCACCTCTACACAAGATAACAGAGATTCATGATAAGTCACTTAGAGCACTCACTTCCATGAAATTAATATTCTCGGCAGATTAAAATGCCATAAATACAGAAGAAATAAGGACCATACTGCCATATATAGTCAAGCCGTGGAATTGTAGACACCAAAGATGGAATATCTGCTATAAAAAGGTCTTTTCCCGAAGAAAGTTCTCCAGAAGGAAGAGTGGGACTTGAATTATTTACTTTCGGGTGCTCTGCATCCTGAATTACATCGTTGGCGAGCCTGTATTGTTTTTCACTTACAGAATCTCTATGATGGTAACCACTGGCTGATTTTGGTGAGGAACTTGATTTAGCTTGACATTTAGGTCTTGATAATGGAACTAAGCTAGTTTCAACACAAGGTTTAACTATTCTGTCCCCTGAACAAGATGTACGTGCAGCAAATGCTCCAGGTGTTGTAGCTGAAGGACTGTGCAACCTTGATTCAATTTTTGTTACTACAGAGTTTCGCTCCTTTCCTTGTACTGGTCTCTTCAAGTCTTCTATATTTGGATCCCTAAAAGGAAGCTCTCTAACCTTAGAATCACCAGTACTTATAATACGGTTGAAGCTGGCATTGTTGAGTGATTTAGATTTACTGAACACCCTGCTCTTCATATTACCAGTGACAACAGTTCCTTTAGCAAAATTTTGCTTTTCTGCACCATCGTCAACATGTTGGAATTTCAATTT
>JANITX010000001.1:37491249-37508317 GCA_027564395.1 Erythroxylum ulei
TTTTGACTTGGAAAGACAACCTGCAAGTAAACAACTTAGATCAGAAAAAGGAAAAAAAGGAAGACATGGAGAAAGTAACATTTGTCACTTATAAAAATGAAGTCTGGCATCTTTATAAGAATGCAGCCTCCATACATAAGCTACAATGATTAGTTAGCCCTTATCTCATTCCAACCCAATCCTGGGCCACTGTTGCCAGCCAAACTACCTATCAAGCTTTATGTTATGGTTCCCTTACCCAACTTTTTGAATGAATTGTCCAGATGTGCTCCAGCTTTGATAAAAGATTTGGACGGCTTGGGTGACGGGGCAGATTCCATTACAGCCCTTCTTTTTGTCATAGACATGTCTTCTGCATTACCCAGTGGCCTCTTAACAGGGACGTGATATAAATTTTCAAATTTTCTAACTTTATTTCCATCCGAACTTTTGTTCTTCATTTCCAAATTTTTCTTGTCAGTGTTAGAATTCCCAGCATTTAGTTCAGTTTCAGTCAAGGATGATCCCTTCAACCTAACTGTTTTGTCTTTTTCATACTCATCATGCCTTTGCTTCGCAATTTCGTCCTCCACAATGCATTCTTCACACATCCAATCACCTTCAGGAACTTTATTCAGCTTTCCACGCATGCAATAACTGGAAGACAGATATCAAATGTCACCCAGAAAGGAAATTCATAGACAAACAAACAATATTAATTTCAAAATAAATGAACTGTATGAGACAATCCTAACACAAAAGAAAAAATATGGACCTACATGTGTTCTGCCCCATCATTACACTTGCTACAAGTAGCAAGCATATCCTCCCGACCCACATCTCCACAGATATCACAAACTTTTACCTGTGACAATGAAGCAAGAATGAAATGAGAATATTCCAATTGAAGCAAAAATACAAAGGAAAAAGAACGCTGAAATATAGACATCTTTCATCCATAATGGAAAACAAAGATAAAAGATAACAGACATTAGCAAAAAGTGGATATGTCAGCTTTCTATATTAACAATAAAATGAAGCACCAAACAATCGATTTCGAAACTTGCAAAATCAAGAAGGATCAAGCCATGAATTAGGGATCCTAGAACGATATAATCAGAAAAAATAGTGAATCCAACAAGAAAATAGTAAGACAATAATAATATTAATTTCCAAGATAATGCAACATAACACAAATCAAACAATTTTTTGTTGACAAAAAATATTCATTATGCAAGTTCACCAAACAATCAATCTCCATCTCCCAAGCCCAAATACTAGCTTCACTATGAGCTGCATGTCACAAAAATCAAAACATAGGCTTAATTGTCAATACATTCAGATGCCACATAACATTGAAAACACACGAAACCAGAAACCAAATGCATATATGCCTTACCATGTTGCCTCTCTCTTGTTAGGGCTTAATTATAGATGCTTTTGACCTCTTAACTTTTCTTTCAAGTCATACGTATGCCTCAAATGTAAAATCATACTAAATGAAAGCCATTCAGGAAGTTCTACCTTTGCCAATCATGTCTTTATTTATGTAAATCCTGTTACAAATTATCTATTAACAAAATTAATGGTGATACTAAGTTGCTTAGCCTTTGCAAAGCACTAAAAATTATCTATTAACAAAGTTAATGGTCATACTCAGTTGCTTAGTGTTTGCAAAGCACTAAAAATTATTACAAAATTAATGGTGATACTAAGTTGCTTAGTGTTTGCAAAGCACTAACTGTATGCTGTCCATATTGATTTAACTGAAACATGGATTAATACTAGTAACAAGCAGCAACCAACAAATTAATAGGCACTGAACCTTCCTCTTCTACTATGCCCAATTCACCTCCCTCGTTATCATAGATACATCAGCACAGACCAAGCAGGCTATCCTTATAAATAAACTCTAGCAAAGTCCACTCAAATCCCTAAATATACATGTTATGCTCCTCTCCCGGCTAATTTCATTCATTTTCTGCGGCCCAGGTGTAAATTGAAAGAAAAACCATCTCAGATTTTCAGTCAAAGATTATTCACCTTGACTGTCTATTCATTTGTGCCAAGGAAGAAAGACACAAAATGCTATCTTGGCTGTTGTTTGTTCAATCTTCTCTTTACAAATTTTACTTTTCCCAACGTCAGAAATTGTAGTCACTCAAGTTACACAACATCAAATGTTACAAAGGTTCACTTTTTTCCCCAATTCACATTCTTATCACCTACAAATGGACAACTGGTACTTAGTAAGTTACAAGCTTATTCATTTCTACTTTAGCTTCCACAAACTTGTGCTTTTATTTAAATATACAGACATAATGCTAAGAGCTCTTTGAGAGCTCTATTCAATGTGTAGCAAACCTAATAATGATGCCATACACAAGTGCAAGAGGAAAGTATAAGGTCCTGAAGAAGAAATTGAGGTGAATACACTTACTTCGTCCTCCAAATGACCTGATGCATCGCCCTGGTTGACTTGCTGAGTTTGCCAAGCATTTCCACGTGCATTGGATTCATCACCAATACAAAGCTTAAAATTTTCCTTCTCGTGCAAAGATTTATCCAGTTCAGCAGCCACTTCTCCATCATTCACTTCACGTTTTGTTATCTTCATATAGCACTTAACATCCTGCATTTGATCGTGAATCATAAGAGTTTTGGCTCTTGCCAATGGAGGTTCAACTTGTTCCACAGAGCACTCAGAAGGTTCTCCCTGGAACATTGAAAAACACATCAAATTTATTGCATTCTGATTATGCAGAAAATATTATTTGTTGAATTACAGAAAAAGAATCTGGATTAATCACCTTCATCGAACTGGCACCAACATGAGAATTTTTCTGAGAAGAAATTTCTGATAGGTCTAATTTATTTGAAGTAAAATCAACTGCCTTCGATGATTCTTTATTGAGTTTAATTTGGTTTCTCGGGTAACTTTTTTCCATAACATCTACATGTTTTCTACCCACACCGCAGTCAACAGCCTTTTCCGCTGAAAGATAACAATCAACTGAAGCAGAACTATGTTCAACATTTTTTTCTATGTCACTGTTGCTATCAACAGTAACCTTCTCAGAGCATTTTGAACCGCTGATGCAAGATATGTTATCACTAAAAGCCTCCATTTCTTTTGATGTCTGACATTGATTTGAAAAATATCTTTCATGAGATTGAGCTGCTTTGAGATTTGTGGAAGCTGTTTGGAAACCATCGACTTTTACTTCTGTGCATACTGAGATATCAGATGCTCTCGGTGTGTCCTTACTTTCTTCATTTTCAGAGACTGAATCATGACTTGAACATGCACTTGCGTGGTTACTAATTTCACCGCTTAAATGTTGTTTCCGATTATATCCGCTACTTGTACCAGACAAGATATCAGGATCCCCATGAGAGCAAACCTTTTCCCTGGAGGTGTTATCCGAAAGATCTCCATCAGTCTTCCTCCCAACTGGTGATGCCTGCTGTTCAGAAAGCAGAAAAGACGAGCTTGGACTTGCACATGACCCAGATTCTTCCTTCACATGGAGTTTACCACTCGAACAGTGTTGATTTCCAGCTTCTTTAACAGTGTAGTCTGATCGCTGCAATGTGAAAACAACTAAAAGCCATCAGCTAATTAGTAATGAAAAGGAAAAAAGCACTCGGTTGTCAGATGTTAGGGAATTGACTGAGAAAATATGGAAAGAAGTGAGTACAAATTTGAGTTACCAAATTATAAGAGAAATATGATGTTCACAAAAAGAAAAAAAAAAAGGAGGATCATCTGATGTATCCACCGTACACCGTACAGATTATACTGTTCTAGTAAAGCAAGATTTAACACTGATCCACTTGCCTTACACAAGTGTTGACAAAATTAAACAAATGCAACCACAGTAGATACACAAAGAAGATTATCACAGTTAACTTTTCATTGACTTAGAATCCTACAAGATGTAAAATCGTCCATTACAAAAGCAAAAGTGGACCAATTTTGAAGTAATAAATGAAGCACAGGAGAAATGTGCAATGAAGAGCTTTAATCAGAAAATGGGCAATTTATGTCCAATATGCACTCATAAGGGCATCATATTTCGCGACACTATTAAACCATGAGTAAAACTAAACATCTACAGAAACAAAATTTATTGTAACTCGTTTATTAGTATAACCTGTGAAAATCAATATCAGTCCTAAAGTAGGTGAAACGTTTCCAATGCTGGTAAATAATTTTGTCCCATTCAAAACTACCGACTGAAAATGTTCAAGCTCCCCGACAAAATTGAAGTCGCCAACATTTTAAAATGATAAATTTTTATTATATTCTCAGATATGATTCCTCACATGTTTTAAGTAATCAACAAAATAAGGCACCAAAAGAATCAAAATGAAACCATATTTGGAAAAAAAATTCCCACCATATTTAACTCAACAATGTGATCTGCTGCATCTGTCGGTCCTTGCATCCGATGACTGCCGTTCCGTATAGGTGTAATCTATATAGCAATTATAAATTGCAGTAGATACGAATTAGAATTAGATTAACAACACTTGTCATATTTCCATAGCTGGAAGTAACCATTGCAAGACACAAAAGACAATATCTTTCTAAGTTGGTCATTCACATAGATGCAGAGTTGCAAACATACGACTGCAAGAAATAACGAATGACAAAAAAGCATAAGAAAGGAATATTATAGATTGTTGATAATACAAGAGGAACTATTGAAGAAACAACTACTCAAGTAGTAATTTCACGCCGTCCAAATTTCAAAGTTTACGGAAAGTGAAAACTGTACCAGAAACTATAAGACCTCAGTTTACTCTTGTTCACAAATGCAAGATGAATCAAAATCAACAGCATACTGCATCCAACAACTGGAGAACATATCAGAGGTTTGTTCAAGGAAGCATGGAGATATATAACGCGTCATTAAATTAACAATTGAAACATAGACCAAGTTTTCTCAGCATAAAAAAGCGTGGGGAAAAGTTATCCTTAACAACCAAGTAATCAAACAAAGAAAATATAAAAGGAACCCAGAATTTTCTATCAACTGATCCAAATCCAACTCAAAAGAACATATATTTCAATGAACAAAATCAGAAGAACCGATGATCAATAAGAATTCCCTTCTTGGAAGTAGAAACAAGCCAGTGATTATCCACAGAGCAGAGAGAGAGAGTCCAAAACAAAGAACAACCCATAAAAATTCTACCTTTGCATCAAAAACCTCACCACTAGCACCATAAAGCTCCTTCACATTCCTAAACTTCACTTTCTTCATAATAATTCCTAACCCCGCCTCCTCTCAACCCAGAAAAAAAACCCCCAAGAACCAAACTTAACCTTTACTTACCTCATATGCCATTTCTCTCTTTCTCTCTCTCTCTATCTATCTGTCTATCTCTCTTTTAACAAGAGTAAAAATTGAAGCCCAAGACAAAATTATTTATAAAATCCAGAAAGGCTTATGAGTAACCCCTCCTTCACTCTGTTTCAAATTCTGTTCTCTGCTTTATATTCTTCTGCACATACACAGAACAGACACAGCTCTCTCTCTCTCTCTATTTGTGTATGTGTGTCTCTCAAATTCTCAAATGGTTGGAAATTAAATTAATAATATAAACAACAAGCAAAGGAATTTGTTGCTTATTTACTAGGTTTCTTTTTTAAGGGAGATTTTTCTTGGGTCAGTCAGGTGGCAATTCCGTGGATTTTGTTGCTGTTTTGAATGGTCATCGATACGTTGATGCGTTGTAGACCGTTGATGGGAAAACTCATAGGGGAATCTGAGTCTGTGTACGGTGCAGATTTGAGTCGCCGGTGGGGTCGTGATGGAGGGTAGTGGGGCCGTTATTTATAGCTGCGGATGCCGTAAGCTAGACTATATAACGTGGCACTGGCATGTGCTTAACAACCAAAATACAGAATTTGTAATTTCATACTTATTTTAGCTTGTAGTTTTTTCTACCCCACTTCAATATTTGCATTTATTGCTTTCTTCTAAATAAAATTATTTTTTTAAAAAAATTAATTAATTAATTTAAAAAATTAGGATATTATCATTTTTAAATATATAATGTTAAATTATTATAAGAATTGACACATTATATATTAGTTTATTTAAAACAATCTCTTCAATAAATAGAAATAAAGTTACGATCTTTTCAAATTTTGTATTCTAGTAAATTTCTACCGGATAATGTGAGATTAAATTAGAATTATTAAAAGAGTAATAAAGTTTATTATTGTTAGAATTAAAAAATCATGTCTAAATGTGAAATTCTTATATTACTATTAGAAAATTAATATTAGAAACAGAAAATCTAAAATTGTTATTAAAGTTATGTATTTTAGAGTCTCTAAATAAATTGACAAGTAGCCGATAAAAATCCCTCAACTTTCTACATTAGATCTCCAATCTTGTATTCTTTTTCTCTCAACAAGCCACTACGTGTCACGAGATTGGACCGAGGGAACACGATAGGAGCGAAGCACAGGATAATAACTACCACGAAGGGCGGTTAGGGACGTCACGCATATCCATGGAAATTGTGGCTATAGAGTGCGTGTGCCAAGAAGGATTTTCCACCAAACAACCAATTAAACACAAACACGTGCAAATTGACTTGGCCTGAGTCACAGTTATAAATTGGTAAAAAGTCTTGCGTGTGAGCTTCATCCTAATCGATCTCCATTGGCTAACGCGTGGTGGTGGGGCCCCGGAAAAACGTGAAATGTCTTTTTTTTAATCAATTACGGAAATAAATGGAATTATTAATAAGAAATTAATTAATTAATTATATATATATATATAATGCTAGATATTTGAGGACAAAAGGTGACTGTCGCAGCTCTTGGAACTTATAAAGTTAATGATGGATTTTGGTCTTTTCCAAGAAGATGAGCTCTAAGACACATACAACGCTAAGGTTGTGGATAATGTATAATGTGGACAACTATCCAACACGCACACACTGTAATTCTCTGTCATCTCGTTCGCCCTTTCTATCTACTTTCAAGGTTTAAATGGTTGCTAATGAAAACTTTGTTCCTTTTTAGTTATTGGGTACAAGTTACGTTCACAAGATCAGCTTATTCTAAATCCTATATAATACTAGTCCTTATGTAAATCTTACAACTCTAATCTCCTGGCCCAATCAAAAGTTCACACAACTTAAATTTATTCAATCCACCCTATTTAAAAATCTTTGAAAAATAGTTTAAGAAAACAATTATATTTATCTTTACCATGTAAAATTATCAATTTTTATTATTTTTAAAATAATTACAAAAGTCGCGTGCTATTAAACCTTTCTTGGTATACATAACAACATGATTTATATTGATTATTATTGTTGTTGTAATTACAAAAAATAATGAATTCAATTCTTTCTTTATAAAAAAACCCCGCTTTAAGTGAATTATTTATAATCGTGTGATAACTTAATAACTAAGAATATAAGAAAGTGACTAAACTTGAGTACACTAATTTAATTGATGGATGACATCTTCAACTAAATTACCATGTCTAACCACAAAATTCGCCGTTGAAGGAAGAAAATATGTTTAAAAGTAAAGCTTTAATACATCACTTTACACATATATTCTTTGCATAACTTTTCACTTTTTTCTTGTTTCAAATCACCATTTTTGCTACTTCATTATGATTTTCATCCAAAAATCATGGTTAATCAGTTCTTAGGTTAACTCGTATACGATCCAACCAATGCACTCCCGGTCAACAAATAATCATCTTCTTAAACATATTTTGATGTTTGATTTCTTTAAAAATGCCCTTGATTAATCCACCCAACCAAAGTCAAGCGAATCAACATACTAATAGTCTATGATAATCAAAACTCTAAATTGCTTAACCAAACCTGGTATAATTCAAGTCAAGTCAATCAACATACTAATAGTCTATGATAATCAAAACTCTAAGTTGCTTAACCACACCTAGTATAATAACCTTGACTCATTTAACATGTCACAGTCTTTTGGTCAAGTTTAATGGTCTAACACTCAAATTCGAACGTGTAAAGCTTTGAATTGACATGGAAGCAAAGAGATAGTAGTGTTTCTCTTTCTATTACAATTACAATTTGGACTTGAATAGGTGCATATATTACCTTCACTGTAATATTATACATCGAGAAATAGGATTATCTCCGGTCACAATGTGTATATTTAAATAACTAAGATTTTTATATACTCAATTAAAAATAATGACTTCTTCCACACTTTCAATGACATTGAAAATTTAGGGCATTCAAAGATTCGAATCTAATACATGTCCCATCTTCAAATATCGACCATGAGAATTTAAAAAATGATAAATAAAAAGATACTTTTTATTTCATCCACGTATATTTAATAGACTTGGATGGATAAATTTGTCTTGGAAACAGTCTCCCCTAATACTGAATCATGCTGCTTTGCGTTTTTTTCATTTGATACCTCGTGTCACAACGATCTCATCACTTATTTTATATCTGTTTTGGGCTTCCAGATGTTATGACTACTCATTCCTGTTATTCTCCTTTGCTTCATATCGATTTATTCTGCAAATGAATTTATGCAAACGGGACACTGTGAGAGAGTAGTGTGATGATTTCTTATTATCTGAACTCACTCTTTTTAGACATTGTAAAACTTTAAAACCGTGTTTCGTTCAAAACAGACTTAAAATGATGAGGATACTGACAAAGCTGGCATATGTCACATCCTGGACAAGAATTGAGTACGTTGAGCATAAACAATGGTGGAGATCGTGACATGACTGCCATATAAAAGGACAACTCCAGTTAGGTGCAACCCTAAAACTGAACTTAGGTTTTGATGTAACTTGCGAGACTCCGGTTTCCGACTGTCTCAAGCACTTCAGCTTCAAACACTTGATTAGAGGAAAGAAAAACCTTCTGAGATGTAATCAATAAAAGTGCGAGTTGGTAAATATAGGTGTTAGGTCAAGATTTGTGTTGATTTATAGGAGATAAAGAATGGGGTGGTCGAATCCATTTACTAGATTACGATAATTTAGTACAATTAGAAGTGTTTTGTCCCTCTAAAAATAATTAAAGTGTTGAAAAGAATTGTAAAATTTATATGAAATTGAGAAAAGTGAGTGTGAAGACACTCGTTTTAAATAAATGGCTAATATCTGATTTATGAGTACTTATAAGTTAACAATAACTTAAATATTTGGTTAAATTCTATAATCAACTCATAATAAGTTAACAATAACTTAAATATTTGGTTAAATTCTATAATCAATCTTTTTGAGACAATGAGCTTTCAATTCTAAGGACTCTTAAAAGAAATAATAAAAATAGAATAAAAGTTAAATTCTATATTTCATTTATATATCATTAGAATTTAAATAATCAAATATTGTTTATGAGTTAAAATTAGATTAAAAAGAAGAAGATAATTAAAAACATCATCAATATTGGCTAAACTTAAATGGAAATAACAGACCAGGAATCTAGCACTTAAAATTTTAGAAAAGTTTAAGCTATACGTTCAATTACTTCGAGGCCTTGAAGGATATTTAAGCTTTTATGACTCAATCTTGATCGGTTCAACACAACTTCTAATTAACAAGTGGCTTGGAATCAATAATCTCATTCGTGTTTTGTGTAAACAAGCTCAAAAAAGCATTATTGATAGCATTAAGCATGGAAAACCCAATGAGTTCTACTGGATCTCCAGAAGGAACGTGACAGGAGGTTTCAAACAGAAAAATATCAACCAGATATGATTATTAATTGAGTTCGAGCTGTCATGATTGCAAACTCTAAACAGAATGCACTTTCTCCTGTATGTTATAATCATTTGTACCTTTTATATATTTATCTAGTAGGTTATTTTGACAGATTTGTGAACAGATTAAGTGTACCATTGTAACGTGGTTTGTGTACCTTTTGTTATTTTTTAATAATATAATTTCTTTTAATTTTAAAAAAATGTATTTAAAAAACAATTTTGTTTATTATATAATCTTATAGTTCTTCTCCCCCAAATTCAGACTATTATCCTTTTGACTCCCATGGAGATCTGATCACTACAAAACGTTTAAATGCGGACGAATGCTAAAAGTTAAAACTTACAAGTCTCAAGGTTTGTTAGACTTTGTATATAAATCAAACTAATTCAAAAATTATATAATTATTAATTCATAATTTCAAATTTAAAATTAACTGATGATTTCGACCTAATTAATATTTAAAAATTTTAAAATATCTTTGTTTTTAGTTATTTTTAAAATTATAGCCTTAAGTTTATTATTGCAATTCAAACTTAGGCCAGAAGACTCACGGGGTTGTTACAACTAAACCCCAGCAATAATTAAAACCTATTAGATTAGGAGGAGCTACTACAATTAGATCAGCAAAACTTGAAAGTAGGACTACTTCTATAAACCATTTGCTGGAACTGGAATCTAGTTTCGTAGTGTTCAGTGTCCAAAAGAGATTGTGGGTATACGAATACTGTAGTTCTCAAACAGCACTTTAAAAAAAAAACAGACCATGTAATAGAAAAATACTTTATTCGCTTTCACTCATGCACATTTCCCAACTCAAAAACTGTTTTTTATATTACAATAAGCCAATATTTTGATATTAAAATTTTTTAAAAAAATTCTTAACCGTAAGTTTGGCATTTCCTAATTATTAATTTAATTAGAATCGATATACGGCAGCTGAACTTCATCGGAAGCAGCTATAGCGATTAGCGACACCACCAACGCGGCGAGCTAGGCCGTATCGCTGGTGGTGACAACTACACCATGAAACAAGTTCTCCGTATAATCACGTCGGGGTCTGTTTTTCTAAACTAGTCATGTAACATGTCTCAGATTTCTTTAGTTCTTGTACCTTTTATGTGCGTGTTAATTACCATTTTCCTAAATACCATTTTCGTTAATACGGTATTTGCTAACTTATCAGTTTTTAGTTCATCAGATTATGGAATGTAGAGTAAAGAAATTGCAAACAATTGAAGTTTTATATGCCTGTATTGTACATGTTTGTATATATAATACCCCCTATAGTATTACTCAAGTAATCAGGAAACAAGAAATTTTAAATTTGATTTTAGACATATTTATAGTTTGACAATCAATGGAATATAAATAAACAAGACATTTTTCAATGTTTCAATATGTGCTTTTATATAAATTCCGAGATGATTGAATTGAAATTTCTCTATTACGTAATTTGTTCGCCATAATTAATTAAATTAAATTTTGATCAATAATCTAACTACTAATGAATAATTTAAATCAAACACAATTTTTTTATTTAATGACAAATGTGTAAATTTTTAGTAAAAAATGAAAATGCTTATTTTTTAAAATCCTCGTACCTTCATTATCAGTAATTTGTTCTCATCCTTTGAGATAGTCAAACATATAAATAGTGAATATACATAACATATGTTGAAATCACCCACCACGGCACAATTATGATTTCTCTCTAATTTGCTTGGTCTTTATTTCCCTAGTTTGTATACTCGTGTAGCAGCACTAAACAAATTCTCCATATCCATTTGAAAATTAGCTGATTTTAAAACTGGAAAGCGACTAGTTTGGTGATCTGCTTATCTTAAAATTTAATTTGATGTTCCAATTTAGCTACTACCTCTCTTCTCGTTTTCTGTAGTTAATAACTATACTTAAGCAGATGGATCTGTTTTCGATTGTTAAGGATGAGAAGGTACGATGATTGGCTTATGGCAAACCAAAAAAGTAGCTGGCACGAGAAAATCAAAGGCTATCAGGGTTGGATTGAACTCTAGTTAGCGACAATGCAACCTTCGCTTTCTTTTCTTTTTTTTACTTCTCTATTCTTCTTATAACTATAAAAACTAAAATTTAGATAATGGGTCGGACAAGAAAATAGTTTAACTTACTCTCAATTCTCAAAGCTGAGGGTGACCCTCACCGTTTAATGATATAGAATGAGTCTATAAATGCTGCTTCCTCCAACTAAGAAAGAAAATTAGGTGAACCCTTCTTAGTTATATTACATATAAAGAATAGATGGCTTGAGCGTTAACTACTGGTCTACTCTTCTGTGCTTGAAAATACAATTTCTTCATGTTGTATTTGTTAGTTGGCTTTTCAATGCGAAAGTTCGTTATGTTTATGGAACAGTTTAATGAATACAATATTGTTATGTATAATCGAAATCTTAAACGATTTGAGGAGAAAATGAAGAGGTATCTTCCCTGAATATGCGTTCAAACTGGCTTATCTCCTTCACTGAGTATAATTTAGATTAACTTGAAAAGAGGTATGAAACAATAACCACAAACAAAAAGAAAAGCACAAAAGGATACATGAATAGTTTTCAAAAATAAGCATGGACGAATTGTACTTGGAGTAAGTTAGGATTTCGATTGTTGAATTTATTTCATAAATAATGTACAATTTTTCAATTATAATTCAATTTAGACCTAACAGTATATATTTGATGTAAGTTAGAATTTCAATAGATTGAATTTATTTCTTAAATGGATGTAATTTTTGTCCAATTATAATTCACTTGACACGGGACAAATTTAATGAATATATCTATTTAAAAGAAAATATTAAGTACATTTAGATACTAAAGAGGTGCTTCTCTTTTTAATGATGTGTAATTGAGAAGAACCAATAAAACAACTAAATGAGAAAAAAAAAAAGTATGATTTAATTAAATTATATTTTTGAATGAGATGATCCTAGTTTTTGGTAGGAACCAATGTTATAAAAATCAAATCGGTTCGACAAGTTTAACAGGTTCGATACTAGTTTAATTCGACTTTCAATTTTTTGGTTTGATTTTATTTGATATTTTTTTGTTAAAACTAATTTATTTATTAATTAATTGGTTAATTTTATAATAAAAATAAACTAATTATTTTTCATTTATGATCTACCATTCTCTTTTTGCGATTAAACTTTAAATTTTTTATGATTAAGAACAATTTTTAATTATTTTTAAAATTTTTTAATTTTAATATTCAATCTTTAATCAATTTCGTAATAATCTAATACTTTTGAATCATTTAAACTTTAAATTTTTTACCTTATTAGTTAAACTTTCGTTTCAGCGTTGAAAACATTGATGAGAGTAACATCACATGGCATGTTGATGTAATGTTTTGTGTGTATGTGAAGAAATTTTCAATTTATAGCATTGCTTGTAAGGAGTTGCTTGATGGTAAAATGAAACCAAAGCATTAAAAACGGCAAACGTGTTGCCTTTCAGGGAGCGTTATTCTAACAATGGTCTCTCTCCAACTCTTTATCCAGGTATAGAACAGAAGTACGTGTGTTACATGTGCTTCGTTTTAAATAAACGTTCTTTCGTCTTCAGTTACACGTCAAGTTTTGCCTATTGAACCTACCAATTTTATCAGCCACGCTTCAAATGGGTGCATTATCTAACTCAACAAATATTCCTAGTATGGTTTGCCAAAACTTGATATTCTTTTTTATCTTATGCTATGTTGAAATATTTCAGAACTTTGTGATCCCCTTGAAGATCCATCATATTCTTTTACATTCACTCATATATTTTTATTACTAATACGTCTTTTTCCTAATTTTTAATTTACTCTCTAAAATTTTTAAAAATCACATTAAGCTCTTAATATTAACCAAATTGAATAGTTCAGTCCTTATGCACATAAATGGAAATAAAACTGAAAATAAAGTAACTTAATGTGTGCAAAATATTATAGGAGTTACCTAAATGACTTCAAATATTTTTAAGACTATAGTACTAAATAAGGTCTTACTATAGGTATAAAAATTATTTATTTTTATGTTAATTCCAAATAATTAGAAATCACTATATGATATGGAGAATTTCGATGGGAAGATTTTTGATAATCACCTATAAAAGTGAGACTTGATATTTTCATTAATATAATAAAATACTCTCAATCCTTATAAATAAAAGTGTTTAATGCATTTTAAGAATACTACAAAATATATTGAAGTTTCGATGAATCTACAAGAGAAAAGATCAATGATATTCTAAACTTATTAATATTTATAAGAGAATTAGTTAAGTGATCTTCACATAAACAAGTGATTTTGTCCTTAAAAGGCAACGATGCCTAATGGCTATCTTAATCTTTAGTCGTTAACGGAGTGTATACTGCTCATTTTGCAATAATTTAGGAGCAGCATGCTGAAGATCCAAGTAATTGTGATGTGTGCATGTAATAAAGGGATTGACTTTGTGCATTTTGCATCAACACAAAAGCAAAATTAAGGTAAAAGGCCATCATTAAATTATTTTGAAACAGCGAGACTTGCTTGGCAAATGTTAGAAGATTACAAGTAAAGTGCGATTAACACAACTGACAGAGACACATTGCAATTAATTTACTTAGCTTGGTAGGCCAAGAGAAAGTGACTAGTACGATCTAAGGACCAATGAGACAGCATCAAGATTATTAGCTGAGCCTGACATCTAATTAAATACAGCCACAAATGGTCCCAAACCAGCGTATTTCTGATTAGCTACGTTAACCTTTTAATTTAAGCTAGATTGCAACAAGAAGCTCGAATCATCATTCTCAAAGATTTTATATAGAATTAAGGGTATACTATGTTGAGTCTTTTGTGGTTTAACTGCTTATACGTTAAAAACTATTTCAGATCTACAATAATTATCACACAACCTTATTTTATCATGTTATATTTGTTTGTTGTCTATTTCTTAACTAAAAAATATAATATAGTTGAGATACAAATATATATATATATATATTAACATGTAGTAGTAACTTGTTAAATACAAGACCTCTTTTCCAGCCAAGTATTAAGTGGAAAAGGAAATAAAATAAAAGCAAGCTGGGAAAGCAATGTGGGATTGTAACAGATGGCACCAATGCTACATTGGAATGTCAGTCGTAGAAGGTATGAAAGCTCTATGGCCGAGATTTTCTTTGTTAGGTATGCTGTACTAGGTTGATGATAAAGATACTGTTTATTTTCTTTTTTTTCCACTGATTCTTGAAGTATAAGATAACCAAATAAAGATTATGTTATTTGATCACTTCGCATAATTATGTATAATTGGTTATGATAAAGCGTCATCATCATTGAATCTAATTGCATAATGAGGATTGATACATCAACTTTTAGCTCTTTCTTATTCACTTAATTGAACTGATCCATTACTGAATAGAAATTGAGGAGGGCGAACTGTCATCTCAGCTACAAACGCTGTAGTTCTTTGCAACCAACTTGTGAATGGCGTCATGGCGATGCACAAGTCTTCATGTGCTAGATCACTTCTATGGATCAAGCCCATTTTTTAGGCTATAAGCCTCATAAGACGGTAATTGGCTTTCAGGAAGATCACTTCAGGATAGATGAGTAATTACAATGGATAACTTATGTGTTCTTTTATTATTGTTATTATTTGAAAACCATCACTTGCTTCCGTTTGATATTGTTTAACACTTTAACTGTTATACACATGTTTTAGTTATATTCGGTTAATTTTTCCTTTATTATAACTCTAAATTAACATTATAATAAAATTTATTTCTTTTAAATTGTATCATTTTAAATAAAATGAAAAATTAACGGCATATAACATAAAGAGTTGTGTGATATTTAAATAATATTATAAAAATAAATGCTAATTTTTAAAATATAAAATCTCTAACTACTAATTTTCAATATATTTTTAAAAGTAAATCATTTTTTTATAGTAATGATAGTGATCATTTCTTTATTTGTTTTAATACTATTTAAAACACCGTCATTGAAAATTCAACCGTACAATATCGGAACACCATTACAAAAATTATCAACCACGACAAACTTTGTCAAGATCAAGCCTCCAATTGTTCGAGAAAACCACCTTGTTTACTTCATTACAAACCTTGCTTATCACTTGTAATAGATGTCATTTCATGCTTAACAACAAAGAAAGTAAATTAATATGTGTTACTTACTTGTTGCCATCGAACCAACCTTTAGCCTACTTGTCTCTTGTTTGTATTTCTGGTCACTCCAAGTTGGACTATAACGAGCCAGTGGGATGATGCAAACGATTTGATGTTACAAACTATTAAATATCAATTGTAATCATGTTTAACACAAACGTTTTACTTTTATTTTTGTAAAATAACAAGGAAGTTTCGCAATAATAATAGGAAGAAAAAAAAATGTTAAAATCATCATTGGCACAAGTGCCTATTCGATCCTAAACTTTGATTTCGAACATCAGCTTAACTTTAGCAGAACATGAAAGGGATGTTAGAAAACAATGATAGGAGGGAAATTGTGTAAGGAATCTCACGTCGGACAACTATAAGGGCATTAAAAAATTTATAATAATGTACAAACTTCCTCTTTTTGGGCTAGCTTTTGGGGAGTGATTTATGTTGTGCGGAAACGTAAATAAATTTGGAGTAAAAATAAAACAGCAACAAAAAACACCAAGATTTTTATACTAGTTCGGCAATGCCTACGTCCAGTTTGGAGACGACTGAGTATTTCACTATAACAAATGAGAGCATACAATAGTGTTTATCACTAAATTTTTCAAGAGACCCAAATTAACCCAAGCTCACACACTACTACTAGAAAAGAGAAAAAAAAATATATTTATCTAATTTTTCCTCTCTTCCTTCACTATTCTTCTCTCTCTTATTTTCTCTCGAAATTGTGGCTCTCCCTCTCTTCTGGAAAACTCTCTACTCTCTGACACTAAAAAACTTCTCCAACTCTCTGATCTCTTTCGTTGTTTGTTCCTCCAATTTATAGAGAATTCAATGGGTGTGAACAAAGAGTGTGAAAGTTAGCTGTACTACTGAAATCCACCGGAAAAAACAAGCCACCATTGTTGATCACCGAAAGCAAGCTTCAATTTCTGACTTTGCAAGCTTCCATTTCTGACTTCCTTTTTAGACAATATTCAACAATCTCCACCTTGGCTCAAATCCTCGAAGTGAAATTCCCAATAGTCGTCTCCCAATCCCCTATGGGCAATCAACAAATTTGACAAATGCCAATCAAGTCTAAGCAATGCTTAAACTTGAGTAACGAAACTGGTTTTGTCAACATATCAGCAGGATTGT
>JANITX010000001.1:37588081-37598478 GCA_027564395.1 Erythroxylum ulei
CATTAGTGTCTATTAAAATTGTATTTTCTGAATTTTTGTACAAATGATTAAGTCAATTTGTAAAGTCAACGGACGGATTGTAGTTGACTGTAGTAATTTGTATTTATAAAAAGGGCCCCGTGGTTATTGTATTTATCGATAATTCTGTTTGTTAATGATTTTCCGCATAATGTATGTTTGTGTTTAAAAACAAAAAAAATATTTTATACTGAGTTTTGACTGAGTGATGTAGCACGCCATCCTCGTAGGGCACGGACTCGGATATCACCATCGATGTCGGGTTCGGGTCTCGCGGGAGTGGGGTGTTACATACGACTTCCTTCACTGGGCAGAATAATGCATGAACACTAGTTACCAAGGGGATTAAAATGATACCATTTCAAGCATTATATGGATAATCGCCACCCATAATTCCTCAATATACCAAAGATGCAACTAAGGCTATAGCTCTAAATGACATAATGAAGGATCAGGACAAACTCATACGTGAGTTACGAGCTAACCTCTTGGCAGCACAACACCAAATAGCACAATAGGCAAACTCCAAATGAAGAGAAGTTTCATTCGACGTATGCGACAAGGTTCTGCTCAAGCTATAACCATACCAACAACATTTCGTTGCCAAACGCTCTTCACAAAAGTTAGCTCATTGCTACTATGGGCCTTTTCAAATTCCGGAGAAAATCAGAGAGGTTGCGTACCGTCTATAATTACCCGAGTTGACCAAAATTTACCTAGTGTTTCACATTTCGCTGGTTAAAGCCTTTCAAGGGAATGAACCGTTGGTCAATATCCTTAAGCTACCAAATGAGTTCTTAAATGGCCAACCGATTTCGAAACCTATTTCCCTCTTCTACTCCAGAACAGTGCCACATAATGGGAAATAGGAAGAGCAAGTATTGGTCCAGTAAAGTGATGGTAGTTTGGTTGAGGCAATATGGGAACTCGCTGAGATGGTTGCAAAGTATTACACCGAGTCTCACCTTGAGGACAAGGTGGATTTTGAAGCGGACAGAGATGTTACGACAATCACGCCATCCACGCCTAACATGCAATCACCCATGCAATCTTCACAAATTGAGGAGCCACATATTATGCTGCAAATCGAGACAAACCCACAGAGATCAACAAGAGAAAAGAAAGCAGCTGGATGGATGAATGATGATTACATCTATGATTAGGAAATATTCAGCAAAGAGAAATTGTGGAATTTGTGAAATGATTCTTCTAATTTCTAAAATTTGGATGCAAAGTGTTTATATACAAAGTTAGTTGGAGTAACTAACTATCATAATTACAATTAATGCATGATTAGTTAGCTAATAAATGATAACTAACTATAATGGCAAATACAATGTGATCTATCAACCCCCCTTAAGCTGGATTGTGGATAGTGAGTAATCCCAGCTTGGCAGTATTGGAATGGAAAGGTGTTGTTGCCAAAGATTTGGTGAAGACATCGGCCAATTGATGGCGTGAAGAGCAAGGCATGAGATGCACAAGTCCAGTTTTGACCTTTTCTCGAACAAGATGGCAATCCAATTCGATGTGCTTTGTTCTTTCATGAAAGATAGGATTGGCAGCGAGTTGTAAAGCTAAATTGTTGTCACAAAACATTGGGGAAGATTGAGGTTGATGAAGATCGGCAAGAAGAAAATGTAACCATTGGATTTCACAAATGGTTGTTGCTAGAGCTCTATACTCTGCCTCTGATGAAGATCGAGAAACTGTTGTTTGCTTTTTAGCTTTCCAGCTGACAAGGGAATTGCCATAGAATACACAAAAACCAGTTATTGATCGATGTGTATCTGGATAGCCTGCCCAATCACTATCACTAAAAGCTTGCATAGTCATGGAGGAAGAGGCAGAGAAGAACAAACCGAGGCTGGGGCAACCTTTGAGGTATCGAAGAACCCTATGTGCAGCTTGTAAATGAGTGAAAGTAGGCTTATCAAGGAACTGGCTAAGTTGCTGAACCGCAAAGGTTATATCTGGCCGAGTGGAGGTGAGATACAAAAACCTGCCAACAAGTTGCCTGTAAGATGTAGAATCTGGAAGCAACTCATTGTCATCTGCATGAAGCTTGAGACTTGATTTGGTAGTGATATGAGTTGTAACTAGTTTGCAATCAGTGAAGCCATAGTCTTGTAAAAGATCAAGTGTGTACTTTCTCTGGTAAAGATGTAAACCAGCAGAACTCCTTGCAACTTCAAGGCCAAGAAAAAATTTTAGAGTTCCCAGATCTTTGATTTTGAAAGCAGAATCCAAGGATGCTTTGACTGAATTTATTTCATTGAGATCATTCCCAGCAAGTATCACATCATCCACGTAGATTAACAAAGAGGTGATTGAATCACCATTCTTCTTGATAAACAAAGAATGGTCCGAGGCAGATTGATTGTAATCAAGAGCAAGAAGGGCTGTTGTAAGTTTGGCAAACCATTGCCTACTTGCTTGCTTGAGGCCATAGAGAGATTTTTGTAACTTGCAAACCTTTGTTTTATCTTCATTTTCAAAACCAGGCGGCAAGAGCATGTATACTTCCTCATGTAAATCACCATGAAGAAAGGCATTATTAACATCAAGCTGCTGGATGTGCCAATGTTGAGAAGTTGCCATGGCAAGAAGCAATCGAACTGTAGTCATCTTACACACAGGAGAAAACGTATCAAAGTAATCAACTCCTTCAGTTTGTGTGTAACCTTTGGCAACCAATCGAACCTTGTATCTCTCTATTGAACCATCGGCCTTGTGTTTGACTTGAAACACCCATTTACAACCAATTGGAGATTTACCAGGTGGTAAATTAGTAACAACCCAAGTGTTATTTTGTTCAAGAGCAAGGATTTCAGCTTTCAGAGCCTCACGCCAAGGTTCATGTTTAATGGCTTGTTTGTATGTTTTAGGTTCAGGGATGGCGGAGATAGCTAAAGTGTAATGCAAATGCGCAGGGGACAAGTGATGGTATGAAACAACAGAAGAAAGAGAGTGAGGAGAAGTACCTGGAAGATGATTGGTGACAGCAGTAGAGCAATGGTAGTCTCGAAGGTAAGATGGTGGTTTACAGTCTCGAACAGGACGAGAGGATAGGGGTGGAGGGTGTAATTGTGGTTGAGAGGAAGAGGGTAGAGTAGTGGGTAGTGGTACATCAATGGATGAATCATATAAAACGTAGGGTTCAAAGATTTGAGGAATTGTGGTGGTTGGTTTAGTGGGTTTGGAGAAAGGATATATGTGTTCATGGAAGGTTACATTTCTGGAAACAAAAATGTTTTTGGTGATAATGTCAAATAAAAGATAGCCTTTGACATTAGGTTTAAAACCAAGAAAGATACACTTACGTGCACGAGGGTCAAACTTGTGACGGTGAGTTACAAGAGTGGTTGCATAAGCTAAACAGCCAAAAACACGAAATTGGGAAAAATCAGGTGGTGAATGATAAAGAAATTCAAAAGGTGTTTTATTTTTGAGCAAAGGTGTAGGGGTACGGTTGATAAGATGGGTTGCATGAAGAACAGCATAGCCCCAGAAAAACTTAGGGACTGAAGCTTGAAAAAGAAGGGCTCGAGAGATGTTTAAAATATGTTGGTGCTTGCGTTCCACAAGACCATTTTGTTCAGGGGTTTCAACGCATGAAGTTTGATGAAGAGTGCCTTTGGTGGCATAAAAGTTAGGCATATCAAATTCAGGCCCATTATCAGATCTCAAGGTTTTTATTGAAGTTTGAAATTGTGTATCAACCAAGGAGAAATTTTTTTGAAAATGTTGTCTTGCGTTAGATTTCTGTTTCATTAAAATGATCCAAGTAAATCGGCTAAAATCATCAACAATTGTTAAAAAATAACGATGACCATGAATTGAAATGATAGAATTTGGTCCCCAAATGTCCACATGAACGAGTTCAAAAATATGAGTAGTTGTAGTGTAGCTTACAGGAAAAGGTAACTTTCTTTGTTTAGTTAAATGACAAGCATCACAGGCTTCATTGTTTGATAAAGGTAAAGAGGGTATAAAAGCTTTAAAAAGATGTAAACAAGAATCAGAAACATGACCAAGTCGCTGATGCCAAGGAATTGCAGTGGAGGTGGAAGACAAAGTTGCAGAAATGGGAAAGGATTTGGGTGGAAGATCCAGTATTTATAAGCCATGAAAAACTCTAGCTGTACCAATCATCTTCCTCGTGTGCAGAACCTGTATAGAGCAAGTGGAAAGATGAAAATGAAGAACACAGGGCAAACAAGAGGTGAGACGTGTTACAGAGAGTAAATTAAAGGCAAAAGAGGGAATATAAAGAACATCAGTGAGATAAAAATCAGCACTAAAGAAAATTGTACCAGAAAGTGAAGCAAGTACTTTAGTACCATCAGGCAAAGTGACTTTAACAGGGGAAATTTGTTTATAAACAGCAAAAGCATGCAAAGAATTTGTTATATGATCAATAGCACCAGTGTCAACAATCCATGACGTAGGTGTAAACGGAGAAAGAAAAGTAGATGAGGTACCTTCTTGATGAAGTGTAAGAGATGAAGATGATGGAATGGACATTACTTGATTGGTAACATGTGGAGAAGTGGAGGTGGATGGTGTGTTGGAGAGGTTATGGTGATTGAGTAAGGTAAGAAGCTTATTATATTGCTCTTGAGTCAAATTAACAGTTGAGTTGCTAGATTTAGCAATTGATGAAGCCTCAATTGATTCAATAGGAGAAGAGTCATGCGGATCCTCAACAAAAACATTGTGAGCTCGAGAATATGTCCCTCGAGATTTGTAGCCAACTAGAAATCCATTCTTGCGATAGCAAGTCTCAACGGTATGACGCAGCCTTTGACAAAAAGTGCAAAACCGTGTGTCAATAGATGATGAAGAATTACCAGATCTAGTAGAATTGCTTGAGCCAGAAGAAGCAGAGGATCGAGAAGAGGAAGCTGAGCTGTGTCGAACAGAATTACCAACAAAAACTGGAGAAGAGACCTCTGTGACCTGTCTCTCATGTTGAATGACCATTGAGAAAACTTTGTTCAAAGTAGGTAGAGGATCCGTTAACATAATCTGAGATCTAATAGTTCTCTTCTCTATCATTCATCGTTATGCCTATTATTCTTAAAAAGACATACAAGTAATAAGTAAAACTATACAATTTCTCCTCGTTAAAAGTAGGCACCAAACCACTCAACCTTGTTTCGTTATGATGTTTATACTGAACCAATCTTTTTCCTTTACCCTACTGACCCGTTTATGGAATATTTTCACGCATATATAAAGATTATTAGCTGATCCTTGACAATAGAATATGTTTAAGTAGGCAGTATTTCAAAATTTTAGACATCTAAAACTGTGAAGAATAAATAACCCATTGATAGTCGGAAGGAAGTTGATTAAAATTTGTAATACATTCACTTTTTAAAATTCGTTTTCCAGTGGCTTTATTCTAGAGGATAATTTTAAAGAAACTCAAATACATAGTTATTATATTAGTCATTTTTAATGTTTTAAAAGTCAGACTGGAAGTTAAACCGGTAAGACAAGAGGTTTAAGGTTTAATAGATTCAACTAGTATTAGACTGTCTTAAAACTGACTAAAGATTGAATAATATTAAGGAATTTAAAATATGATTGAAAAAGATTTTCCTTACTCATAAAAGAATTTGATGTTTAATTGAAAAATTATTAAATAAAAATTAAGTAATTATATTTTATAAAAATTTATTAATTAATAAAAATTAACCGATTAATTAATAAATTGGTTAGTTTTTAACAACACAAATTATTAAAGCAAATCGAATCGAAAAATTAAATGGTTCAAGATTTTTATAGTTGGACGGTTTAACACTCGCAGAACAGTTTTTTAATCATTGTAATTTTTGTGGTCATCATGATTAACATTATTTAAAATACTTTTACATTATCAGATTTCGCGTTTTAGTGAAATTTTTATTAAATGTACTTTTACATGTGTATAAATAGTTTATGATGTGTAAGAATGTTTTTTACGATGCTACTTATGAAAATTACTAAAATTATAATTCCCTAATTTTTTTCTTTCAAATAGTATGCATTGAGGACAAGCTAGATTATATCAAATATCATGTTTATGCTAATTTGTTTTTTTTGTTGAACACTTAGTGATATTGTTCCAACGATTGTTTGCTACCCTATAAAGGCTAAGATCCCATTATCTTCAGCTCCGGGATTGATTGAATCATAGAGTTCAAAGCTTTAATGTACCTTATGATATTGATAAATCACTAATTCATTGTTTCCTGTCCAAGTTTTCAATAAAAGAAAATATGAAATAAAATGCATCTTTCTGGTTTGCGGATATTCATGTTTATTGCACGATATCCAAAGAGATAATAACCGAACAAATCGGCTTTGTTTGATGTGTTAGATTCTGTATTCAGTAAAAGGAGCCTCGGAAACCAAGGATATATGCGTAGTAACCATATCCATGTATATGATTCGGTTTTGTTTGATGTGTTAGATTCTGTATTCAGTAAAAGGAGCCTCGGAAACCAAGGATATATGCGTCGTAACCATATCCATGTATATGAGGTTAGGAAACCATTGATTTCCTAACGTCTCCGGCCACTCCTTTCGATGTTTGTGAGTAACCGAGAGAAGAATAAGTAACATCAAGTGTATGAGTTCTGACAGTTGTCTACATCTTATAATACAAAAACATATGAGCTTGAATACAGATTTTTAGCAATGATCAGGCTTTCAATGAAAATTCACATATAGAACAAGGAAGGGAAGACAGAGCTGAAGATAAACGAGGATAAATTACATTTTCATTGTCGATCTTCGTGTAAACTAAATGAAAACAATTACTTGGGGTTTACGTTGGAGATGACCGATTCATTAACTTTGACATGAACTATTCTTTTAGTTTTATTTCTTATCAAAATTTAAAGGACATGAAACATAACATAGAGCGTGAAAAAGAAAGACAGAGAAGAAATGCATTTATTTAAGAGATCTAGATGCCTGGAGACAGTTGAAAGGAAATAATCCCCACGGAAATATATGTCCAGACACAGACTTTATTCAGAGCTTTGTAACAGAAAATGACCGTGCAATGACAACTTTATTAACAGTAGATGATCACAGACAAACCCTTCTAATAATAACCTTTGTCATTTATTGTTCACCAGATTTATCAAAGGCGTCCCTTTCACTGAACTTAACATGAAAATTGGTTTTAGCTCTCTCAATGTATCCTTTTTTGTTAACTTTTTTCTTTTATTTTACCTTGGCATCTTGAGTCTCATGGCAGACTTTATCATGGTAATGGAAATTATGTATGATTGATTTAAGAGAAGAAGAAAGGAAAAGGAGGAGAAAAGCTACTCCCACAGAATTAAGTGTATGAGGATCTTTCTTACAAATTAATGGCGTTCACTCCCTTTCAATTCAGACACAGCACGGCAAACAAATCGTGGTCACACACTAAGCTTTCTTGTCTTTTACGATGATGACGTTGCTCTCGGTCCACTTTGCCCTAGTCGGAGCTCTAGATCAAGCTCTTCGGGATTACGCAAATCCTTGCTGTTGTTGATGCTGGTGATTTTACTGCTGTTGTCGACGGACGATGAGGTTTCAGCCTTGTTAGAGTTATAAAAACAATAAGAATTCGCCACCGTCTGTGTAGGCGTTGCTACTGAAAGATTAAGAGATTGTCCGACAAAGTCGGTGCGTGGGTATGGAGACATAGAGAGAATTGCAGAAGGGGAGTCAATGCCGGATGCATTCATGTTTGTGGAGGACAAAACTCCACCATGGTTGTTAGGTAATTGGTAGAGCAAGGAGAGACCACCACTTGTGGAGAAATCTTGTGTTTGGATAACGAAAAGAGAGCTTGATGTTGATGATGAATTAGGGTCGACAGAACTGGGCTGAGACTGGTGAAGCCTTGCCCGATCGCGACGGTGAACGTTCATGTGGCCACCTAGGGCTTGAGCTGACCGGAATTCCCTTCTACAGAACGTGCAAGTATAAGACCTTGGTGGCCAAGTGGAGCCCATAACATTACTTGTGTCCTCTGCAAAAGCTCTAACCTCCCACGACTTGTCATCTTCTTGAGCTTGTACAGGGTTCCACATCCAGGCATCAGAGGTCATACCAGGGTTTGATTGATGATGATGATGGCGCTGGTTTTGTTGGGATTGTGCTAGTTTTTGGAGTTGGGTCAAGGATAGAACACCAAGTTCACCAGCCATAATACTAGTGGTAAAACATTTAAGACAGGTGTGTGATAAAGTTAATGCGGAACAAATTGAAGAAAGGAGTTAAATAGGAAGGTGGGATGAGGAGAGAGAACCCTAACTCCGGTAGTATCACCAAGGTTCTTGTATGAAGCGGTTGGAATTTACTACACTCAACGTCTTATAAAGTTTCTTCCATAACGTCGGGACAATGCCTCCTGACTTTAGCTTCAACGCCCCACTGTTTACTATAGGTCAACCCGTCCCTGTACATGTCAACTTAGAATGTAAAGACGACATATTAAAGTATCAACAAATCATGAAAATGTTGATGTTATAGATTAGTTTAAATGTGGCAAAAGAAGAACATAGTCTATGGCGTAGGACTTAAAAAAAAATCTTATAATCAATTTCCCCACCATCTATTTTAGTTTAATCAAGAAATTTCGTAAGGCTTTCACATGCTTATGCTTGTGTCATAGCATCCTATGGGTGCAAGCACTTGCAGTAAAATTATATCCATGGTTTGTGTAAAGGAGTAATTCAATTACTGGTCCTCCTACCGTAAATACGCAGTACTATTCATTAGTTCTGGAATTTTTTTAATCTAAATATTTTTAAAAATTCTGAAAGGAAAAGAAAAATAGATACAATCGCAGGTGGTGTACGCACTTCCTCACTTAGATGTTGACTGTCATTTACAAAACTAAACCTTTAACAAACATCAATATGTCTTTGCTATTTAATCCCGAGTCTTGTTACTCTCTTCTCGTCCTGTAATGGAAAGACGTCCAAATTCAGACGAATCGTGTCTACATTAATGATTGTCGCCAGGTAAAGATGGCATATTGCCGTCCGAGATTACAATGAAATTTTAAGGTTGACAACATAGTCACAACATGAGTGTTTGTTTAATATTGTTGATCTCTTTTATAAAAGCTTGGGAGTGAATGGAGTTTTGATAAGAAAATGGTCTCTAGAACAGTAGAACTTCATTATCATAGCTTTTTTCGCCTACGACTAAAACAAGAAACATCAATTAAACCTCACTCAAACGTTTTTGTTCCGTTGCAAACATCGTCTTTGTTCTGCTGCAATATGATCAAATAATTTCTTTACCTAATTGTACACTTTCCTATTTGCTTAATTTATAATTTTCATATACTACAAGTTGAAATGAGACTAATTTAATAGCCAGGGTTGTTGACTTGAAGCTGTTAAATTATTAGAATATTACAATACTTCCCCTGGTCTCAAACTCTAGTGACTATAAACAGTAATTACAGCAGATATTTCTTGTTTTTAAAGCCAATAAGATCCATTTTTGGAATTTAGCTACTACTGTTATCATCGATGTCTAAAAGGAATTTCTGAGACGGGACATTTTTTAAGTTTTAAATTACAACTAATATAGTCTAGTGGAAATTTCGTATGGGTTTTGCACTGATGAATCAAGACGAAGACATGAGTCATTTATAAAAGTTAAAAAGAGGGAAATGCATATTAGAATAATACGTAACAGCTTGAAGAGCTAGCTAGCTACTTGGATCCTTTTTTAGTTATATATTTTGTGTCAATTACCAGACACCACAACCCAGATTTCTTGCTGAATCTAAAGAAACAAGTAAAATAATATCAAATTGAGAACGAAATCAATCTCCTTTGGCATGTTCAGTATTAGGAATTTGATTGAGGAATATGACTCCATATAATATGTGAGTAAACTTTTGCGTCAGTACGTGTATTAATTTATAATGAAACGACAAAGCAGTGGACATATGGGAAAGTCAAACTATGAACTATATTAAAATTGAATAACCAAATGATTTGGACTTCATTCAACGTTAAAAAAGACGGAAGAAATTGAAAAATAAAAAACAACACTTCTAAATATTCTCGTGGCCGAACTGTTGGAGTCAGTAAACGTTGCCGATCTTTTGCATTAATTGTATCTAATGAACACCATTGGCATACTGATTACATATAAGTTTATGTTTTAATGTTGTTTTCTTCAGGAAAATAAGGAAAAAAGGAAGCCAAAATGTCTTTTCTTTAGCATTGAAACCTTAAGATATAAGATTTTGTTCTACGTAATTATAGAGTAATAATGTTGGGTCCCGATCATTTTCTTTATTTATTATTGTTATTATGGATTTATTATTTATTCGTTTCCTTTAATTACTTTTATTTTTG
>JANITX010000001.1:37598578-37614637 GCA_027564395.1 Erythroxylum ulei
TTTCTATCCGAGGTCTCCCCTATAATTTCTGAGGCTAGTATTAGCGTTGGGGCGGATCGTCTATGTTTGTGTGAGTCTGAATGTTGGGCCTCGGAGACGGGGTCCAACAAATAATCTATATGTATTATTGAAAATAAATTACTTATAGATTTTGATTTTTGTTTTCTACAAATTAAAGGACTTGTTGGAAAATCTTTATCCACTTTTATTCTTGTTTTCTTATTTATTCTATTTAATTTATAGAATTATTTTTTTTGGTATTTGAAAATTATTGAAACTATTATACTCTACATCAAAAAGTACTTTAGGCAATAGACAAAAACACTACTATAATTATATTTATTGTTTCCTTTTCATTAAGGCAGTAGAATTCATACCTTTAAATAAAATGACGTTGCTCGCAACAACAAAAGGAGCTTTTAGCAACAAAAATTTTTAGTTGTTAAAAGTCCTTCATTAGTTGTTGATAATATTTTGCAACAATATTAAACCGTCGCCTAAATCGTCACAAAATTTCGGTAGCCAAATACTATAGCGAAAAGGGAGCTACGACGATATGAGAAATCATCGCAAATGATATTTTGATACGCTTAGTTTTCTTAGCTAAAGGTTATTAACTACGTTACTGTTAATGTAGCTAATAATATTTAGGGAAGAATTTGTAATCGTTGCCCAAAATTATCGACGATTATATAGGGTAGCAAAAAATTTTTAGTTACATTTTTAAAAACGTAGCTAAAATTTTTTGACGACGATTTAAAAAATGTAAGCAAATCATTTAACCTACGTTTTTAAATTTTTAATAAAAAATATTAATAAAATTTTATCATGTTAATTATAATTATTGGTGACATTTTTAATCCAGGTTATTGCTTATAATATTTAGATTTTTTGTTTTATAATTTATTATACGAAAATATAATTAAAAAATTATAAAATAGAAACATTTTATATAAAAAATAAAATATCATTAAATGTTAAATACAAACGTTAACAAAAATAGTTATGTACAAACTAAGAATTGTTTTCATCGTCACTACTACTTATATAATTTAGGTCAAATATTTGTTTGACCATCTTTTCAAGCTTAGTAAACTTTCGTTCATTACATTATAGCTTTTGTTCATTACAATCTAATTTAGGCTTAAGCGACTGGTTCTCCTACTCAGGACGACCAACATATGCTAGCCTTGATGAGAATAAAGCGGTTGGTTTAAGGGTAAACTTAAGACCTTTAATGTAGCCGAATCTTGTACCAAGCACATTGTTGCAAATCTTATATACATTTGGCTCATTTTTATCAAACAATGATCTTTGCAACAACTCTTGCATCATTTTATAAATAAACTTATAATTTAAACAAAATTTTATACTTACTTGGTTATTCTGCGCTTCTTCTGACATCCACCATTAACCTTTCTTATCGTGAGTGAGTTTGTATAGTGTGATCCTATCACACTCTTCTTCATATAGTTCCTTCTCACTCTGTTTTATGAAAAAAGAATTGAAAACACAATAAATAATATTGTATTTACTTATATAATTATAACTTCCAAACAAAGAACTTAGATATTCATTTCATACGACAATAAATGATTTTGAGTCTTGGTTGTGAGGAGTTTTCATTTTTTTTCTCTGTTAACCTTGGCTTTCTCATACTTTTCTTAAATAAAGAAAAGAAATAATCATTAAATTGTGTAACAAGGTTAACGGAAGCAAATGTGAAGAGAAAGAAGTTAAATCTTAACATTGGCAGAGGCTCAATAATCATGCATTTGGCTCCAATTTTCTAGACACAGCCGTTTGGAAATATGTCTCCTTGCCTCATCATTAGAGGGAAAAGATTTGTATTATTTATTTAGTCAATAATGATGATCCTTGGGCCTTTGTTTCAATAGTGAAGTCATACAACTTGAAACTTTAGAGTTGTTAATATCGACAATATTGAGTTTTATGTGTGAACAACAAATAAAAGTGAAAATTGTCTTTAAATAAGTAAAAAAGTCATATAGTTAAATAAATTGAAAAATTACTAAAACTTTGTCGAAATCATTCTGTAGCAAGTTGTCTTCCTTTAACTGCTTGGCATGTTGAAGGTAAGGCAATTCGGTCCTGACAATAACTCCTAACTTATTAGACAATTTTGTCAATTGGATGTTGTCAACAGGACAACCTTGCAAGGTATCAATATGCACAGACAACTTGCTGTTCATTACATCATTCATCGTTGCAACTCAGAACCTTTAGTGATACCTCCACCTCTTTTTTCTGATGCTAGTATTAGATGCTGACAATCAAAGAATAATGATAAGAAAAAACACATTAAACATGTAAATATATATTTGAGCATAAGTTGAATTATAGGTGGTAAAGATTAATAAACCTAAAGAGCCCTCAACAGTAGTTGAGGTATTGGAGGTTGTTGCTGACTGGCTTCATTGGTGGATGAAGTCGATTATTTTTGTTGGCTAGGGTTGAATTGATCTGGTTGTTGTGAGGGAGGAACAATTTTGATAATTGCCACGTTCTTTCCTTTGTTTATACCAATTGCCATTATCTTGAATATCTATAACTCAAATATCAACAATCCGCCTAAACATAACTAAAAAATGAACATTCCACATTAACGTAATTCAAATATGAACAACACGCATAAACAAAACTCAAACATTAGCAATCTGCATAAACATAACTCAAACACCAACATTCCACATTATCATAACTCAAACATTAACATTCCGTATAAACATAAGTCAAACTTAAACATTTCGCTTAAACATATCTCACACAACAACATTCCGCATAAACATAACTACATAAGTCAAACATTAACATTTCGCGTAAACATATCTCACACAACAACATTCTGTATAAAAATAAGTCAAACATTAACATTCCACATTAACATAACTCAATTATCAACAATATGCATAAACATAACTCAAACGTCAACAATTCCCATCAATATAAGTCAAACACCAACATTCTTTATTAGCATAACTCAAATATCAACATTATGCATAAACATAAGTCAAACATTAACAATTTGCATAAACAAAACTCAAATATCAACAATCCGCATAAACATAAGTCAAACATTAACAAACACTAAAAAAAAAAGACTTTTTACATCTTTTTCTTTTAAGTATTGAAATTTCATTATACATGTAAACTTTATTTACACATTCATTTATCCATTTTTTTCAATTAAATATTAAAATTCAATTAGACATGTAAACTTTGCAAAAAGAACATTACACCCTCCAACCTTCTTTGATTGCACCTATGTTTAATTTGAAAAACAACATTACACGTATGTTTAATTTGCAAAAAGAACTCCAACCTTCTAGTACTAAATTCTAATAACCAAGTTTTTTTTCCAATAACTTTGAATATGATTTAGAATGTAATACTAAATTCGAATACTAATACTAAATTTAATTAAATAAAAACCTAAGCTCCCAATTACAATAATAAGCAATGAAGTAAATGTGCTTTGATGTAATCTAATTACAAAACAAATTACTTTGAAAAGTAATTTGTTCCCTATCAAAACAGGACACTAAAATCCTATGATAACTTTCATCGAATCAAAACAACCAATGTTATCACTGAACAAAGAAGAATAGACACTAAAAATCTAACAATAAAACATAACCTATAACTTACCATTAATACAGTTTTAACCACTTTGTGGCAGTGATAGGCTCACGATAGTTTGTGAGCGATGAAAAATTCGTTGAAGAGTGAGGAGTGAGAGAAGTATGATTTGAGAGTGACATGAGAGATTCAAGGTGAACTTTAGTTAAACATCTTATAGGCTAGTAAAACAAAGTTCCTAACACGTTTTCACCTTCAATCAACCCATTCAACACACATTACTGATAAGATCTTATCTTCTTACATTATTTGATATTATCTCCTTTGTTTTCAATTTATTTTAGTGCTTAAATATGAAAATTAATGTTTGATTTGTTTTAGGATATGAAAAGTAGAGATTGCATTAAATTGAGACTTTATTGATGATAATTATGAATTTTGGATGAAGTGAAGAGATTGTTGTGATGGATAAGGCTAATCATTTGATGAGTTGGCAAAAGCCATGTGTGGCTAAACTTATGGTCCTGATTTAAAGGGATTCGATATTTTAGTTGTAACTTTGTAAGGTTTTGTGTTCTTAACTTTTTTTTCATATTTTAATTCAAGTATTTCTTGTTTTGAGTTCTCATATTTCATAAATGATTAATATTTGGTTAATCTGATAATTTAATTTAATATTGATTATTCTATCGCTATCTAGGAATTCAATGATCTGTAATTGTCATGAAGGATTGGTACAAGTAGCAAACATGTTATTTATGAATTTCCATATTTAAGTTATGATATATAGGAAAACTAAATTGAATAATTGCAGCTATCTCGATTGTCTAAGTTAAGGTTAGTCTTTTTCACTAAACTTAGTGCTATCATTTATTTGATATAGAATACTATCACGCCCAGTCAATGGATAATAAGTTTTAGTTTAGATGCTAGGTTTGAATCAATTAATTTAAGAAAATTTGACACTTATTATGACTATCCTGATATGTTTCGGATTAACTACTTAAATCGTGAAAAATATTCTTTTTAACCAATGATCAATGTTACAATTATATAAGATCTTTCCCTTGAATCGGAGCTTAGTAATCTTGACTTTCTCACTTTTATATTTAGTTGTTTTAATTTGATTTCTTATTAATTTTAGTTAATCAGTTACTTAAACAAAACCCCCTTTTTAATTTTATTACTTGAAATTAAGAAACTAGCGTTTACTTCTCTAGATATTTGATTTGGTTCCACAACTACTACAAAATATTTGGAGAATCAGAATTATGTTGGGGGCTTCGATAACCTGACCAAAATTTGGTGCCATTGTCAAGGAACTATTTTATTTTCTTAGTTTCTTTGCGTTTTTATTTTTATAGTTATTGCTAACCTCTTGTCTTGTATGACTTGTGCTTCTCAGACAGGTAAATTGCAATACAATTTATAAATTGAGAAGACAGTGAGTCGTTTGAAAAAAGAGACTAAGCAAGGGAACAGTCGTTCACCTAGATGTGAAAGTTGAAGTAGATCTAACAATTGTTAAAGACTTTAATTTTCAAAAAGAGGACGAAAAGATGGCAAATCTTAAGCCTAGAACGTTGCAGGAGTTAGCAGCACCGAATTTGAATCAACAACCTTTATGCATTCAATTTCTAAGTGTTGAGGTAGATTTCGAATTGAAATTTGGTTTGATTGACTTACTGCCTATTTTTCGTGGTCTTGCAGGTAAAGATTTGCATAAACACCTGAAGAGATTTTATGTTGTCTATTTTGGAATGAAACCACAAGGGGTGACAAAAGAACAAATTAATCTTAGGGTCTTTCCATTCTCATTAAAATATAAGGCAAAGGATTTGGCTATATTATCTTCCACCTAGCTCAGTAACAACATGGAATGAGATGAAAAGAATATTTATGGAGAAGTTCTTTCTTGTATCAAGAGCAGCGAATATCAGAAAGGAGATATGTGGGATGTTGGACCCGGGTCTCGTTACTTATTCCAAAACTACAATTTGAGACGGTCAGGTAAAGATCATGTGAGAGGAAAGTTGAAAGCTTCAAATTGTAAGGAGAATTTCAGTGTCACCATTAGCAGGTCCGCTGCGGCGAAGTAAATGTTTCATCGCAACAAAACTAGGGAATATTTCCAAGGACCCTTTGTGAAAAGTTCGTCGTGGCCGAAGGCTAGCTTCGCCGTGACGAAGTCATAAGATCAAGCAAAAGGACCCTTTAGGTTGCTGCGGTGAAGTTACAAGTTCAAGCAAAGGCACCTCTCGGGAAAGGTTCGCCACGACCAAGGTCTGGCTTCGCCGCAGCAAAACCTTGAAATCCGCAACCCAAACCCAAACTATCAAACCAACATTAATTGTACATACAATTTCAAAAACCATTAACGACTCCACAAAAGAAAGAGATGAACATGTACGAAAGAAACTTCTTCAGCTCTCAATCTCATTACTAAAACAAAATAGAGTTTGAGCATAGTTTTAGTTACATATTAATAGCCACGTCAATAGTTTAATACAAACTTCATTGAATGCTCATGTTTGATATGCTGATAAAGCCACTCAACAATTAGTCGGACTAACTTAGTTACAAAAGAGAGCTATCTTAGAGTTTGCTAAAGCCTTGCAAGGATCAATAACCTTCCCGTTCAAAAATAATGGGTTGAGCTACGAAGCTTATTGACTAATATATTTATAGCCATTGGTAACGAGCACACAATTAGGCATATATATATACATACATCTATATCTCATTTTTATCTAGCAATTCAATCATCAACAATTCTAGCTCAAAGACTCATAGTCGAGAATGTTATCACATAAAACATATCAAGTATATTCAACCATCAAACATAACACTCAATTTGTATCATACTTGACAAATCAAAGATGAAATACACAACATAATGGCTTGAGAGTCCCATGGATCGAAATGGAGAAACCGAAATTTACACCATGAACTAAATGAGTCCATTTTTTAGGAGCTCATGTGCCACAAGCGGGCAGTCGAGAGAAGGCTTTAAGTCAACGTGCACGTGACGAACCAAATAGTATCTCTCTTGCCCAAACACAAGAAAATTTTTATTCTAAATTCATTCCATCATATATGCATACTTTCATGTTTCTTATGCTTTTTCCTCTTTTGATTATAGCAAATGTCATAACATCTTTAAAAGCATAACATGATAATAAACCATAATGCATTTTCCAACAATCACAACAATTCAAAATCAAGCAATTAAGCATACACACATAGGTAAGAAAATTGCCCATCTCCACAATAATTATAAATATATTACCCACCTAATTGCTTGAAATTCCAAGTTCAAGTTTGCCTTTTCTCTTGCTTTTGCATGGGATTTTCTTGCTTTCCTTCAAACAAACCAAAATTTCTTTCAAACCAATATTCCAATAGAAAATCCATAAAGCTTCAATAATTACAAAAATAAAATAAATGAAACTTGAGCTTAGATTTAATCTACCCATAGTTTATCTAGGTTAGAAAAACTAAGACCTAGTTTAAAATCCATGAAAAATCAAAATAGGTTTCTTCTTTCTCTTCTTTCTCCCTTCATTCCCAACATAAACCCATTTCTCTAACTCCTTTTCTACCAAAGCAAGAAGAAAAGATGAAGCTTACCTAAAACAAGTTGATTTCTCTTCCTTCTTCTTCTTTCTCCCTCTCCACCTTTTCTTCTTCCTTCCTAGCTTCTCCCACGTTTTCTTCTTCTTCTTTTTTCCTTCCCCACGATTTCTCCCCTTTCTTTCTTATTCAAGACCACTTTTTGTCTTATCCTTCTAATTTTACCCTTCCACATTTAATGTAATGCCTACTTACTCCTTTAATCTCTTATGTCTATTACCCTAACTTAATTCTATCATTTCTATTAAATAATTCTAATTTCTATTCATGCTTACTAAATTAATGGACCAAATTATGAAAATAAATAAATAAATAAATAAATTAAAATTTGGGGTCCAACATGGGATAAGACAAAATACAGGAGAAACATTATATGAATATTGGGAAAAGGTTAAGGAGATATGTGCTAGCTATCCACATCATCAGATTCGTGACCTACTCTTGATTTAATATTTTTATGGACTATTTCCAATGGATCGAGGAATGGTCAATGTAGCTAGTGGAGGAGCTCTGGTAAACCAAACACCTGAGGTGGCCAACCAGTTGATATCAATTATGGCCAGAAAATCTTAACAATTTGGGACAAGGATGGATGAAGCTATTAAGCGTGTGAATGAGGTAAGCAACACGCACCTTGAGGATAAAATTTCTAATCTAATTGCTTTAGTTTGTCAAATGGTTGTAGGTCAATTGGAATAGGCAAGAGTGTGTGGATTATGCTCATTCTCTAGACATCCTATAGATATGTGCCCTACATTGTAACAAAATTCTCTTCAAGAAGCTAACGTAATAGGAGGTTTTCTTATTCAACCTCAACGAAGTATGACCCATATTCTAATCACTAGAATCCAGGATGGAGGGATCACTTGAGCTATGTAAATCAAAGAGGGTAACAACGATATCAATGTCATAATTTTAAACAACCTCAAACCCCTATATATGCTCAACCTCAATCTTCAAATTCAGGTATGTCTTTAAATGAAATTGTTAAGGAACTTGCTAATAATACTTATCAATTTCAACATAAAACAAGGGTAAGCATTTAAAACTTAGGAAATCAAATCACTCAATTAGCTACCTTGGTAAGTAAATTGGAAGCATAAGCAAAACAAAAAAATACCTTTCCAAACGGTGGTGAATCCTAAGGAGAATGTGATTACAATGACTTTGAGAAGTGGTAAGGAAACTTAGTCTGGAACTTCTTTACCAATGGAGGTAGAAAAGCACGATGATGGAGAAAAGAAGGAAGAACTTCCAGCTTAAGAATCAATAAAGCTAAGAAATGATTTATCTTCATCGATATCAATTAATGGATGTATACCTCCTTTTCCTAGCAGGTTGGCTAAACCAAAAGAAGGTAAGCATAAACGAGAGATCCTATAAACCTTTTAAAAGGTTGAAATCAATATACCGCTTCTTAAAGCCATTAAGCAAGTTCTGAAATATGCAAAATTCTTGAAGGAGCTGTACACAAATAAAAGGAAGTTGAAGGACAAAGAGAGAAGAATTTTTGGGTAAAAATGTATCAATTGTGATAAATAGGAAATTACTAGAAAAATGCAAAGATCTAGGTATGTTTACACTTTCATTTGTTATTGGTAATAAGAAAATTGAGCGTGCCATGCTAGACTTAGGTGCATTTACTAATTTCATGCCATATTCAATTTATCGAGCTTTAAATCTGAATTCTTTGTAAGAAACTAACGTGTGTCCTATTGGTGTTATAGAAGATGTTTTAGTCCAAGTTAACGGTTTGGTAAATCTAATGGATTTTTACATCTTGAAAATGGATGAAGATTATGTTGAACATTCAGCTTCGATTCTGTTGGGTAGGTCATTTATGAAGATGACCAAGACGAAAATCGATGTGGATAAGGGTACTCTTTCTGTCGAATTTGATGGAGAGATAGTGAACTTCAATTTTTTGAAGCAATGAAGCACTCGAATGATTTTCAATCTACTTATCATATGGATATTGTGGAATCATTTATGCATGATATGTTTAAGGAAGAAAGTGATGAAGATGAGTTGTAACTTAAAGCTAAATCGGAAGTGAATGACCAAGTTGATGAAACTTGTGAAGTTGTAGAACCATTGTCAGCAATGCTAATGGATTTGAAAACTTCTAATGATGAACTTACTATAACTTATAAGAAAATCTTACCTTCTGTTTTATGGGTTTCAAAGATAGAATTGAAGCGGTTATTTGATCGCTTAAAGTATGTCTTTTTAGGTGATGGAAAGTCATTACTTACAATTATTTCAAAAAGGTTGATTAAAGAGCAGGAGGAAGGGCTAGTAACACTACTTAACGATTATAAAACTGCAATTACGTAGAAGTTGGAGAGAAAAAAGCCACATCGAGCATAATGATGTTAAACAATTGCGCTTTTTGGGAGGCAATCCAAAATATGATAGTTTTATTTTATTTTGTTTTAGTTCTATATAGTTTGGTTTTGAAACATAATTTATTGGTTTAAAAAAAAGGTCTTAAAATTCCAGACTATTAAATCTTATAAGGCGAGATCTCACCATATGTGATTTAATGTTCTAGAGTATAGACCTTAAAATTCCAAACTACTAGATTTCATAAAGCGAGATCTCGCCTTGTGTAATTTAGTGATCTGGAATTCCAGACTACTAAATCTCATTAGGCAAGATCTCGTTTTATGTGATTTAGTATTATGGATAATTAAAAAATTTAAAATATAAAATACTTATTTTTTAATCTCTTATTTAATTAATTGTGTTATTTACTTAATTATTGTTTTAAAATAAAAAACTAATTTTTTTTTCATTTTTGTAAGAAATTTCAAAACATTAGCCAAGCCACATCTCATGTAGACTAGCCGCCTCTCTCCTCACCCATGCCACAACTCAGCATTCTACCCACACGTCAGTAGCCAACAAACACAAACCAATATTGCAAGAACTCTACCCAAGCCACCCAACACCCACATAACCAACACATACCCAGACTACACCATAGTGACGCAACCCATCATCCACCTTGCATACCACCAACACATCAGTAGCTCTACTACATATTCAGTAGCAACGCCCAACAATACAGACCCAGCCTCCTCACTCAACCAATGCCACTCCACCCATGCAAAGCTCACCTGTGTTTTGCTTCCATAAACCCCCTCCATGTATAGCATAACTGTGTTTTGTTTTAATTACATAAACACCCATTCAACCCACCACACAAACAACACTCTTCCATCAACGCATAACACCAAGCCAATATGATAGAGGTAGAAAATTCATGCGACTAGTAACGACATATTATGGGACATTCTAAAGCTAACACGAAGACCATAGCAAATGAAAAACTGCTACAGTCTCTGAAATAAGTTCCAAAAAGAAGCGTGTGCGGATAACGTTCAAATGCTCACAATTCAGGGGATTCTTCTATTATTTATTTTGTTGGATTATTTTTGTTAAATTGTGAGTATCTTATCCATACATTAAGGACAATGTATGATTTAGGTATGAGGGGGCGAATGTTTATATTACGATGAACGTTGTGATTTGTGCTTAGACTCATGATATGTTGATCATATATTAATTACTCCTCATGATAGCTTCATAATTTTCTAATTGTTGTTTATAAATAGTACTTAAGTTAGGATACATTTTCGGTTTAAGATCTGATGCATGAGAGAGACAAGCATGATTAGTGTTTTCATTGAATTATTTCAAGTATCTCATTGATTTCGTTGAATGAAAAATGTACAAGACTTACTGCATTTTTTATACCTACATAAGCTTTGAGCTTCAGAGCATCCATCATATATATGCTCATACATATCTTTTTATTGTGTGTGATCAAACATAGCTTCTTTATGCTAGAACTTGCTTTTGAATATGAGTTGAGACCACATTTTGATGAATTTATGTAAAGATGATGAGGGCATTTAGGATAACTATTTTTGACCGAAACAACCCTACCTTAATTTTTATCTCTAGAAAAACAATTTAAGCCTACCCTTTCTTTTCTTGCATAAGAACCTTGTTACAAGCCAAATTTATCTTTTTTGTTGTTGATATCCTTAATGATTTTGAAGCCTTAAATTGAAGGAATTGTATCAGTTTATTTGCATAGGATTTTGACTATTTTTGATAAAAGTAAATTAGATGATTCAAATTGCATTGTTTTGATTTTTTATAGAATGGAGGAGAAGTATATATATATATAAATAAACAACAAATCTCCTCTTTAATATTTTTGTTTAAAAATAAGAAGGAAAAATAAACCAAGAAAACAAGAAGAAAAAAGGGAAAAGGGAAAAAAGAAAAGAAAAAGTGATTGAAAGAGATGCTATTTGAATCAAGTCAAATTTGATTTAAATTGAAGCTTGTGTGGATAAGTTTGTATGATTCTCTTCAATTTATTTAGCCAAAAAGCTTCTTCTTGTCATACCTTATCTAAGCCACGTTACAACCCTTATGAAGTCCCTTTGATTTATGCATTAAGTTCATTTTGTTCAATAGTGGAGATATGATTCTTAAGCAAGCTTAACTTGCTATGTTTTGATTTGAGAGCTTAATGAACCCTAAATACTTTGAGAGTATAGAGTGAAGTCCTTGTGAGAGTGTCAAGTCTTGTTTACTTGATTTTGATGGAATTGATGAGATGTTATGTTTTAACAATGTGTCCTATGAGTGCTTATTCTCTTGATTGTTATTGTATCTTAACCCTTAAATGTTAATTAGCTTTTGGAAATTTCTGGATAACATGAAAGGAGATGAGAAGTTGTTATGAAGATGATTAACATATTGAATTGATGTATGCTTAAGGACAAGCAAAAGTCTAGTGTAGGGGAATTTGATATGATCTTATCTTACTATATTATTTGATATTATCTCCTTTATTTTGATTTATTTTAGAGCTTAAATACGAAAATTAATGTTTGTTTTGTTTTAGGAGATGAAAAGTGGAGATTGCATTAAATTGGGACTCTATTAATAGTAATCATGAATTTTGGATGAAGTGAGATTGTTGCGATGGATAAGGTTGATCACTTGAAGAGTTGGAGTTTAATTGGGAGACTTCTTCTTATTCCTACCATGTAGGAATTTGACTTTGAATTTGTTTTAGATAGACATCTTTGAAAGTTAGAATTAGATTAGGATTAGATTAGAAAATCCTATAAAAGGGACGTCCTCACAACATAAATGAGTTTTCTCTTCTTACATTTTTCGCAATCCTTTATCTTTTTTCTATTTTTGTTATTAGAGCAAAAGTCATGTGTGGCTAAACTAATCATTCTAATTTAAGGGGATTCGATATTCTAGTTATAACCTTGTGAGGTTTTGTGTTTTTAAATTTTATTCATGTTTTAATTCAAGTATTTCTTGCTTTAAGTTCTCATATTCCATAAATAATTAATATTTGATTAATTTGACAATTTAATTTAATATTAATTATTCTATCACTATCAAGGAATTCGATGATCCGTAATGGTCATAAACGATTGGTACAAGTAGCAAATAGGTTATTTATGAATTTAAATATTTAACTTATGTAAATAAGAAAACTAAATTGAATAATTGCGTTATCTCGATTGTTTAATTTAGGGCTAGTCTTTTTCACTAAGCTTACTGCTATCATTTATTTGAAATGGAATGCTATCACACCCAGTCAATGGATGAAAAGTTTTGGTTTAGATGTTGGATTTGAACCAATTAATTTAGGAAAATTTGATACTTATTATAACTATCATAATATGTTTCAGACTAATTGCTTTAATCGTGAAAATAATCTTTTTAGATCAATGATCAATGTTACAATTAGATGAGATCTTTCCCTTGAATCAGAGCTTAGTAATATTGACTTTCTCACTTTTATATTTAGTTGATTTAATTTGATTTATTATTAATTTTAATTAATCGGTTATTTAAACAAAACCACCTTTTGAATTTTATTACTTGAAATTAAAAAACCAGTATTTAGTTCTTTAGGGATTTGACTTGGTTCCATAACTTCTATAAAATGTTTAGAGAATAAGAATTATTTTGGTGACCAAGAATATGTCTATTGAAGTTGAGTATAAGAAAAAGGTTTCTAAAAAGGAAGTTCTAGAAGAAAGAGTAGCTAAGTTGGAAAATTCGCTGCTAAAAAATGATTATGATAAGGTAAGACAGTTAGAAGAAAAAGTTACCACCTTAAAACTTGAAAAGGAGAAAAGTGTTGGAAAGATCTTATCTTTAGGAAAAGATCTGGAAAATATCGTTAATGGAAGGAAGAATCTTGATGCATTGTTTGGTAGTGGCAAATGCATTTTAAGGCCGACATAGAATATAATGAAAATAATAATATCAGGCCATACAAAAACTTCTTTGTTAAATTCAGCAATAACTATTGCCAAGACAACAAGAACTTGCTAGGTGATAAAAATTATAACAATTATCATTCTTCTGTTTTTTGTGATTACTGTGGTAAACATGGTCATATTAATCATTTTTGTAATTTCCATAAAAAGAAATTATCTCAGATATATGTTTAAAGACCAAAAGGTCAAACTACTAACCTGAAAGGACCAAGAAAAATTTGGATACCTAAAATGGAGATAAGGGAGAATCAATGGATAGTTGATAGTAGTTGTTCGAGACACATGACAGGTGAAATATCACACTTCAAATACATTGAAAGAAAAGACGGAGGCAATGTTGTCTTTGCAGATAAAAAAACCAAAGGTCACTGGAATTGCGAAATTGGTAATTTTGACTCTACCTCCATTGATAACGTTCTCTTTGTTGATGGTTTGAAACTTAAACTGTTGAGTGTGAATCAACTATGTGACAAGGGTTACAAAGTCATTTTGTATGCATCTCATTATGAAATTCTTGATATTCATAATGATAATATTGTGTTTATTGGTCCTAGAAATCAGAATATATATTGTGCTCAACTAGAAGATATGTCCTTACAAAGTGTTAAATGTTTTGTCTCTCTAGAAAATGATTTTTTATCTAGCAAAGTAAATTCGGACATGCCAGCATGAACATTCTATCAAAATCGTCTACAAATGAGTTAGTAAGAGGATTGCTGAATTTGAAATTTGAGAGTAATTAAGTTTGTGATGCTTGTTTAAAAGGTAAACAAGTCAGAAACAACTTTCCTCCTAAAAATATTATGTTTACTATCCAACCACTTGACCTTATGCACATGGATTTATTCGAACCCACTAGGACTTAGAGTTTTGGTGGAAAACATTACGATTTTGTTCTAGTAGATGATTACTCTAGATTTACGTGGGTTTATTTCTTATCAAATAAGGATGATGCTTTCGAATTGTTTGAGAAGTTTTGCAGAAAAATTCAGATAGAAAAAGGGTATTGCATTACTTCAATTCGGAGTGATCATGGAGGAGAATTTGATAACATAAAGTTTGAAGAATTATGTGACAACAATGGTATAACTCACAACTTCTCTTGTCCAAGGACCCCTCATTTGTAACGAGAAAGAATAGAAATTTGGATGATATGATTAGAACCATGTTGTATGAAAATGGAATACCTCTTGGATACTGGGCAGAAGCAGTATCCATGACATGTTTTGAACTTAATAGATGTCTTATAAGACCTATTCCGAAAAAGACCCCCTATGAGCTGAGGAAAGGAAGAAAAACCAAATGTTGCTTACTTTTGAGCATTTATGTACAATTGTTTCATGTTAAATAATGGAAAAGACAACTTTGGAAAGTTCGATGTGAGATTAGACGAAGCTATTTTCTTAGGCTACAGTACCACTAGTAAAGGGTTCGTAGTATATAATAAAAGAACAAAGAAGATAGAAGAATCGATACATGTGGTATTTGATGAAGCATTACCTTCGACAATAGCAACATATTTAGATGATGAAGAGCATCCTTTGATTCCTAAAAATACATCAGAGAATCAAAATGCACCTATAATACTTTCAGAATTACAAAATCAAGAAGGCCCCTTTGAAGCTAGAACAGAGTAGGCTCCTTCATCTCAGTAGGAGCATATGGAATAAAAAAAGAGACACAATGGAGAGGTCTTTATATATATCAATATATTCTTAGAGATCCCTCTAAAAGTCTAAGAACAAGATCATCGTTCAAGAACAACTTTGTTGCTCTCATCTCACAAATAGAACCAAAAACTATTGAAGAGGCCCTTGTTGACGAAAACTAGGTTTCAACTATGAAAGATGAATTGAATAAATTTGAAAAAAAAAAGTCTATAATCTAGTACCTCGTCCTCAAAACAAGTCAATCATTAGGACTCGATGGGTTTTTCGAATCAAACTTAACAAAAATGGTAAGGTGGTAAGAAACAAAGATAGACTTGTAGCTCAAGGAAACAATCAATAGGAAGGTATTGATTTTGATGAAACTTATGCACTTGTTGCTAGATTGGAATCGTTTAGAATTTTACTTGCCTTTGTATGTTATAGAAACTTCAAGTTGTTCCAAATGGATGTTAAAAGTGTATTCTTAAATGGTTACATTAACGAAGAAGTATTCGTTAAGCAACCCCCAGGTTTTGAAGATGAAAACCATCTAGATTATATGATGAAGTTAACCAAAGCTCTGTATGGTTTAAAGCAGACTCCTTGAGCATGGTATGAGAGGTTAAGTAACTTTCTACTTGAGAATAACTTTGAAAGAGGAAAGGTTGATAAAACTTTATTTATTAAAAGAAAGGAGAATGGTTTACTTATAGTGCAAATTGATCGCGGCTTTGTCGTCGATTTAAGAAAATCGACCTTGGGAACTGGTCAAAATAAATTTATACCAAAGATTGCAGCGTAGCTGAACCTCGGGTCGTCTCTCAAGGAACCAGTGTGAA
>JANITX010000001.1:37622747-37633047 GCA_027564395.1 Erythroxylum ulei
TTCTCAATATTTTTTACAAATCAATTACTGTTAATGGTAATAGTTATCATTCCTTTCTCTTAATCAACCATTATAATAATAATAATAATATTCATTCTTTCTTCAAAAAAAAATATTCGTTCTCATTTTTCACTATATTCATTCTTATTTCAGACAGTATAATTGAATTCATTTATATTACTACTGAGTTTGTTACAAATAGTATAAACTGAATTCAATTCAATCTCATTAATGCCATTGAATTCAATTCACTAATAAATTCAATTCAAAGATTTCTAAACAGCCATTTTGCTTGATGATGGAGTTCATCAAATCGTTCATCTGACTGTTGGGATTGGAAATGAGAGCCCTGACAAAAAATCTCCATGAGGCATCCTTTTTTTTTGTTAGTAATGCCTGTAGCATCATCTCGACAATCAGCTTCTCAATTTTACCTTTCTAAAAATTCAAATATCTATATCGGCGGACATTTACCGGGGCTATGTTTAAAAGGAGTGGAACTTTGTTTTTTACTTGATTAGAAGGACTTGTTGAAAAATCTTGCTCTTGTTTTCTTATATACTCTCTTTAATTAAAAAAAAGGCAAATCATTTTTTCATTTAAAAATTATAATTGTTACAACTGTTTTGTCGATTAAAACAATTATCAATAATTTACCAAATTTTTATACTACCAATTATAAATGTATTCTTCCTTCTAATTACCTTAAACAAAGGAAAAAAGATCATAAATAACCCTAAAGTTTACCTCAATTGACAAATTAAATTTTAACATTTTAGAAATATTTAAATTTAACCTTACAAAACGTTTATATTAAACCTTGTGTTAACAGAAAAAATGACGAGAGTGTAAAGTTATCAGCTTTCAGTCATGTCATCATTCTCGTAGCATAAAATAATATTATTGTAATGTTATAATGGGTCTCACTCTATCACTCAAGCACCGCATGATACTATAGGACCTATATTTTAAAAATTATTTATTAAAATTCTTAAGTTATTAAAATATGTAGGACTCATTTTTAAATTTAACCTAAATATAATTAACTAAACTAATTAATTGTACCATTAATCTTTTAACTAATTAACCCTAAAACTTAAAAATCTACTAAAATCCCTAATCCCTAATCCCTAATCCCTAATTCAGTTAAATCCTTAATTACTTATCTCACCAGATAGTCAACATCTCCGTCTTCATCGCCAAGTCTTCCCCTTCAATGTGTTGTATCTCTCCATTCGCCGCCCTTTACTGCCATTGACCACCTTCATTGTCGCTGTCATTCACTAGTGCTCCACTTGACTCTTGAGAGAAGGTAAGTCTCTTACTCTGACCATATATCCACAAAGAATTGAAACCAACATTCGAGTTTCCTAGAGCTGCTGTCTTATGTTTCTTACCCCCAACATTTTCGCAAACAGTGTGATTGAAAAGATTTAGCTTTTCAATTATATACCATAATTTGTCACTGTCTTTCATGCTTGATCATGTCTACAACTGTTTTATACGTGCTTCCACAAATTCTTATGAAGGTTTAATAAATTTGGTCATTTTTGAAAAGATATAGCAGCTTATAGACAAATTCATAATAAAAGGTATATATGATTGGACCATCTCTGCGCATGTATATATATGTGTGTGTGTGTATATGCTTATAAGAACATGTATGAACCATCTCTGTATTTGGTGTAAGCATATGAAGACCACCCAATATTATAATTATGACAAACATTTATCATCTGTTGGTTACTATTCTTCCATTTCAATTTGCAAGTTAAGAATACAAGGACTAGCTGCATATATAGGTGGGATATAGGCTTAAAGTAGTATCATATAGCAGAATTTCTTGAGATATATATGGAAATAACAATATCATTTAAGAAAGAACAAAAACGATTTAGTAATAAAGCCTTATTTGTAATACAGAATTTCTCATCACATCCTTAGAAGAAAATTGATTATGTTTTATTTTTTTGGATTGATGTTTTCTTTATTGGAAAATTTACATTGTGATTTTCTTTAGCATCTATGCGGATGGAATCGTCATCATCTACTAATACAACAATAAGTTCAAATATAGAAAATATGGTTTACTATTGCAGGTTAAAAGGTCCTCTAAGGACTTCATAAAGTAATCATAATTCTAGTTGGAGATTTTGCAGATGCCCTAACTATTTGGTGAGAATTTATCTATTATTTGATTAAAAAATTGTGTTTAAAGTTTATATAATGAAATAAAATATTTTAGGTTGGGAGATGCAAATTTTTCAAATGGTACAATGGCAAATTTATCGAGATATTCATTGAAATGATTCAAAAATTAAAGAAAGGGGTTAAAACAAGCATAATGAAGGAGTTTAAAAGGCAAATAAAGCTCATGAAGGAAGACAAATTTATTGAGAAAAAAGAAAAGAACATTTTTTAATGAACATTGTAATAAGATTTGTTGTAGTTTTGGTATTTGTTATTTTCAACTATATTAAAGGAAAATTGTATTGAAACTCATTTATATGTGAATTATGTAATGTACAACTATATTATATAAGAATTATTTATATATGAACTATGTATTGGTACTTATTATTTTTCAACTTTTCTTGTCTATGAAGCAATGGTTAATTAAGCAAAATAAACACTTGCATATAAAATCAATACACATTGAAGAGTTTAGTCCATATAAATTGAAGGCAAAGTATATATATGATATTGGTTTGATTTATGTAAATTCTATAATTCATATTGGTCAAGCAAAAAAAGATATGTGAAATATGAACAATTTGTCTATACAAAACAAACATTATTACTATTATCACATATGTCAATAAAACATACATCTAAAAGCCAATGAGACAACTATCAAAAAGTCAGAGGCACTATTAATCGATGATGTTTCCCTCATTTATAATTGACCGCAAAACTTATTCTTTTGATAATTGTGTTAATGACATTCTCCTTTTAATATCTTGAGCTTGTAAATATTTTGAAGTAATATTATAGTGTCCTATGAATTGTAGACCCCTTGGTTTAAATGATTACTAGAATGTGTGTGGAGTAACATCTCCAAACCTTCTTTTACTGGCATATTCAGATGTACCAATATAGCAATTTGAAGATAAAATATTATAAATACATTTGCTAATTATTTTGGCTAAGATAAATTGACAAAAAACACATTCCTTACAATATCACTTTATTGACTCGAACAAGCATTATCATAAACTCTGTTTACACCGGTTAACTATTTTTATGCTGAAAATTATTTTTTTAGTCATTAAAGCCAAAAATAATTGATAAAAAAAAAGAATAGTTATATATCTATGAAGATGCCTCTGTGATAACTTGATTAAGGCAATAATAAACATTAGTTATTGCAAGTTTTATAAACTGTATTCCTATGATTGAAATAAGGCGTACATACTTATATGAAAAAGACTCAGCAGGCGTTTGAGCCATCCTTGTTGGATTTTCTGGAATTATGACCAAAATTTTCACATTTCTAAAATCTCTGCACTTGTTCTTTCTAGGTCAATTTGCTTCAATTTTTTTAATTTTTTTGACTCATTTTGCTACCTCCTTATAATATATGTTCATATAAACTCATGAATCGACCTTTCCTATAATATAAATCTACGAATATGTTACCATTATTCTAATTGTCTCAAGCATCCTAATCACTAGTATCTCCCTAATCAGAAGGATCCATCTATTAAAAGTTTCATTCATATAGTTGTCAAACTATCAGACATTTGAATTCAAAGGCTGAAGCACATCTAGGCCTTATTTTGTCAAGTATCTTTAGTAACTAGTTGAAATCTTCAACATAGGTAGACTATGTATAATTCTATAACTATCTTCTGAGGTCCTTTCCTTTCCAGTTTTTATACTAATTATGATGTATATGTATGGCGCACATTCGGTAAGCTACATTTGACAAAGTCTTCTCTATAGCCCTGAACAATACCTAAACCAAATTAAATATATATTATTTAACGTTTCATATTGAAATCAAATCAATTATAAGTATAAAAAGATGAATATACGTTGTGCATATTAGAAATGATTGTAAGTACTTTACCATCATCCAATTCCAAATTAGATGCTAACAAAATATGAACCAAGTCTAAAAATTTATGTTTTCTACCTCTATTACTTCCTAGGCCAATGAATATATTCCTCTATCACTATCCTTACCTACTACACTCAACAATTAGCCGTGAAACTCCGTCTTTAGGAAACAATCATCAATCTCAAAAGTTGGTCTTAAATGCTTCCGTCCTCTCTTTTTTGGTAGAAAAAAATGTATAATGCTTTGAACTACAATAAAATATAAAGAAGTGTTAATATAATGTATAACATAAGAAAATGAAGTATATAGAAGTTAATGAAATTTTTGATTTATCAATACCTGTAGAAATGAACTCTCCTGATTCCTTGATAATTATAACTCCACCATTGATCCAAGATTGCTTATCTTCAACTCATACATAACCTTGTAACTTCACATATTCATTAATATAATTTATTGCTCTCTTTCCTCAATCTTATCTTTGCTCTTCTACATATGCTTGAACAAAAAAAAATATTGAGTTTTTCTCTACACTTTTGGACCATTTTCTTGGTTGAAATACTTGGCTTCTCAAGTATACACGTTTTTTAGTAAGGAAATTTCTACAGCTCTTGTTCTTCACCGAAAGCACAAAACTCTTTCTTTGTTCATTGTTCATCTATCACCAAATCAGCTAATTGCTTATGTTTGTGTAATTGGCTAATGATTCTTACATCAAAGTAAGAATTTTAGTCCGTAGGGTGTTTGGTTTCTGTTTAATCTCATTTGTCTCCATCCACCGAAACTTCTTTGCCCACTCTCACTGTTGGAATTTTACTAAATCAAGTAAGTTATGTTTTAAGTTTTATGGGTATCGTGAATGCCATTTTGATGATGTTTTGTTTTAAGTTTTATGGGTATCATGAATGTCATTTTGATGATGTTTTAATGTTTGTGAATGGATGCATGCATGTGTGGTGTAGGAAGAAACAATTTCGGTGATATAAGTAAAGTGATGGAGTTAAATGAGGGTTAGTGAAGTCGAAAAAAATTGATTTGTGTATACTATGTTTCGGCGCTGTATACGTGACTCTCTATGGGTGTGTTAGAGATGGACTGAAATGAATATAGAGTTAAGAAAAAAGGATTAGGTGAGGTCGTGTTATAGAGAGAATTAAAATGATAAGTTTAAGATGAAGTGAAGGTGTTGATTGGAGAGGAAAAGAATGCAGAAAAAGAATAAAAAAGTGCAGAAAATCTTATGATTATGCATGAATATATTCTGTTTTGATGTTTGGGTTTTAATATGGGATTTTCTATATGTTTGTGAATGATTGGAGTTGAAATGGAAGCAGAAAAGATGATTTATGCATAAGATATGTTAGATGTAAAAGGTAGGAGTTTGAAATCTGGAAAAAAGTGAAAGAAGAAGAAAAATTGCAGTTCGTAAATCTGGAGAAGAAAATGATCAGTGCACAATTGTGCTTATGCACGATCATGTATAAGGAGAAAAATGGTTCACGATCATGACATTTTGCTATCTACTGGGAAAGCACGATTGTGTGCAAGTGCACGATCGTGCACGAGCATGATCGTGACAATGAGGAAGCATCTCGCAATGCACGATCATGACCATGTGCGCGATAATTGCGAACATCCTTCATTCTTTTAGCTATAACTCCTTCTCCGACCTCCAAATGACTTGATTTTTGAACCAACAAACTCATAACACATCGTTCTTTCTCTCAACCAAAATTTAGAGCCTTATGAATCCATTCGGAAAAGATTTATTGATGAATTTAGGATGAATGAGCCCTGTATTTTCAACAGATAAGGGACAACATCAATGAGCCCAGTATCTACAATAGATATGGGACAGTTTTAATAAGCCCAGTATCTACAATAGATACGAAACAGTTTAAGCACTCAGTCATAACAACGTAAAAATTGAAAATGAGTCTCATAAGCATTTGCATATACACTTTATACATGTGTTTGACTGACTGAAATATACTGTGATCATGTATTTGAATAAAAATGGAATGTGAATTATGTGTTTACATATGTTGATATGTGTTATGAATTGAGTGAATCATCAAGGATGGTTACATCATTGAGTTCACAAAACTCATCAAAATTGCAATATTGATATTTCAAGAACAAGAGAGGACATTAGCGACAGAGAGACTCTACAAGAAGAATAATTCTTGTACCTTTGAATAGCAGAAACAGCTCAAAGGTCAGTCAGTTGAAACTGAAGGATTTAGCTAGAAATGTTGTAACATTCCTCAATTATGTAGCATGTTATGTACTTAATTTTGACATTGTACATATTTGGAAAATATTGGAAAGCTACAATGTATATTGGGATTTTATGAAATGAAATAAGGAATTTGGTTTTAAAATTTGGTGAAATTCATGTATTTATGATGATGCCATGATTTGGTGATGTGATTGCTCTAACATGTCATTATTATAGGTTACGTACTGGAATGTTCACAGGGTATTCCAGTATATACTCTATGGTAGTGAGGTATTACACTTGAATTAGGTCTATGCAAAGCTTCACATATCTCCTCTGTTCTGGGATATTCATCGTTACTACTAAAACCACCATAATCAATTAATTAAATTTCAACTAGTCTATCGTCATCTGGAATGGCTACATGAAAGTTTGATTGAAAATGTGCACTGTATTCCTCCATATTTTCATCCATATGTCTTCCTTATTCCTGCACATTTTCACTCATATGTGCACCTTATTCCTCCATATTTCAACCATGTTCCTCCACATTTTCATTCACATGTAAACCATGTTCCTCTACATTTTCATCCTTACGTTCACCTGGTTCCTCTATATCTACACCTTGTTCATCCATATTTTCATAGTCCTCTCCTCTAGTTATCTGTAATATGCCATGATGCAAAGGTGTGTCTAAATGATGAGTTACGTATACATCAACACTCCATAAATTTGCATAAGGTTTGTTGGCCAAATATAACTCTGGTTTGGATTAACAAATCTCAGTGACTCTTTGAAGTTAAATTAGGAACTTTATAATCTGCTTTATCAATTTTTTGGTACCCTAATTATGTTCCCATCTCAAAGTCTATTACTAATATAATCAATGTCAACATTCTCAAATGCGGCAAAATCCCCACCAATATATTTGAATTCAGGTTCTAAAATGAAATTTCCACCATAAAAAACCTTACACTTTCATATTAAGCCATTAAAACCTGTATAGCAACCATTAGACAATGACCCAAGCACAAATTGATCATAAGAAAATGAGCTCTTCTGATCAATCATGGAGAGAAAGACATGAAGCTTAAGAACAATCAACAACTAACTACAATATCTAAACCTCAATTTATAAAATCCAATATTTCATCACTGAAAAACTATCTAGAGATACGAACACTATATTAGCATCACTAACATCACTAGAAAAAGATCCAATTAAAAAATCTTTGTAACACACGATAAGAAATTGACCAATAACTTGAAAATTCTACTATTGGCATTGCTGGAAAAATAACCATTTAATAAAAATTCTAATGATGATAAAGAATTTCACTTCTACACATTTTACTAAGTTACAATGAAGTAAATTCATAAGCAACATAACACTTGGTAGTTTAAATAGCTAGAGAAATAAAATCTATAAAAGCCATTCATAACACCAGCATCATATAAAATTAGGTTATTTTAGAAGATTGATTAGGTTAAATCAGTGTCGTGAAACTCGAACCGGTCATCGAATCGGTGGCCTTACTGGTCAACGGTTTGACCGGTTCGATCGGTTCAACCACCGGTCGAACCGGTGTGACGTAATAATTATGCAATAATTATATTTAATTATATTTAATATTAAAAATATTTTAAAATACAAAAATTAAAAAAAATGTCCAACCGGTCCGACCGGTTCAGACTGGGTCAATTTATAGCCGATTTTGAAGGATAAACCGGACCGAACCACCGACCGGTCACCGGTCGGACTGGTCGGACCGACCGGTCCGATCCGGGTTTAAAAGCAGAGGGTTAAATTGAATGGAAAGTTGTATTTGCGCAATGCATCTCATTTGATATGGATTTGACAAAGATCAATCTATGTGTGTCAAGTGGACATATGCATGGACAAAGAATTTTTATTAAATGGTTATTTTTCCAGCGATGCCAATAGTAGAATTTTCAAGTTATTGGTTAATTTCTTACTGTGTGTTACACAATGAGACGTATACTTTCATTTTGGAGATAAAAAGATGAGCTTAAGATGGAGTCGCATTTATAGGGTGGCTACAAGGGAATGTAGATATTTATGATAGTGGTACCGGTTGGATATTGGAATCATTGAGTTTTGATTCGAATCACTTAAATTTTAGGATTTTTTAAATAAAAATAGGTTTATTTAAATATAAAATTAATAATTTTAATTCAAATTATTTAAATTTTAAGTGAGATTCAAAGTTTTTTTCAATTTAAATTATATCATTTTGTTATTATATATTAATAACGAAAGGATGCAATGTCTTACATTGATAAATTCTTATATAAAATTAATTTGGATTTAAATTTCAACGAATTTAGACAAATGCTTGAAAAGCAACCGAAGACTTGCAACTTACAAGTCTACAGGATCGAGAGAGCAACAGATGTGTTGATTGACTTGTTAATTATGCAAGGCACTTTGATTTAGGAATCACTTGTTTTGATACTACATCTATTGGATATCACTTGATCCTTTTAGAGGATACGTCGGTGGTCTATTTTTCTAGATTAGTCGTTTAATATATTTCTTTATCTTTCCTTTAAAAAAAAAAGAAAGTATTGCTTGTCATTTTCTAGCTCTATTATTGATTCATTTTTCAAATAATTGACCATATTTTCACTTTTAATTTACTATCTTTTAAGTAATTAAAAAAAGAATTATTTATTTAAACATTAGCGTAAAGGATGCAGACTTTTTATAATTTAAATTATTTTTAAAAGTTTTATAATTTTAAATAAATGGAAACTCAACTATTGTACATTGATTATAAAATAGATAAAATACAAACACTTTTATATAGTGTTGCTTAATCTTCAATTTTTTATTAAGTTTTAATAATAGAAGCTTTTATTATATGTTTTTAAAATTTTATGATACATAAGCTTAAATTAATGAAATTAAAATTAGTAATTTTTGTTTGAAAATTAATTAAGATGATTTTTATATAAAAACCATAATAAATTAAGATTCTTATTCAACAACAAATTGAGTTAAAACAGAAATAGACACAACGGATTTCTTCTTCTTATTCATTTTACACATGTAGAAGTACAATCTCCAATACGACATCGCATAAACCGAAACCGGGTATAGCTATTAAGCTATATGTAATAGTAAAGTAATACCAAATATAGGTTTTGGTTTCTACGCAATTGCGCTTGTAAGGGGGACAGGATTTTTTCTTCGGCGGATCGCGGGGCTTCCTTGCGGGGATGCAGTATCGCTGGCCGCGACCACAGTTGAAACGCGGTCCTTTCCCTCCAATCGGTCCATAAGCTTCGCGATTTGCATAAAAACATATATTTCCTAAATTAAGCAAACTGTGATGGTAATAATACAAAGAGAGTGCATAAAATAATAATAATAATAATAAATATTTTTATTTTATTGTTATTTTGTAATATTATGTTAACTTTTATCTGAGAATTTAATTTTGTCTCAACATTTATTTCTTTGAAGTTTTTAATTTTTTCATAAGTGTTAATAATAATATAAAAAACTTTATAGTTTTGTAAAGATAATGAAAAACATTACCATTAACTTTTATCATTGTTATATTTTATCATTTAAGATGAAATATATAAATATATATTTTCTATAATATACTAATATTCACGCAAGAGTTTAATTATGCTGAATAATTAATATCTCAAAAAATTTAATGCTAAAAAGATTTTAAAATAATAATAATTTTAAAAAACTAGTTAGGGAGAAAATTATTTTCTTAACTTTATTTAAAGGAAATATTAAAAAATCATAAAAACGTAAACTTGAATTATTGCCTAACAATAATAGAATATATTTTTTAAATTATCATTAATAATACTACAATAAAAGATATGCATATATATATTTTAATAAATCGTAATATTAATTTTCTCAAGTAAAATGGATGAAAGTAACATTACCAGGGGGGACTGATCTTGCTCCAGCTGCAGAGTCAGGAGGAGAGAAGACGACGAAAGCCAAGAGAAGGCATAGTATT
>JANITX010000001.1:37633147-37647653 GCA_027564395.1 Erythroxylum ulei
CACATTATAACACGTAGGTCTCACATTCACATACAAGTAGCACTTCAATAACGCAACTCCCCAGTACACAGTCATCGAACCTTCTGTCCGAAATCTACAATCAATTCACAATTCACAGTCCCACCATTATCCACCACAAAGTCATAAACAAGCAATAATTGTCTTGCCTAATTTCCAGCTGGATTAACTCTTGCAGTCAAAAACTACAAAGACATATTTGTAAAAGAAAGAGAAATTTATATCAAAGTTTTCAGTAGCTAACCGATCTGTAAAAAAACTGACAATTTCAAATACTCTGACATACAACTATCTTAAATAGCTTATGTACAAGTAGGAATCAGCAATGATATGTATCCACCCAAATACGAACCACCAAAATATGAATTCAACTAGGATCTTATCAATCAATTTAACCCCCATTGCATTGAAGGTGTTTATCAACAATGTCTAAAGATTACTCCAGAGTCATTAATTAAACTCAATTACAGAGGACCAAATATTCTGATGACATCAGCTTATCGTACATCTATATCTACTGATTCCTTCTAGCTAATCAAACAAACAAAGATATTTTTCTCAACCATATCTGGAGCATTCAACGTATTATTCGAAGATTGGAAGCAATCCATTTGTCAACAACTCCAGCAATATCCATCCCATCAATGTACCAACTGTCCTTCCACTTCAAAAGAAAAAGATGAAAGTTCCTCACTTAATGTAATTTTTGAAGAGTGATGTAATCATTTTCAATTATATAAGCCACTTATATCTGTAGGCCACCTGTGTAGACAATAACAAAAGTAAAACCAGATTCTCTCGACAAAGAAATCTACTTTTATTATTTCTCAAAAGTAAAAGCAGATTCTCTCGGTAGAAAAATCTACTTTTACTATTTTCATATCTTTACTTGTTTTTGGACACTTCTAAATGCCCTTTGCCTATATAATGTAATGAAAGAGCCCTCAGCTCTCCATGAGAAAGTAACAAACTCTTTTTATCATCCTTTGTCTAAAACTCTTCAAATCTCAGTTAAAGCCTAAAGATTGGCGTCAGAAAAGAGAACGCAAAAAGCAAAACAAAAGGTATGATCAATTATGTTTTTATTCTTAATTAGTAAATAAGCTTACACTAAATAACGAAAACAATTCTTTAAAATATAAACTTATAAAACCTATTACTGATCAAGATGAAATAATTTACAGTTATAAATTCGATCAACACGAGATATATATGGATCAACCAAATTTAGAAGGTTCAAACCAGAAGAACAACCCGAAACAAGTCAAAGTGGAGAAAAAAAGAAAAAGAGAAAATAAATCTAGTTATAACTAGAATTATAAACCTATGGAACAAGAAGAATTAAATCGTTTGGATATTAAAAAAATACCAAGGGCTTGTTTTAATCCAAAAGGTAATGCATTCCATTGGTAATGTTTTTGTGGTGGACATGTAAAAGCTGTTAATGGTTTGATATTTTCATGTAGTCTTAATTGCCAATAACCTAATTTTGTATCGAGTGTAGTGAATCAATGATGTCTCTTTAATCTACTTATAATGCATAATTGTATGCTCTGCAACCAATTATTAACAGAAATTATTCATTTAGAAACTTTAGTCAGTGAATATAGATAAGAAAAAGAGTATTATGAACGACGATATGACTATCTACAATTTTTTATTAATAATAATGGTTTAATTCCTATCAAAGAATGATTAGACATTGTAATTTTTACTTAAAATTTAAAAAATATTAAAATATTGTAAGTTATTATTACACCCATGAAGGGTATAATAGTACTGATACTCTTAAGATAACTACCAAAGGTAGTTATATGAAGACAAAATATGATTGCAACGTTTACAGAAAAACGTACGGTGGTTTTGTATGCATTGCGTCAGTCATTTTGCTTAAAAAAGTTTTTCAAGAAGAGTAGAAGAATAACTCGGCAGTAGATTGAAAATACACAGTGCTTTAACCGGTGGAATAACAACGAAAAACCAAGTATGTGTTTTTGTTTTCTATGCATATAACATCGATCCTGTGTTTTAACATAATCTTTGTGGCTATGTTTGGATCTGTTAAAATCTAACAAAAATCAACAAACTTGGTATAAACTGACCCAATTTAGGGTTATATTCAAGTTTTTCTTTAAATTTTCAACTTTAAAGCTAAGTTTCGATCCGTACTACTTAACTCTACTCAACTTAACGTTTGAATATATCAAATATAAATTATATCATTTTTGAATAAAATAATGTCGTTTTTACAAATACGATAGAGCTCGAGTTTAATCACAAGTTTCAGACCCGTTTGTGTCCGGCTCAGCCTAATGCCAATCCTTGAAATTATTCAAGGGAACCAAATCAAGCACCTTACAGGAACAGAGCAAGACTTTATATAGGATAAGAGAGAGCCCATAATAGGAAAGAAAAATACCAACCCAACCTGAGTCAATGTAGAAGACCCTATACCAGCGCAGGCAACGTCAATAACGACTGAAAATATCTGCTGCAGAATAGGAAGAGTTTTGGTTTTCTTCTGTAATTCAATTTATTATTTATTTACTTATTATCAATCATCAAAGTGTCAAAGGTATGCAAAATGAAACTAAAAACTTACGTTAAAAAGACTTGACTAAATTGAAAGATTTGAAGTTATTATATTAAAAAAAGACAAGTTAAAATTTCAATTTTAAAAGGAAAAATACTTCTCAATGGAAAATTAAATGTCAAGCTAAGCAGGGTTGCTTGCAACTACACATAGGCACAATTTAGCCTAACTAGTATTAGTGCATGGTAATTCCAAGAACTTCAACATTATGGTTACAGTTACAATCATGAAGCATAATTTAAATCCTTTTTCACTAAATTATGAATCCCTATCCACGATTCAACCTGAAGGATTCAAACCATAGTAATCCAGCAGTTCTATATTCTCAATTGTTTGAATGCCCTGGGGAATAAAGCTCACTTGCTGGACAAGAGCTGGCTGAGTTTGCAAAAGCTACTATATATCCATGAACCGGGAACTTGCATGCCAGAGCAGAAAATCCAATCTAAAGTTGAGGAACACCAAGTTATATAACCTTCTCTTCCATTGTAGACGTTACTTTGCCAATGTAATGTATGATCCACTTAGCAACGTTAGGTAATTAAATTAATTCATCAGACCAGTTTCTTGGCCTATAATTCAGTGGAAATAAATAGGTACACTGTCTGTTTCTTGTCTCTTGGCTTTCTTATTACATTATTGAATTTGGTTACGAACACTCAGCAGTTATTAGCACAAATAATACAATAATCCAAACATCTTGTACATATAGCCCTAATTAAATCATCTAAAATATTCTTCTGGTATTACCTTAACTATACGTGTCCTTATTTTGTGAATACTTATCTTTATAGGGTCTTTATATAAACATTGTAACATTGTCTTTGAATAATAGATCCGAAAGTAATGAAACTTTTCCTTTAATATTTTTGTCTCTTTCTTTTTTGTTCTATTTGCAGGAAACTTCAGACGAACACAAATCACCAGACTATCATTATCCCTGTTGGATACACGAGGATACCTTCTGAGATCCACGAGTTAGGTGATGATTGACCCTTCTCATAAGATGACGGGTCAGTTCCACTTTCGGTCCAACATGATTTAATATCGGTCGGTTGAATCTAAATTGTTTTAAAATTATATTAATTAAATAAAATAATCTTGTTTTCATTTATAAGTTTAAGAAACTTAAATCAAATTATAACGTTTGTTTTAACAAAAATGAATTTTTGATTAGGCTTTAAGTTAATCTTCTAAATTCGCGCTTAATTTAAAAGATAAATAAACTCGTTAATTTTGAATAGAGTTGGTCTTTATTTACCATCTCTATTCTCAAGGGTTTTTATGGGCATCTCTTGTTTAGTCCATGAGAGACAAGAGTGTATGCACAAGTAACCAACTCCTTCCATCATTCAATCAAAGAATCAAAAGTTAGCAAAGTAGCATTTCTCGCGGCTTGTCACATTCTACCCACTCTTGGCAAAGCAAATCAAAACATTACCACCTGCAAATTGCTATTCCCTCCAAGAAAAAGGAGACCTCTTCTTTGGACTCTTTCGGGTCTAATAGCTGCTTTATCTCCATTAACAACTAAAGATGTTGATTATAATAGGATATTATATGTTGAGTGGACTTTTTGTTAGCTTAGCTTTAATGCTGTTGCGTAATTATATATAACAAGGTGTTGCTGTTTAGATGTATTAATTAAAGGTTTTACATGTGTGACGAAAGTTGCTTAGATATAATATTCATATTTCAGATCAAAGCAATGGAAATGGTGCCCTCATTATGCCGGAGTAAAGAAAACTCCTCTTTTCTCCTTCTTTTGTCCTAAGCACAATCCTACGAAAGCTCCTTTTGCTACTTCTTCACAACGTCTTTTACCAAGTAAGTGATTAAATGATATTAATGCTAGTTTGTGTGCAGTTAAACATATATAAAGGCAAACTATTCTATTACCGTTACGAGTTTTCTTCTAACCCTTTAGGAAATGTTTACGAAAGTTTTAATTAAATTTCAAATCTATAGTCTTTGATAATTCCTTCCTCCTAAAGATTTTGATTGATGAAGAACCTTATTGTTGGATATGGCATTGGTAGTTGCTATTTAAAATTTCTGTTTGTTGGCCAACTAACTAGCTAATGTAATCATATGATAATTAGAAGGCGAATGCATCCAAATACATGTCTAAGAAAAGGACATTAAATGATATCTTTCGTTACAGATGTAAATTGAAAGAATCTAGAAGTTGAAATAATTTAACGAATCAGATAAAAAAAAAAAAAGAAAAGGATCTATTATAAAATGACTATATTAAGAATCAGGCATCGCATGCTTATTAATTCATTTCAATACTTAGGGCTTGATCGTTCAATATGAGTTCATGTGTCTGTGTTTGCGCCTTTGTGCCCGTGTGTAATATTTACATACGGCATATTTACTGAATTATATACATAATCTCATCAACTAACTTATTACATATGATATCAATTTATAATTGTAATAATTTTCAATTATAGTTAGAAAAAATTTTATAATAAATTAAATAGCTAAGATAAAAAGTTTAAATTTTCATAAATTTTAAAATATGATTAAAAATATTATTCTTGAAGAAGTTGAAGTTTTTTGAAAAAGAAAATTGTTAAATAAAAACTAACTAATTTATTTAATTTTATAAAAACTGAATAGTTTCAGTTGATTAATAAATTTTATTAAACTTATAAAGCAATATTCAAATAGAAATTGAAGATCTTGGATTGCCTTAGTTAAGAAGACGAAATCTTTTAACTTTATGCCATTCACCATATAGAAGAGTTCTTACACCTTACAGAAGTTCATATAGATCAACAATATGTTATTAATTTTATTTAAAAAATTACAATTACATAAATATTTTTAAATTAAAAAATATATAATAGATAATTTTTAAATATAATAATGTTTTAAACGTATAAATTGGTTTAAAAAGTTTTGTTACATCCAACAAAATTGTTAACCAGTGGAGCCCAACCTTTTCACGTGGAGTGGAAGGGTCCGAAAGCAATAGACTGTAAAATTTCAACCACCCACCACATGTGGCCTCCTCGATGTTTGGGCCTCGTGAAGTGCACGTGTTCACGTGGCAGGCCATTTTTACTACGAAGCATAAACATTTCATTTTTGGGAGGAACCGTTTATAAAAGTTTGTTGCAGTTTAATTACATCGTCAGACTGTGTCACGTGGATAAATCTCACAGATGGCTCCCTTCACGTGCTACGCCTGTGAGGAATTAACTCGTGGACCCTAATTCCGACCAAGAACTAATCGGGCTACGAAATGGCCTCGTGATTCACGAGCTTCTTCCCATTATGTTTCTTTCCACTATAATGTGATTGAAATCAGTTGTTTTCATTAGGTGGCATCAATTATTCGTTTGACATGTCGTTTTTACTCCTCCGTTAAACCAAAATTAGTTTGACGTATTTGGCAAAGAATCGGAATTTATTACTTACCAAAAAAAAATCAAAATGTATTTCTTCTATACATAAATGGGGAATTTAAAATTAAAGATAAATTTAAAATAGTCTGAATTTATCTAATTTTAATCATAATTTATGATAATGTACTAAAACTCACATATATATAATAATCAAAGAGATAAAATTAATTCTAATTCTAATTTAATTTTAACTTTGAAAAACTTAAGAGACCAAGTATATTATATTTGAATTTACTAAGGTGAAAATTTAATTGTATGAATAGAGTTAGAATTTAATAATAATTTAGAGTCTGATTTTAATAAAAGACTAAATTCATAATTTTGATATAAAAAGAAAATTATTAAAAGGATTAGTACTCCTATTTAACTCTCTGTAAAAATTAAAAAGATGATAGGCCAAAGTGAAAAATGGGGTCAGAGGTTGTCATTTTGAATAGTGGATGCAATATTCATAAGCTGACTGCTTAAGCTAATTCTCTGAAGATATCATGCTCAGAAACATCTTATCTGTTTTTTAAATATCAGAAATTTGAAACCATCTGCCAGTATTGTAGCGATTGCAAGTGTGAATCTAAATGTGAATTATATTGCTACATAGAGGTGATCACATGATTGAGTGTAGACATGACTATGGTGTATAGAAAGTCAAACCCACGAGTGTAAGCTTCCGAAACAAGACGAGGAACTAGGCAGCGAACAAACTCTTTGTGATAAGCTAGACCCTATCCGTCCTTGTAAGATCCACCAAAATTCGCATGTCTATGTCACACCTCTCTCTGTCGAAGAAGAAAAAGAAGAAGAATCCAAGAAATTAGCCGACACACGGGTGCATACCTGATAATTTTACAAGATTGTCAGTCATTTCCAAGTCACGTCCAGCACCAGCAATATGTACTCCGTAACGAAACAAAATCAACACCATACTATACATTTTAAATTTCTTGTTATCTAGACAAAACATTGACCTCCCAACTAAGGGCAAAAGTATATAACAAGTGAATAAATTATGTAGAATTGAACTGAAAAATTATATGCAGTACAAGGATCCTACCAGAGTTTGAAGGGCGTTGTAATTTTATCTATGATATTATTGTTTTAATTATTGAAGTTATTTTTACCTTTTATATATTCTATTAAATATATTTGATGTTTTAATACTAAAGGTAAAACTCTTAGAATAATTATTGTATAGTTGAAATTAAAATGAGATAATAATTATGATATTCAATATGTATTTATATATTATTCTTAAATTATTTCTAATTGTAATTTTATCAAGATGAGAAATTAATGAAACGATAAAACTAACACATGTTATGTATGTTCCTTACGAAGAAAATAATTAATATCATAACTTAAAATGAGAATAAACTTGAATAAAATATGTGTGCGTTTAAGATCACTGAATTGCTTCAATTATGAAGATTTCAAATGAAATATTACTTACATGTCTGTGAATTTTCTTATCATAATGATTGTATAATTGATCCTTATATTTGAGATTTCTAAAGTATCTCATATGAAAATTATCATATTTGAATGTTATTTATGAACTATTATAATTAGGATAACTCAGTAATACTTGAATATAATATAAACTATATAGAGAAAGTTGAGTTAGTTAGAAAAAATTCGTCACTTTAAAGTAATTAAAAAGAATGTTCTATTTTTTTTACTGGTAATGATTTAAGGATTTCTTTAGTCAAAGTAAATTGAGATTCTCTATATTTAATTAAAATATTAGATAACCAAAGAATTAAATTATACATCATAACTATAAACAGATAGGTTGAGTTAAATCACTTTCACATTCTTAATATTTAAATGGTAATGACATGTTACTAGATATCAATCTTGATCTATGAATATAATTTGTTTAATTTAAAAATTAAAGATAAATTAAAAAGAGGTTTAATTTATCTAGTTCTAGTTAGGAATTGAAATTATAATTTATAATCATTGTCAACATATTAAGAATCTAATTAGTCACACATGAAAGAGTAGTCAAAAAGAGAAAAAATCAATTTAAATAAAGTTATACTTAATTATAAATGAAAAATTTTAAGAATCAAATATGAGATATTTGATTTTATTATAATTTAATTTTAATAAGGAAGAAACTTAGCATCTTTTTCTATAAATTAAAGATGTGATTTGTACCTCAACGTTTCAAAAAAAAGTCTAAGTAAGTCCCTATCATTATCTCTGATACTAATTTGCATCATAACATTACTAAAATAGTACTCAGAGCACCTAACATTACTAAAATAATGCTTATTGTACCTCGAAAATGTTAACAAAGATAAAGTTATAGGCTTATTTAGACAGATTGTAAAACGTTAAAATGGAAATCTTACCTTTAGTAAGTGTTTAAAGAAATTATTGTTAAGATCTTATTAGTGTCTGGTAGGTTTAAATTACTTAGTTATGACATAACATAGGCTAAATTTATGATTCATATATTAAAAGTTTCAAAATACTCAACTTAGTTAGGATTTAGGGTGTTATCAGTACCATTTTTAAATGTTAAGGTGTAATATGATATCATAAATTCATATTACATAGATCATGATAGGGACTAACTTAGACTTTTTAAGAAACATTATAAGGGGCAATTCAAACCTTTTTCTTTTTCTATAAATATGAAAAATAGGAAAAAGACATAAGGAAACTACCGCTTCTTTTTCTCTATTGTGTAGATATTGTTAAAGTCTGAACATGTAGACAAATTATAATTAACAAGTCGAGAAGAACTTTGTAGGAATCTTAATTAGGTCAATTTATTCTCTTATTTACAATTCATATTTTTTAAGTTATTCAATTAATAAGATTTGATGAAAATTTGTAAATTTTAATTTTTCTGTTGCGTCTGTGATTAGATCACGATTAATTTCTCAACAATAAGAGTAGATCACAATTAAGGTACATCTTTACTTTGAATAATATTATAGTAACTTTGAAGAGTTCCAAACAACCATCCAATCTGGCTCGAAGTCTGATTAGGCCCAAGACATAATGATCGAGTTTGAGTCTGATTGGGATTGAGTGAATTTATTATTTTCTTTTTTAATTTAAAATCTAGAAACAATGTCATTGTACTTAAAATAACATTATTTTCCCTCAAAATTTTGGGCTTTGGCCTGGGTATCTTGAACCATAGCCTGCGTCTAGCTCAAAGCTTAAAAATTAAAAATTAAAAAGTCTAAGCCAACCTAAAGCTTAATCAAATTGAGCTTGGTCATGTCCAGGCTTAATTACCAAGCCTACATCTATTGTAGATTCTATGACTGAGGTAGAGTACATTTTAATAGAGCGACAAAGAAAGTGATTTAGATTAAGAAATTCACTACCAAACTTGAAGTGGTTTATAGCATTCTTGAGCCAATAGTATTGTACTATGACAATAATAACGTTATTGTACAGGCAAAGGAATCAAGATCTCATTAATGATCTAAGCATATACTTATGAAATTTTACTTTGATCAAGGAAGTAGTGGAGAGTAGAAAGACATAACATGAAAGTGAGTTGCTACTAAAGAGAATCTTACAAATCCTCTCATTAAGTTGTTATTTCAAAAAAGACATGATTGATGCATGGATAGTTATGGTATTAGATGCATAGATGATTGATTTTACTGTAAGTGGGAGATTGTTAATTTAGGATCTTACAGCCAATTGGATGATTGTATTGTTGTGTATGACATTATTATTTTTAATTTAAAAAGTCATTTTTTTATATCTTATTTGAATGTTGTTAATTACATTTAATATTTTAATACTGGAAGTAAAATTCTTAGTATAATTATTGTACAATTAAAATTATGATGATATTATAATTATAAAATTTAATTTATATTTAGGTATTATTTTTAACTTGTTCTTAGTTGTAATTTTATCAAGACAAGATAATGATAAAATGATAAAAGTAACATACGTTATGTTACTTCTTATTAAAAAAAAGTAACTAATCTTAGAAATTAAAGAGTGGATATACTTAAATAAATATGTGGGTACAGAAGAAAGTAGTTGATCTACTAAATTAAATTATGGATATATTTAAACAAATATGCGGTGCTTATTATATAATAAGTTCACTAAACTGGTACAATTATAAGTATTTCAAATGTAATATTAGTTATATGTCTGTAGATTTTCTTATTATGATGGTTGCATAATTAATCCTTAGATTTGAGACTACCAAAGTATCTCATGTGAAAATTACCATATTTTGATATTACTTATAACCTATTCTAATTATGGTAGCTTAGTCGCTAACACTTAGATATAATCTAAACGATATAAAGATAGTTGAGTAAATCAATAAAAGATTCATCATTTTAAAATAATTAGGGAGAATTTTCAACTGTTCTTAATTAGTAATGATTTAAGGAATTCTTTGCCCACTACAAGAAAAAACCTAATTACCGATGGAAAATTCCGTCTGTAATTTGGAAATTTCCATCGATAAATAATATCACCGACGGAATTTGGTGGCGAAGAAATCGGTCAGTAAATGGACCGTAGCTGAAATTACCGACCATAATATTCCGTCGGTATTTTAGCAACAATATTAACAACGGTTCGAATTTGTCGCAAATAATATAACGACAAAATATTTTAAGTATATTTCCATCAGTGAAATGTAGCAACAGATACTTTTTCCGTCGGTGTTCCGTAGGTAATTATCACCCAATATACCGACGGAAATTGTTCCGTCGGTAAGTCTGTGATACATTTCAGACGGAATATTCATCCATCGGTAAAACAGATTTGATACTTTTTAAATTTAAATGTTATGTTTTTGTTATAAATGCATAATAATGTTATATTATTTTGTATATATATTTGATTTATATTACGTAATATTCTTTGTTCATAATATATGAATTTGCCAATATAATTTGTTTAAAGAGAACATTAATTAATAATACAACTTATAAAGTATTTAATTTAATAATAAATACTTAACAATGAAATAATCTGAAGTTTTTTAATTGAAAACAAATGACAATGATAAGCTAATGTCGTGGTGATCGTGGATGCTCTGAATTGTTAACCATCCCCTTTAACTGTTCCATCTCTTGCCTAAGTTGAGCCATCTACTCCATTTGCTCTTTCATCTTAGTCATCTGCTCTACCTCCGCTCTCACCTTAGCAAGCCGCTCCATCTCCTCTCTTATCTTAGCTGCCTGCTCCATCGACTCTTTCATCTTTGATACCTGCTCCATCTCCTCTCTCATGTTTTCTCTCATCTCCTCCCTCATTCTCTCTCATCTCCTCTCTCATCTTAGTTATCTCCTTCATATGCTCCATACGTTGATTAACTATCTGCTCTCTCAATGTGTCCACTGTGGCCTGGAGCTCGGATACTTCATAAGTTTGCGATGGCCGAGCAGATGCTGCTGTACTGGACAGAGAAGAGCGCGAATAACAGTTGTTTGCAAATGACCCTAGGCTGAATATTCTTCCACGCCGGTCCCTACCACCCACGACATGAAGATATGTCTAAGCCTCGTTTACAGGTTGTTCCTCCTGAGACTGTCGCTGAATGTTTTGTTGTATTTGGTCCTAGTACGAAGCAATACTTACATTAGTAATTAAGGTATAATGTTTAAGAAATTTTAAAAATGTTTTAATTTCACTTACATTCAGCTCTCTACATCGAGTGTTGATGAAGGTGACACCATCATGTTTCTTTGTGTGGGTGTGCAAAAATAGCTGGATAGGTGTAGGCTTAGTGCCCAATGACTTTTCCTACATGTATAACCTAAATTGTTAGATGTGAACTAGAATTTATAAAAATTTCGGCAGAGTTTTCCCTTATATGTATGATATTTGCCCTCTGCTCAACAAAGAAAACAACTTCACACAACCATAATCATTATGTTCAATAAAGCGAAGCAAAATGTATACAAAATAGGTGTGAAGTTTATATACTTACTAGTCTATATGCATGCTCGTAGTGGGTAATTGATCCTCCCGTATGCACTGGAAGACTCTCACCCCCCGGGCCTCTACGTCTGTTGGCCGAATTACGCTTTGATATGGACATTGCCACAGGTGATGTCCAACAACTCCAAATTTCCTCCGAAATATAACGCGGTCGTGCACCAACCTTGCGTATCGCATTAATTAAGTCGCGATAACGTGTTCGAGCTTTCTTTTCCTAGACTTTATACATGCTAGCATCGAAACAAGAATCCCAGTAAAATTCTTTCTGAAATAAGAAGGGAAAAAATAACATTAATGTTAAAAATTTTATGAACATTGTGAATATAAATCAATGTAACAAGAAAATAACTATTATTTGTACTTCAAACTCCTGAAAGTAAAATTGCTTTGTGGTGTCAGATAAATTCTTCCACACATAACCCCCAGGTTCAATTCTTTGCTTAAACGATGAAGTCATATTTCTTGAAGTCGGTCCAGATGGAACCAACCTAACATACCAAATTATGTGATCCTATGTAAAAATTGATAAAAGTAAGACTTGATAATAAGCAAATTGTGTGCTTTGATTTCACTTACTGGTCATTGACAACTGTTACAAACTTTCTTCCATCAGGTCCCTCAGCTCCAGGCTGGCGGACGTCTCCTCCATTCGATAAGCAGGTGTTGGATGATATATGCGTTGGGGAAGGGGATGGTGTAGGATGAGGAGTAGTAGGTGATGCCTCATCTGCAACAGTCGGCGCTTGAGGTAGAGGAGGTGAGTCAGTCGGAGCTGCAGATTGTGACGAACCACCTTCACTGTAACTTCCCCCGAACATGGCTCTAAACTTCGGTTGCATCACCTCACGCTGTCTCTTTGGTCCCATTTGTTTACCTAAAATTCAATTTTGCCCTATCCTCTACAAGTATAATTAATACTTTGAAATCAATATTTTACACAATATATAGAGAAGAAAATAAGGCAATATATGAAAGTTAACATATTTTTATCAACAATAAATGAACCTTAACAATAATACAAATATGCATTGTTTAACAAAGTCTTATAGATACAACAATAGATCAACTTGGAAGCTTAGTGTAATAATATTTTGCAGCAAAAAAGCACATTGATATAATTAATTTGTTTGATTCCATGTGACATGGGAGTTGGTAAAGGTAAAATTAGAGTTCCCAATGTCTGGGTTCCCGAGAAGGGTCCTCGCATGTTTAAACGCACCAATGGAAACAGTGAAACTTCTTCCACCTAGTGTAGGCTTTTGAAAACCTTCTTGCAATAGTTTTGAAGCTATAGCCATACTTGTTGAGGAAACAGTGAATGAGTTGCCGCTTTTAGAATAGAAGACTAATTCTCCAAATGAACTACTAACAGGAACAGTTTTACCTAAAACATAATTAGTGAAGAAGTTTTGAAACCGTGATATTAGAAAACCATATAACTAATGAAACACCACTATATGAATGCATACGTGATTATGTAGACGAGGTTTGAGGAATAGAAGAATTTTTTGACAATACCCGATCTTCCTATTCCTTTATAAGCCGTTGTGATATTGCTCTCACCTTTATCGGCATACACGTCCTCTTCGAGTTTAAAGGAAGCTTAAACATGTAGGTTAGACAATAATATGAGAATATGTATGATAACTTCAATAAATGTAATGAGATGTACATAACACGGAAAGAGACGACGTGCAGATCATACTAAACACCTTCAAGTAACAGATCAGCCATAGAAGGCAAACGATTGGTAGTGTATGATGCAGCGATATGTTCTGTAGTTTTGATTCCATAGGCTGGGACAATTTTGCCACATTCTTCCCAATGGAAAGAATTTTTACCATCCAGAACCAGTCGCCATGTCGTCATTCCTTTAAAAAGAAATTCATTGAAAGACCTTACATAATATAATGATATGAAAATAATGTTGACTTTTAAATTAAAATATTCAATTACAAACACAAGTCATTCGCTATCAAAACTTAATGGTAAATTACAATAATCTTCTTCGGAAAAATAAGAATCAAATTCTGGCTCCTCTTCAAATCCCAGACCCTTGTCATCCTCTCCAGATGAAATATCGACATATTCGTTTGATGGATCGTTCAAAGGTTCATTATTGTCATACGTGACAGATGCATTGATAAAAGTGACATCTTCCTGAAACGCCTCACTTTCAAAACTATGATCTCCCCTTCCATGTGATTCATAAACACCTCTAGGTTTAACTTTGCAAACCGCTGACCAATCTGTCTTATCCCGTCGTAAGCTTGGAAAAGGGATATAACAAACCTGTTATGCTTACAAGACGAAAGGTTCAAATTGTTTCAATCTTCTTCGGTGATTGATTTCAACTAAATTGTATTCTCTATGCACTTTTGTTCCAACATTTGGTGTTGGTTCATACCAGTGACATTTAAATATCACACATCGTTTCACTGGCAAATCAGGGTATTCAACTTCTAGTATTTCAATAATTTTTCCATAGTAATCCATCATTTCTCCCTGTATCGAAACACCACTG
>JANITX010000001.1:37746314-37759426 GCA_027564395.1 Erythroxylum ulei
AGACTGCGATAATGGGACTAGGGGATTTTCTTTTTTTCTGTGGCAGCTACAACATGGATGCTATTAGAAGAGATTTGAATAGTTTAATCGGTGTATGCTTCTGTTGGATATAAATAACACAAATGTTGTTAGCAGTATTGTGCAATCTTTCTGCTATGTCCAAGAAGTCTCATAGGTCTTATATTAGGAGCATGCCATGGATAGGGAGATAGGTACAGTATCGGTGGAAATAGTTGGCAGGTTCCAGTGATTATAATATAATTCCTACTTTCCTTTGACTGCACGATGGTAAACTATGAACAGGCATACATATATGTAGAGACAAACATAATTATGTGTAAGCATGCAGCTTTGTCCTAGAAAAGTTTCCACGGATTTGGTTACCCTACATAGACAAATGAAAACGTGAAGGGTGAGTAACAGAAACCAAAGTCCAAAACTGAAAATGAATCATCTGCCATGGAAGGCTTGTTAACATATAACTGGGTACATTCCTATTGATTTGTACAGAACTGGGCTTTCCCTTCCTTCTCAAACTACTCCGAAAGGTTTAAAGGAAAAGCCCAACTACCCAAGGGTTACCCATACACATGAGTTGCTGTTCCGGAAAGCATGAGCCGAAGCATTAGGATGTCTATATTATATGTGTCAATGACTTGTAAAGAGGAATCGCATTCAAGCCAATCCTTTGGAATCATATGCTGTCAATTCCCTTATTCTTGAACAGCTATAGTTGGCCATTCTTTTTTACTCCCACGAATATTAGAACCAACATGGGACTTGTTCCAATCGACATGGAATAATAATTAATTAAAGATTACTTGCATTACAAAATATAACATACGGCTGGTAAAGATAAGACATGACCTTTACGACTGACAAAAGATAGACGTAACGTTAACCCAAAAACATACAATCGAAGACCTTTTCTGATATTAAGAAGAAAAATATAAACAAGGAAAAAAAACAAATAGCCTTTTTCGTTTGTTCTCATCCTCTCCCTCCATCACCACCCTCAGCTTTTGGACATCAACTGTTGCAGACACATCCCAAAACTTTAAGATGTCTTATCCATCACTCTTCGCAAATTTTTGCCCTAAAACTGAGAATTGTGAACAGATCGTTTGTTCTGAAATTCTGCGAAAATATGTTTATTGGATCGATTTGATCCTATGAAATAGAGTAGGATCAGACAATCTGTTACCCTTTGTTTTTTTTTGTAAAAAAGTGTATTTACTGACAAAACTCTGAAGCACAATGTTGAACAAAAAGTCTGGTGGTATATCCCAGCTAGACCTATTGGGAGACTGATGGAGCGTTGGTTGCTCAAAAAATCCAGATCTTACCTACATGGTATATTAGCGAGATTAAAAAAAAAATCTTTAGTTTAACTTATAAAATTCAATCTATATATTAACATTATAAATAAATTTTAATTTTAATTCAAAGATTTTATGATATTTAAAATATACTCTCACAATATGAAAACGCTTAATTTTAACCTTAATTTAATAATCTCGTCAACATTCTATTAAATTTTTTTACTATATTATTTTTATGTTTTTTTGTGAATTTTTCTACCAATTGAACATAAGAACCTATAAATAAAAACCCTCGTACCTCTTACCGAGAATATTTGAAGAATTATGTATCTTTTAAAGGAACTCATTAGAACCAAATTGACCCACATTTAAATTATAGAACTCAAGTTATAGCAACACAAATCTTTTCATTGCAATTAAGATGAACATTTTTTGGTTAAAATTTTTCAACAACACCTTTTAGATGATAGTTATTAGAAAATAGTGTATGATTGTATATGTTAATATTAGATAACACATAAGTTTTTATGTATATTCAATTTGTATTAATTTAGATAACTTAGTTTTTTTTTCACTTTAGCACTTGATATTTATTTTGTCGTACAAATAATCAAACTAGAGAGTTATATATATTGTAATCACTTTCAAAAATAAGGGTAAGACACAAATTTTCCAAAATTGTCTATGGTATTAGAGCCACCTAGTCTTCAACTCAATGTAAACAATTGATTTTCAGTTACCATGATTGACAAAGATAAGAATAGGGATGATGATAAAACCAGCAGTGGCAAGTCGTCAATGATGCAACCAAAATTACCATATTACACGTCCTTTGTCGATAACATAGTTCTAGTGATTACACCTATGGTTTTAAAGGGGGATAATTTTAATGAATGGCCTAAGGCGTACTCTATGCAAATAAAAAATTAGGATTCGTTGATGGGATGATATTTAAAGCCACAGATAACTATGATGAATTAAAAGATTATTCAATGTTGATTGCATGGGTGTTCAACACTATAGACCCTTCATTGCGATCCATGATCTCTTATATGGAGACGTTTAAGGAATTATGGGACAATCTATAAGAATGTTTCTTGAATAGCAATAACATGCCAATTTAAATTGAAGTATAAAATTGTAAACTACAAATGGGAGGGCTTAAATGTAAGTTCATATCATGGTAAATTGAAGAGCATATGGGAATAGCTCGAGAGTTTCACTGAATAACCAATGTGCACGTGGGTGCAACTAAAGAATTGGCCCAAAAACATGAAAAGACCAAATCTATCAATTTTGATAGGTTTGGATGATGCAACCTTAGGAATGATAAGGTCGAATATATTAAGTTTGGATTCTTTGCCAGCTCGTAATTGATTTTCTTCCACCATAACTTAGGAAGAAAGACATCGATCTATGGCTCAAGGAAAAGAAGAACAGAATGAGACTATTAGCTTTGCTGTCTAAACTTCTACAAAAACTTAAGACTTAGATATATAAGTGGCAGTGATGTTGCTGCTTCGGGCGATAAGCCTACTTGCACCCACTGGAACAAGGTGGCGCACGAGGCGAATGATTGTTTTGTTCTCAATGGGTATGTGGACTGGTGATATAGCAGACGTGGAGGACTAGAAGGAAGAGGTTGTGGTATTAGTAATAATACAAGACAAGAATATCGAGTGGGAAGCTCAGATTGACATCAAATCATTTCAGGAGACTTTCCAGTCCATGAGAATTCTGTTGCTGAATTTGTGCTTATATTTGTATTATGATTCTATTGAAAACAATCTTCAAAAGGTCCTACGGAGAGTTGGAGATGGATCTGAAAACTCCGGTGTTTCTTTCATCCTAAATTCTACCAACTTTGTATGCAATGGCTATAAGAGCTAACCAACGATTCCCTACATACATATGCCTGATTCGAGTACTGTGTGTTATGATGTCAGACCAAGATAGCTGGAGGATCATATTGTAAGTACGTAGTAGGTGTTTTATTACGTACCCCGGATCTACGTAAAAGGATTAAAAACAAAGGTAATGCGGAATACCTGCATTTCGATTCCATCTCTGATTCCGATGCTGTTTCCGATGCTCCAAACATTTCCGAATCTCCTGAGACTTTTAGCGAAAAGAGATCACCGATTTACGGGCTAGGTCTTTCTACAGTTTTCTCGAATCACGAGCTCTCTTAACGAGTCAAAGAATCTTATGTTCATGAAGCGCGCGAGTAACTGCAGGAGACCTTAACCTTTATATAGCTTACATATCGGGTTTCCTCATCACAAGACCGATATGGACCTGGTCTACACTAATCAGGACCCATTTTCTACCCGAACTTCGACCCATTAATCTAGATTATTTATTGGGCCACTTTATTATCTTTATCAGGATCAAATGACGTAACTTAACCGATAATTTATTTAAAAACCAAAATTGCTATTAAAGTTGTCCAACATAATGAGACATGGACAAAATTGTCCCTAAGGACAAAAATGTCTTACAATCTCCCCTTTGGACAAGCATTAATTGCAGTAGACTCTAGTTTAAAAATAATTTTAAAACCCGATTAAGCCACGCTACTGTATAGTCGACTAAGTTTTGAAAACAAAACATTTGATCCAAAGATAACGAAAGTCCATCATTTTGTCTCGCAAGGCTTTCGGTACCGAAAAGCATCAGATACATTGTCCTATGTGACACAGATCCAATACAATCACAAATACCTAATACCCCACTAACATGAATGGAAAAATGGAGTGTGGCAAACTACGATGATACCTTTATGATCTAAATTGTATCATCTTCGTTTGTAAGTCTCAATTTCTCCAATCTTTATGCTAAACTGCATTAGAGAAATCCTGTTTTCTCTTACCAAATCCTAAATAACATTAAAAAAAACCTTTATGTTCTCCAATTGAATGTTAAACTGCATTATAGAACCTTTATGGGATTAAAAACTTATATCCCCTATGTCATGTCAAACTTTATAGCTAGCTATGTTAAACTGTATGCGTCTAAATGACATAGGCACAAGGTCAATCTATATATATGCTCAATGACCTTCAAATGCTTAAGATTGACACGAATCTTAAGACTTTCATACGTACTATGACAATGTATGATGACATTTAATACTGAGGATAAATGATGATCATCTTTATTAGTAACCATCATACTATCATAATAGTTCTAAATGTACAAATGTACATAGAGCAAACATAACGATCTCCTAACTGGTAGTGTCTAACGACATCAAAATACCCATCCTGTATACTTGTATTACAAACACAAGTGGGTGAAGTCCTTTAGTTAAAGGATCGAATCACAATTCCTCAGTTCTTAAATGCTCCAAGCCTTAGATCACTTTTCCGTGTCAACACCCTTATGACCAAATAGTTGATCTTTAACTGCTATGACCCTGTAATATTCTTCATTGTCATAAAACAATACTGTAAGAAGAATACTACAGTAAAACCAAATGGGTCTAGCCACTGAATGGACCACAGACAACTCCAAAATCAAATTTCTGAGTTAAACTATCTGCGAAGCAGCGCACTTTGCATGCCTAGTCGAGGAAGTTACACGTGTCTTTTTGACATACAACTATGTACCATATGCAAACTTGAACTGTAACCTTAAGTGAACTTTCGATCATCCGAACACATAGCTAACTTTAAACCTGAATTCCCTACGAGGTTTAGTCTGTTGACTTTACTATATGTTAAACATATAATCCTTGATTCCTTCAAGTATCTCAATACTCACTAGACTGTATTCCAAAAGTCCATAACTGGATTAACCAGATATTGACCAAACAGTCAAACAGTAAATGCAATGTCTTATCTAATATATAGCCAAGCATACATCAGCATAACCTCTCTCTTCACTTTATTATTTGAGTATTGTACCAAAGATTATCTCTCACTATAAGAGACAGGTGTTACGACATGTTTACTGTCAACCGTATGAAACCTTTATAACATATACTCAATGTATGCATTCTTTGAGTGATCTGATGAGTGTTGAGATATGTCCTGATAAATCTGAATACCTAGGACTGAAGATGTGAGCAATTTACCATCCTATGCAGTAATAGGAAGATAACTTTGCTCCCCTCAACTTCATAGTATATGCATCCGTCTAACTTTATTTTCCAAGAAGCCGGAAGAGGCCATAATCTCATCAAAAGTAAGGTATCACCTTTAGGAGGTTTATTGTAAACCATATATTGACCTGCATAATTCCAAATCATATCAGTACTATCTGGATCTTGGGACCCTACAGGTTGTACCTTATAGACCACTTCATAAAGGTTTTTACTCAGGAAGATTGTTATGACAACTTTCTAATGTAAATCTGTATCATCATAAGCTACAATTGCTTCTATCACTCAAAATGTATTCTACGAGGATACGAGAGAAAAGGTAACACAAAGTCAGCCTTTTTCCTTGAGTGAACTATAGGCAATTGAGTGAGTCCATAAACCATTGAACTTTATCTTGAAATCCTTTAGGTCTCAACTTTATTTATAACTGACGAGTTTGCATTTCTTGATGCAAATCAATTAGCTCCCAAACCTTACTATGCTTCATAGCTTGCATTTCTTCATTCATCGCATCCCACCACACATCCGCATTGGGTCCAGAAATGACTTTTGTAAAAGTAACTGGATCTATAATATGTCTAATAACATAGTCCAGTACACCTGACAGACTATGTTATTAGATGGGATAGCAGGTCGTTTCACTCCAGTGGATTTACTTAACTTTATTAGATCTTGTACCCACAGGAATCCCTCTATGTACAGGCATGGGTTCCTATTCCTGTACAGGTACGGTACAAAGATCTAGATCCGCCAGATTTAGCTGTATGAGTAATGGATACGGGATAACTGTAGTATCTGCCCTACTATCATCCAAAAGGTCAAAAGACCCACCATCATCATAGACATGGTATTCCAGAAACTTGGCTGTTTGTGATTCCACTATTTTGGTCCCTCCTTATCTACAGTAAAATATATAGCTCTAAAGTAGTTGAGATATTTTACTAAATAGCAATGAAAGAAACAAGTAGGCAATCTGTCTTTATAAGGATTATTCTACGTAAGTAGGGCAGCCCTTTAAACGATTGTGCACAAGGCTGAGTTCTTCAATTTCTAGATAGGTAGATTAGTTCTGCTCTGCGTTGACTTCTTCAAGTCCTTTAGGGTGCAATATGCCTTTCGGCAACACACCATTTTGCTCAGAACTACTCGGCATAGTGAACTAAGTCACTATTCCAGCTTACTCCACATATCTAGCAAATGAACCTTTTAAGGTCTTGAAACATCATATTTGCCATGATATTCTCCTCCATGGTCAAATCTGACTATCTTGATGAATTGTTCCAGCTAGTTCTCACCCTTCAGTCTCTAAGCAAGAACTCATGACTTTGATGGGAATAATCACCAAGAAATATCAGAATACTTTCAAAATTGCACAATATAATTAGATTAGGTCTACTGAAATCTTCATGTATCAAACTCAACAAATTAGAAGCATGAGTTGACCTTATTGTCCTTATTGGTCAACTTACCCCTGTGATCGTCAATACATGTTCCAGATCATCTTAATCTAGAATTAAGAAATGATTACCTTGATCAATCTCCCAATCTTAGCTCTGGAAATGTGGCTTAAGCATTTATGTCACACCATGTATGACATCTCATTCATCATGTCCTTCATACCTTGTTTAGCATGATAGGAAGAAGTATATATCTAATTCGGAGTAAGACACATTCTATACAAACCATATGATAAGAAAGTTGTACCTTTATGTTTTCCATTAAACAGCAACTGTGTAACAGAAGTGTTAAATGCAAAACGTCAACCTTCAGTGTCCTTAATTGATCAAAAGGTCACATATAAAATGTGTCGTGTAAATCCTATGAACCTTACTAAAAAGTTCAGTATATACACCCCCTATAGGTATTGTTTCCATCTCTTTATTGTTGTGAACCATCAGTTCCCCATTCCCTTTTTTTGGCTTTATCCTAGATATGAAATACTGCATTGTGGAACCACCTTGATCAGATGTTTCACTAAATAGTCACTTATACTTAATGCGACTATCGCAAATTAGATTCATAATTGATAATCCAAAGAATAACATGATGATCTCAGTCTTCCCTTTAAACCTCATACTACTGGTTTCTTCATGTCCAAGGGACTTTTAACAGAACTGGTTTGACCAGAGTTAGTATATGGAGAAGATTTGAACTTTCTACCTTTGAACTTAATGGGCTTTATCTTTGTCTTACCTTAAGCTGCTTCGAGGACCATAGGAGTAACAACTTGAGTTTCTCCACCTCAGCAACTCAATGGAATATCAAAGTGTTGAAGTCTCAATATCTTCACCTACTGTGAAAATAAACCATTCTTGATAAGTACGCCATTGCTCCCCTTTTCCTCTGTATACTTTATAGAAAACAATACTTTCATTAAGGTACTTGTCTCAATACCAGATAAGACTGTGTACCTTTGGGAGACTTTATCAAGAAACTCCTTCGCTATGTATGTGTTTGGAAGTTCACTTTGCAGATGGTTAGGTATGGATTTCTTCATGGTCGTCAGATGTAATCTATTAAACCGATCCTAGGCTTAATAGGTTGCTTTATGAGCTGTTGCTCTCATTGATGTAATTGGAGATGGCTTACCCGTCCATATGGCCATTTCAACCCTATCTCCATAGCCTTCATAACATCCTCCGTCCAATTCTCTGTCTAATTCCTTATATTGAAACAACAAGGGTTTCAATAATGACACTGATTTAGTTGATTGGAAAAGTGACTTCAAGATAATAATCTTTAATTCATCACTAATGTAGGACAACAGCGATACTAAAGCCACTTATAATATCTTTCCTGAAAATCCGATAACACATATTATGAAACACCTTTAGGCTGAATATATAATATATGCAATTAGACTTTCACAAATAAAAGCGATCGGAGTACAAACCATCAACTCTCATAACACTACCAGCTTTGGGTGAATAGATCACTTGAGCAACGGCCTTCCTCCATCTAATGCCTTTATGCACATCTCAAAATTTTATGTAAGGCCAACACCTTTGGGCAGAATAACCAAACATAAAATCAGAGACATCCCCTAACATGCAAGCAAAACAATTCAAAATACTGTCTTGAAAGGCCACTTTGGTAACTACATTCTCATCAGTATCTAAAAAGTCCGCAAACACAAGGGATACATCTTTATGTCATCCTCATATTCTTTATGGGCATACTGTATGTGGCAATGCAACCTCAATAAATGCAAAAATCCGAATGCACAGTCTCACTGTCACACACACGTGTTGAAGATATTCTCTGAAAACTTCATTTGAGACCTTCGTAAAAGAAAAATCTCAGTAGAGTGACTATCGTGCGTCACTAGATACTGAACCGATCTCTTGAGACACGATAACCTCATGTATCTCCCTTATGGCAAGTTCATTGCACGAAAATTCACTCAAAATTGGCTTCAGAATGTCTCAATTCCTTTTTTCCGATTGATTATCATGCAATCCCAAACACTGAAAATGAGACTCGAGACACGAGACCCTCATGCATCTCTCTCATACGTAGTCCGAAGCATGAAAATTCAATCGAAATCGGATTCAAAATACCTTAATTCCTTTTTCTGGAGTTCAACTTTAGTTTATTACTAACGTAATAAATCCAGAAAAATAGAAAAGGTTACTTTATAAATTTTTTGGACCCGTAAACTGACCCAAAACACCCCGAGGTATCTTACGAGAAATATGAAATTTTGGGGGGTTTTTTTGTGTACTGTAGCTAATGTTTGTACGACTGACGTCATCGCGCACGTCAGTGCACGCGTCAACACGTGTCGCACATCCAACGCGCCATGTGTGCACGGCGTGGACGATTCCACGCGTGTCTATGAAATGGACCTCATTTTTTATTTTTATGAAAATGCTAAAATTACTTTCATTCTATATCTATAAATCCATATTTTTAAAAAATAATAATTATACAAAATATAAATTGTTTATTAAAATATACATATTTATTTGTTTTGAAATCAAAATATAATCAATTATAATAATGTATGTAAGATATTAATTATAATTTATAAAAATTTGGCACGTGTCCCGCATGCGCCCGCCGTTCCACGTGTGTCCATGAAATGGACCTCATTTTTTTATTTTTATAAAAAATGCTAAAATTAATTTCATTCTATATCTATAAATCCATATTTTTAGAAATAACAATTATACAAAATATAAATTGTTTATTAAAACATACATATTTATTTATTTTGAAATCAAAATATAATCAGTTACAATAATGTATGTAAGATATTAATCATAATTTATAAAAACTTATTAGATAAATAACTATAAAATCTAAAGTTGTGATAATATATAAATAATACCATGTCATATAAATTATCAATGAATTTAAAATAAATATTGGATGACAATAATAAGTTAAAATAAACGTTAACTGAGGTTGAATTTTTTTTATATAATTTAAACTCAACCTTTAAAATTTTTAACTTATTTTAAAATTGTGAACTCTTTAACTTTTGAATTTAGCATATCAAGTTAAATGAATTTTGGGACAATTTATACATATGTAGTCAATATCTACACTTAACTTGCATATTCATATGTTTTAAAACGTTGCAAAGTCTAAGGTAAATTTGGTCCTCTTTAAATTTAAATTTAGACCCTCACACATAATTGGAATTCTAATTACTTAATCTAATTATTTAAGAAATTCAGATAAAAATTCAAGTTAAAATTTGAGTCTTTTCTTTAAAATTTTAAATTTAAGGTTAAGTTTAAACTCGGGCCAGTCAATTCAACCCGATATGAAGTTTAAATATATCAAGTATAAATGAAATTATTGAATAAAATCAAGTTGTTTTTCAATTTTAAATTCAAAAAAATAAAATAATGAAGTTTAGTCCAAACTCAATCAAAATTTAAACCTTCCAAATGCGATCGGATCCATTTATGCCTGGCTCAGCCAAATGCCAATCCTTGAAATTATGTAATGGAATCCAATCTAAGCACCTTGCAAAAATAGAGCGAGACCTTATAGGATAAGACAGAGAAGCCCATAACAAAAAGACAAATACCAACCCAAACAACATAAAGACGACCCTATGCCACCCCAGGCAACGTCTATGGCGACTAAAAATATCTGCTGCAGAATAGGAAGAGTTTTGGTTTTCTTTCGCAATAATTTATAATTTATTTGCTTATTATCAGTTTTTCAAACACTACACAACACACGATATTTCTTTTTCTATTTTGAATGGGAAAAATTCTTCTTTGTATATCATAAATAATTTCTCTATAAATTAAAGATAAAATCTCATATTTTTAAACTTTCTCAAATTTGGCATTTTAATATACTTTTTTGTTGTTATTGGTTAAAATTCTTTTGTTGTATAGCTTGTAGTAAAAGTATAGCAATTTGATTGGTCTTGGATTAGTACCCGCTAATCTAACAAGGAGAATTTGAGCCGAAATAATCTGCAAGTATAAATTATTCATTACGTTGAATCAAGTAGATATTAAAAGAAAATATTCAGAAAATTGAAAAAAAGGAAACAAATTAAATAAAAACAGCTATAAAATAAAATTATAAAAAAGAAAAAGCATATATACTTCTGATTTCCATTTTTATCTGTTCACAAAATTCTCTATTTGCAAGTTAAGAATGTATATATAAGATGGATATGAAATAAAATCCACTTATTGATCAAAGTGTTGAGGGTATGCAAAGTGAGACTTAAAACTTACATTAAAAAGACCTGACTACATTGAAAAGATTTTAATTTAGTATAAGACAAAAAGGACAAGTTAAGATTTTCAATTTAAAAAGGTTGTTTGCAACTATACTGAGGCACAATTTAGCCTAACTAGTATTAGTTCATGGTAATTCCTAAAACTTCAATATTATGGTTACAATTACAATCACGTAGCACAATTTAAATCCTTTTTTTTTTTACTAAATTATGAATCCCTATCCTCTAGCTAGACACAAGAATTTTTAATGCTAGAGAAGGTTTTCCGATTCAACGTGAAGCATTCAAAGATACTGATCCAGAAATTCTATATTCTCAATTGTTTAAATGCCCTGGGAAATAAAGCTCACTTGCTGGACAAGAGCTGGTTGAGTTTGCAAAAGCTACTACATATCCATGAACCGGGAACTTGCATGCAGAACAGAAGATCCAATCCGAAGTTGAGGAATACCATGTTGTATAACATTCTTTTCCATTATACTCCCTCCTATTCAAAATAAGTGTCATTCTAGAGGAATGCACACTTATTAAAAAACTTAATGAAATATCTGATATATCCTTATTAATTACATGTTAAAGTGTCTTGAAAATATAATTTGCATAATCTGTGTAATTAAAATGTGAGAAAAATTAAAAGATAATTTCGGAAGTAAAATCATAAATATGCATAAAAAGTCACAAACGATATTTATTTTAAATAATTAAAATCTCTCTAAAATGACACTTATTTTAAATAGGAGGGAGTATATGTTACCTAGTCAATGTATTGTATGATCTACTTAGCAACCATAAGTAACTAAATTAATTCGTCAGCCCAGTTTCTTGGCCTATAATTCAGTTGAAATAAATAGGTACACTGTCTGTTTCTTGCCACTTGGCTTTCTTTGTATTAAATTTGGTAACGTGCATGAGACAAGAACACTTGGCAGGAAACCTCAGACGAACACAAATCACCAGACTATCGGTCTCTTCGCTTTGGATAAATGAGGATACCTTTTGAAATGCACGAGTTAGGTGATGATTGACCCTTCTCATGTAGGATGACGACCAGGTCCGCCTCAGATCCTACATGGTTCAAAGTCCAGTTGAATCTGAATTGTTTTAAAACTATATCATTTTAATTTAATTAATTAAAGTAATTTCATTTTGGTTTGTAAATTTAAGAGACTTAAATCAAAACAAAGGCATTATTTTAAAAATTTTTGAATAATCGAATCTAACTTTGAATCAAGTTTCAAGTTAATCCTCTGAATATTGTGTCCATTACTATTTTAAGACTTCGATAATTATTGACACTTTATGATTTGTAGAAATAATGATCAATACAAGATGAATAATGGTTAGATGAAGCCCTTTTAAGAGAGATACAATCGTGTAAGTTGCTACACACACGTATCCTTGACTTACACAACCATGTGAATCAACTGTATAAATTTTTAGAACAATGTGAAGAAAGATATGAGGAAGAAAAACATACGCAGTCGCATACACGCCTATGCTCACGACATACGCGATCGTGTATGATGACCATGCAGCTTTTTATAATTGCACACATCTACGACTTAAGTGATATTGGAAAAGACACGATCACTTACACGTCTATATATGTGACTGTGTATAATATAGAAAACTTATTTTGAGATATAAAAGATGAAAAGATGTAAGTTTGATCAGGAGCAAAGAAACGAATACCGTACCGTACCGGTCGGAATCCGGTACTGGTACGGGTTCAAATGTACCGGGTACAAATTCCGGTCTGTACCCGCCAGTATTGGCCGGTACTACTAGTACCGGCGGAACTGGGGACCATTCCGGAAAAGAAAGGGGGAGGGACTGTTTTGCAAAAAACTAAAACATAACCCTAAAAAATACCCCCCTCCCCGACTTCAGTCTCCCTCCCTCTCACTGCCTCACCTCTCTTCGTCTTCTCTCCCTCTCAGATCGCCGCCGCTCCCTCGCCGCCTGC
>JANITX010000001.1:37774716-37786423 GCA_027564395.1 Erythroxylum ulei
ACGAACCTCATTGCCCTTCTTCTGTAACAAGACCATTATATGATTTGCAAATTGTACTAATTAAATATTAACTATGTTTAATTAAATTGATTATAAATTTGTTGTCTTGGAGAGAGATGATTAAGAATGGAATTATAAAAATTCGATAATGTATGTTTTTTGATAAAAAAATTCATGTGTTATTTTCAAGTGTCGATTGAATAAATATTTTAATGTATATAATAATTTATTAATTAAATGAATTAATAAAACTCTAAATAATCGATAAGAAAAAGAAATGGTGCACTCCATGAGCTTGATAGAATAATGACGAACAGTTGAGTCAGTCAAGCAAAGTTGGCCACCAAAGGGAGAGGAGAGGGAGGGCCGTTCAGGGTGCGGAGGAGAACGATATGTGTGGGACCCACGCGCCGCTGCAATGTCTCCCACTTGCCCACTCTCTTGTCTGTTGTGGGCATATATTTCTGTTTTCTTAAGAAATTAATTGCCCCTTTCTCCAACTAAACCGAACGTGGTCAACTTCATGGCTAAACCCTAGTTAATTAACTTCACCTTCAGCACTACCAAAAGTCCAAGTTAAATCCCGACCCCGACAGGAATAATTAATTAGCCAGTGTAGACCCGCTCTTGGATGGATGAAACTGAACACAGACGGGGAGCGTAAAAGTTCTTTCGGCTCAGCCACCGTTGGGGGACTTATTCGAGATAACGCTGGTGATTGGTTCGGAAGTTTTGTCCAGAATCTTGGCCCGTGTTCCTTAGTAGCTGCGGAACTCTGAGGCGTCTATTCGGAACTGAATTTGACCTAGGATTTAGGATTTCGTAAGGTGGAATTAGAACTGAATTCTCAAGCAGTGCCTAGTATTCTCTATGATTCCACTACCTCGTCTTGGGTATCAACGAGCTACTAAATTGCAACTAGATAGTTTTACCCTGCCAGATTTTTAAGGAGAAAAATAAGAGTACCGATTGGCTCGCCAATTTTGCTGTAAATTTCAGATTGGAGGTTTCCACTTTTTTATCCGCATCCTCCGGGTATTGCTCGATCCTCCTTGAGGACATAGCTGAGATTAGTATCCCCATAATTGCCTAAATCACTGTTTTGTTCTTTCTCCGTATATAAAAAATAAAAAAATGGTCCAAGTTAAACCAGCATGGCTATTGGCAACATCTATGAGCTAACCCCACCCACACACTCCTTTCGTCTAGGCTTCATTTGCTCAAATGTTTGGGGAATAGATTGTCTGTTCCCCCTATTTTGTTTCATTGCCCTTTCATCCATCCATTGCCGCATTTTCTAATCAAAAGTAGCTAATGTAGTTTCAACAAAGGAAACTTTATGGGGTGGTTAGAGAAGTTGCAGGTGATAAATGATTATTGTTCACTGATTTTGTAATATATTAATGTCTACATTATTTTAATATAAGTTCTAATACCATATTATCAATTATATTACAATTCAAATTGATATTGCTATTATTTAATAACTTTTAACCAAAATTTTAATTGTTACTGGATAGAGACTTATGATATAAGCAACAAATGAAAATATATAATCCAATACAAAATACACCCACAATTAATTATTATTAATAGTTCAATTGTTGAGGAAGAACAAGTGGATAGTCAACATTAATTTACGAGTGGTTTAACATAAATTTCCCTTTCTTGTATGATTGTGTCTAATGAAGTTTCAGCTAAAAATTTTTAAAGCATGTAAAAGTGGGGGCTTCTTAAATGATTAGTTTCGAAAGGTAGAACATTGTCCTCAAAAATTAATTAGTAAGAGGTGAAATCGTATCTTTGTTATTTTGAAAGTTGTAAAATCATGTCTATGTCTATTTAATACAGATTGATCAGATTATAAACATATTTTACTTCTAGAATTAATTATTACATCCATTTTCTTTCTAAAGTTTGGATTTAGTGTAATAAAATAAAGAAAACGTGCACGTCTGATTTACGCACCTATGATATACCAATCCACCATTTTTTTCTGCTCCATATAAGAAAGAAAATTTAACCAAAAAATTTCACTTTTTATACGTTGTTTTTGTCTTTTCAGATGATTATTCCAAGCATAAATATATATTTAAACCTGAGAGAGGAAGATGACTGAGTTTTAGGTCTTTGTCCCTTGTCTCTCCCTTCCTTCTCCAGTTCTCCTTCCCTTTCTCTGCACTCCATCTCTCTCTCTCTCTCTCTTTCTCTCTCTTTTGTTTTTCTTTTCACTTGTTTCCAAAATATATTCATTCAAAGCCCTATCTCTCTCTCTTTCTCTATTCAAAAATCTTTTTCTTGGAGTTGTGGAGATCACCGCACCATCTGCTTTCCCTTTCCTTTTCCATTTTCTATACTTTCTCTTCTCTTCTCTTTCTTTCCCTGTATTAAACAAAACCCCGCAACAGTTTTTAATCACTTCTAATAATATAATTTTTTTTCTTGGCTTTTGATGTTGGCATGATGGCCGGTTTGGATTTAGGCACTACCACTTCTGGTTACGTTCATCAGCTCCACCACAGACCTGACCTCCACCTTCAACGTCCTTCAGACCCTGAAGACCATGATTCTCATCAAGGTGGAGGTGGTAGTGGTCAGTTCTCCGATCAACATGATGACGGCTCTCACCTTGCTGCAGCTAACTCTGGTGACATCGTGGCTCGTCGCCCAAGAGGCCGGCCGCCCGGTTCTAAGAACAAACCGAAGCCTCCGGTGATAATAACTCGCGAGAGCGCTAACACTTTGCGAGCTCACATTCTTGAAGTAGGAAGTGGTTGTGACGTTTTTGAATGTATTGCCAACTACGCTCGCAGACGGCAACGTGGGATTTGTGTACTCAGCGGAGCTGGGACGGTGACTAACGTCAGCATCAGGCAGCCTGCTGCAGCTGGTGCTATCGTCACTCTTCATGGAAGATTTGAGATCTTGTCGTTGTCTGGATCTTTCTTGCCGCCTCCAGCTCCTCCGGGAGCGACAAGTTTGACTATTTTTCTCGCCGGAGGACAGGGTCAAGTGGTTGGGGGAAGCGTCGTCGGAGAGTTGACGGCAGCAGGACCTGTGATAGTGATTGCATCATCGTTTACCAACGTTGCATATGAGCGACTTCCTTTGGATGAAGATGAGCAATTGCAAATGCAGAGCGGCGGTGGCGGAGGAGGTGGCGGTGCTGGTATTGGAAATAACCCTTTTTCTGAAGCCGGTTCAGGAAGTCTTCCGTTCTTCAATTTGCCTCCCAACGTGCAGTTGCCGGTAGATGGGTGGGTTGGAAATCCGGGAAGTAGGGCTCCGTTTTAATTGAAATCAAAGAGTACAAAGATGTTTAACGATCTATTGAAAGTGTGACCGAATTGTTTGTGGAAAAAAATTGTGGCTTTTTTTGTTGAATTAGAGCAATTTGCAATGGCGGAAACTACGGGAATTGATCGATGGATCATAAAAGGTCAGCTGCATAATTGTTGGATGACTTGTGTACTCATAATCATCATCTTCTTCTATTAGTACTACTACTTTCTTTCTTTTGTGATGTTTTTTAGGGTATACTTTTGTGTTATTTCATCTTGCTTCTTAAACTCTATGGTTTCTTCTAGAAATGGTATTTTTGTTCATTGTGAAACTATCCCCTTCTTTATCAGAAATGTTTTGATGAGTTTGTATTTGACCATGTTAACTGAAAACCAGAAGTCAGTGACTAAGTGATTACTAAGGCATCAATTAGGGTTTCTTCCCTTTGTTCTTATGTTTATCCACTTGATAATCTCTTTTCCTTTAAGTTCCCCCACCTTTTATTTTCTTCATTAATTGTAACGTTTCTATAAGTAATAAATGATCTTTGGGCTTTGGTAACATTGAATTGTAGTTCCTCTCTTCTTCTCAACTTTATTTTTCCTATCTTTTTATGTATTGCTTTCAGGAGGAAATAAACAAAAACATTACAAAACATAAACAAGACAAAGAGATTAGGTTTCTGATAAACGTTGTTGAATGTACTTGTATGTGATCAGCATGAGTTCCATAAATGCTTAAGTTGACTCTCATCATCATCTTCTTCTGGGAAAGAGCTAAACTACTTGTTTTCTGTTCTACATGACATTCCTGTCATCCAGAATCTTTTATAGACTATAGAAATAAGACACTTAGTGAATTGTACTCAAGTACCTTCTCTACTGACAAACTTTCACTCTCTGGAGGTTACAACTATATCCATTACTCAAACCAACAAACCAACCGCAAAATTAGTTAGTTTATTTGACTTGCCGTACTCTCATGTCCTCCTAATTAGATTTCCGTTTAGGTGGTCTGAAACCAACGTGTATGTTAAAGAAAATCTAACCCATGAATATATGAGATAGATTTAGTATATGTATATATCTAGCCAATTCAAATTAAATATTATTCATAATAGATAAAACAAGAAAATGGTCTAGCTCCGGTCTACTAGTCTATCTGTGGGTCTTTTGGATTGCAATATTCTTGTTATGGTTTCAAATTCTTTCGGTGTGGATCTATTTTGAGGATGCAATTTTGTTCTTCATTTCTTAAGATAATGCTAGCTACTTCATCCTCCTGTAGGGCTAAATCCGTGTTTTTGGTCTCTGATCAGAATGGCATGCTTAGATTTTTTTGGTCCTCTTAGTTATGGCTTTATATCATTTCCCTTCACTAGGTACAAGAAGTCGTTTTGTGTCATTTCCCTTCACATGCAACCTCTTATTTCTGTATGCAACTATGCATTAGTATATAAACCTAGCTATATAGACAATTGCAGCATTTGAGGAGAAGTTTTATGCTTGAATAAGTATTATACTATTTTATCGAGGTAAGTTGGTGATATTAGACCTCTTGAACTTCCCTTTCTTCTACTTTCCTTTTGATTATATGTCGTAAACTAAGGTAGGGCGCATCTTCAACCTAACTTCCATTATAACTTGTAATGTTTATATATACTAGAGTATAACCTACTGCTTCTGCATACAGTGATACGATGAGTTTGATTTGCTTGCTATGTAAATTAGAGCTTACTCATAAAACTCTATCGAAATCCAACTTTAGAACAAGAGATTCTCCCTTTGAATTAAAAGTAGAGAATGCTGCCTGTAATGTGTCAACATTTTCTTGAACAGTTAAGACTAAATCGAAAGCTTTTTGCAGCCTAGCTTCGGCTTCAAATTAGCATACCCTTACTATCGTCTTGAATTCCCTTCCTGATGAGGGTCCCGACTTTCATATAAAACCTCTGAATTAGTTCATGTAGGATCCATACGTAGTCTCATGTAATCCTATAGAAGAATTGAACCATAATGCCTATTCATTTGCGGCAATTCTTGTTTTGAATAGCTGAAACCCTACTAATTAATCTACTAAACTTTCAGCGTCATTTCATGAAATGTAAATAGGAACGTTGCGTGACGAGGGCAACGGGCTCTTCCTCGTAAGGAATTTGCATACAGAAACTTATTCGATGCTACTGGAAAAGGATTCTATGAGGATTTATTAATGTTATATATACATGAAACGGTACCTTGTCCATTCTTTGCTTTTTGATAAATGGGAATATAAATTTTTATTGTTGAATAACATTTGATTGCTGCAAAGTAATATAAAGGAAATCACCGTCTGTTCCATATTTAACTTATCTGAGCCAATGGTAACCATGCCAAGTGCAAATATATCATTATTAGTTCATATTTTAACTGAAAGAAAGGGACACAGCTTAGGAGGTACAATTGAACATATCACTCTTAATTCATTACTGCAAATATTGGAATGGAAGTCCATATTATGAAATTGCCATATAAATTCTGTAATATAAAGACATATATGTGCTTTTATCATGAAAAATTTAAATATCATTTTAGGTTTTGAAACTTACTTGATTCTCACGCATTATTGTGGTATTATTCCAAAAGTTGAGCATAAAACATAAAAGACTGGATAACCATTCCCTTTAAATCATGGCAAAGTAAACAGACTATTGAGATAATTAATCCCATCCAAGAAATCAACTTTAAGGGGATTGAAAATACTCAAACCTCGAGATGGACATAAACTAGATGAATTCTTGAAAGAGTGTCAAAGATTTTAGATACAGCTAATTAGACCTTGTGTCCAAGTTGCAGCTAATGATGCAAACACTCGATTCTTTTTTTCAGAAAACCAGTAAACAGACCAGGCCTTTTCTTTTTCGTAATTTTAATGTTTTCTAGTTGATTATGATTAGATGCGGGAAAAGGAAAAGAAGATGGTATAAAAATCTGTATGGTAGTTAAGACATAAGGATCTCAGCTTACCAACATGAATAAAATATGCCTAGTGTGATGGATCATGATTAAGAAAACCTTGATTGAAACAAGAGCTTAGCGGGTCGTATGCTTGCAATGATATTAAATTATGCCTAAGCTTAGAATAGCTGTCACCTTTAAATTTAATACACAATCATGAGCTGCCGAATTAATTTCTTATTCTCACAAGAAACCATTGTTTATATATTCCTAATAATTTAATCGGTAAGAAGCTATATTCAATTGTATAATGTAGTAGAATTTCCGAGGAAGCGATTATGGTAGTAGCAACAACTTTAATGACCAAGTACTACGGACTCAGCCCTTTGAGTTTGCTCCTCCTGTAGATTTATGCTTATTTAATTACTGACGATTTTATTTGACTAATGATATCTGATCAGACATTACCTCGGAAGATTTTGACATTTTTAAAACGTAAAAACAGTAATTACGGGATCTAGATTATGGTAATCTATTGTGGTTGTCTATCATCATCACCCTGACGAAGAAATGCTTTTGAGATAAGAAGTGGTAAGATATCATTTTACCCTGACATCTTGGAGACAGCACTTATAAGATCCAAAATTAATGGTAATTGACTTTGTCAGATTATTTTAATAATCTAAACATGGATTAATCGTTTTAACTAATTAAGTGCTTTGTTTAAAAAAACATGTGGTCCAACGGGTCTAAGTAACACTAATTAATTTAATGAATATTTATTACTTATTAAAATATTAGATTAAAATGAGTAAAGTATGTTATTTCTATTGGAGAAATTGTACTTTAAATTTGAAATTGACTTTAAAATTTTAATTTTAAATTTTAAGCTAATTATTGGTTAAGTTCTCATATTTGGACTTAGAAGAAAATATATTGTTCATAATGGTGATTCTTTAAAGTTAATTGTTAAATTTTTTTGTAGATTAGAAAAGGTAAAACATATACAGTAGGACCTGAATTAAAAAATTAAACACTTTTCCTCTGTATTAATAAACCAATTGGTAGTTTTCACTAATATCGGAATATCGAGATGACTCTGTGAACTACACTTGACAATATTGTTTAGTAACTAAATCAAACGAAATTTACGTACAATGATCAGCTGATTTAACGACTTGAAGGTGAAGATGCGTATATGTTAGACTAAGAAGTAGAAGCAGCTCTGAAGGTCCTGATATCTCTTGAGTCTTACCAAGAGAATTGTTACTCTGTCTACACTATAGGAAAAATTACATTTTTGCTATGAAAAAAATAGTCACTAATGGCTATTAGTGATGAATTATATTCGTTAAAAAAACATTCCTAAATTTTCCTAGTTAAAAATTATAAGAGACGTTTTTCTCTAATCACTAATAGTTTTTTCTCACGCTTTATTTTTGTAGCGAAAAAGTATTAGCGACGTTTTACGAAATCATCTCAATACATTTTGGCAACGTTTGGTTTTTGAGCTAAAAATTATTAGCTATATTTTAAAAAATGTAGGTAAAACTTTTTAGCTACTTTTTCAAAATATTTTTAGCTACATTTTATAAAATATAGTCAAAATTTTAATATACATTTTAGCAAAATGTTATACCATGTTAACTATAATTATTTGTGACATTTTTAATCCATATAGTTGTATATAATATTTAGATTTTTATTGTTAATTTATTATGCAAAAATAATTGATAATTTGAAACATTGTATATACAAAGTAAAATATTATTAAATTATACCAATAAAAAGAATATTCTTCGTATACAAGATTTTAATTACAACCTTAACAATTCGCATATACAAAATAATAAATACAGAAACCAGTTTACAAATTATAAATGCTGAAATTATAAAAAAAATTACAACGTAACTATGATGACTAGGTAGGTTTGTCCATAGCTCAGCCATCATTTAGGAAAGATAAGTGACTAGGACCCCGATCTGATCTTCACCAACAGTTTAGAGCATATAACTGCTAAGTGTTTTGGCTCAAGTATCTGCATAAAGAAGACAGTTTGTAAATTTTACAGAACATGATCATAATGAAGAGTTATAAAATAAAACGCACTCGAACCCTGACTGCAAGTGTACGGGTTATTGTAGTACGGTTATCGTTCCCACGAGGATTTATATTAAGCACCAATCAATTATTTCCAGATTGTTTAAGGTAATATTAATAAGGTTTAGAAATTAAAAGTGATATAAATAAATCAATTACGCTTAAACTTTCAGGAACAAAACTAAATTTTTTAAGAAGAGGAAATGCTTTCACGAAATCACAAGATTAAAATTCCCAAAAATTGTTATCAACTCTTGTTAAGGTAAATCGGAATCCTAATATTCTACTACCCCAAGTTTCTTTAGAAGTAACTCTTCTCTCTCAAGTTTGAATTACCTACTCTGTTTTATCATAGTGCAAATTTCTCAATTTAGATATAAATAAAACAAAGATGAACTGCATAACCTTTGAGGAATAAACTTAGACACTAATCTCTTAGCAAGCAAGTTGTAATTGTATGATTTTAAAGAAGAACCCAACTCTCATTAAGATCAAATAATAACTATTCATAAGAATAGCAAACCATACATAGCAGAAGTTTAGAAAACAAGATTCATCCTAGAGGATGAAACATTCTTTGAAATAAGGAAACTAGAAAACACACATCATAAGCAAATTGAAAATAAACTGAAAAGATGAAAACGAATGTTCTTATGCCCTGGATTACACGTTTTACAGAGCTCTTACTTCCTCTTCCTCGTTCTTGTTTCTCCTCTCCTTTTTTTCTACGTGCCTCTCCTTTTATACTTCTCCTCTTTGAAAAATGAATTCATTAATTTCCTCATGACTCTCCACATCCAATGGATCATAACAGCTCCTCCCCACATTCCTTCACATTGTAGACCTCTTCTAACCGTCCACCATTCATTTTGGATATGAAATGATGGAATTACCCTTGAAGTTACGTATTGCGATCGCACCAAGACCCTCACGATCGCACCTTGTTCTTCCTTAAGTCCACAACTTTGGTTGTGCTCGCACCGCTATTCCTCACGATCGCACCAGATACCTCTTTCCTCGTTTCTTTCACCAACTTTTCTTATCTTGCTCTCCTGTCCCTTCACACTTAACAAAACATTAAAATTGCCCAAAAACTAAACTAAACTACTAACCAAGAACTAAAAGTACCAAAAACATACCTAAAAACATTAACAATCAACAAATAAATAAACTCACGTCAATACTTACCACTATACTTGTGCTTGTCCCCAAGCAAACAATATGACAAAAGAAAATAAAACAAAAGCAATGACCCAAATAGCTTGATACCAAAGAATTGTTTCCCAACTTGACAAGATTGTTAACAAAACAACCCCTTAATTTCCAAGAATGCAAGCTTCCTTAAATCAACTTGTGAATAGTAAGCATACAAGAGCAGTAAATAGCAACCGTAACTTCATTATTAGAATAAATTCTCTTTTAAACATATTTGTATTTTTATCAAATTGTTGTTAAAACTGTGCAATGAGGATGAAGAAACTGAATTTCCAACACAACTTAAAAAACCTTTCTTGAGATGAAAAGTTTTTCAATTAAGTGCAAATGACGAGCATACTCAAATACACAAAACCTACTTCACTTTCATCACCAAATGGCTACTAGCACTGCTCATATGTCTAAGGCCAATTTTAGGCACCCTCAACACACCGGAGCAAAAATTTGGGGGTTTTTTTAAAAAAAATAAAATTTCCTCCTTATCATTCATACAAAATTTCTTATCCTATAGTTAAACTTCAAGTAAATAACAATAGTCATAATTATTAAGCAAAGAACTTAATATAAATAATGCTGCTAGAAGTACCAAAACTGTTCCAATATGCGCACTATCCTCAAATGATCATTAGTTGCGTTCATACATTTTTAATAATTAAAATGGCATATAGTATGTTAATAGTATGTTAAGCTAAGTTCAAGAATCTTGGCATGTTACTACTTTATTCATAAACACATAACACAACAAAGAACAATAAAATGGAAAACATCGCAGACACGCAACCAATGTACAAGTACAAGAAAATAAAAACTAATTAGGGCTTTTAGGGAACAGGAGAACCTGGTGGTGAAGGTGTAGGTGATGGTACCTCCACATTAGACGCAGCGAAGAATTTCTTCAATTTCTTTGCTTCGTACCACTGCTGTCTTTGAACATCCACTACTGTTGTTTCAACTGCTACTAACCTGTTGCTATTTGTTGCGGTAGCATCTTCCAAGTGTTTGAGTACCTCTAGAATTGTAGCAGCATCAGCAATAGAAGCTGCAGATTATGCTTCTTCTTATTGTGGGTCGTTGCTTTCTTCTTCTTCGTCGCTAAAGACTGACTCCCTTGCTTCTTTATGTTTAACAACTGCTCTCTCATGATAAGGTCGTAAACTGAATCCCATCAAGCTTATCAGGCCACAGACATGTAAGTATCTTGTGTCAAAAATTTTTATCAGAATGCATTTCAGTGTCGTGAGGTCGAGGCCCATTGATTGGGCTAATATGGTTAATATATACCCCAATCCCAATTTAGTGCTTGATGGTCGTGCCATCTACGCAAACCTCTTCAACAAGTGAAAGGAGGTACAATAGAGCATGTTATTAGAAGCGCATCATAAGGCATATAACTCTTGGCTTGAGACCTTATTACTTTCCACCTTGCTGAAAATTGATACTGCCATGAATTTGTGTAAAAGAATCAACGAGGCATCTCGAATGAGCAAATTTGGGGCATTATGAACAGAATAGGCCGATAAACCCTGCGTAATTGTTGGCCAGAAATCCTCCGAGCAAAATTCACCAGCTAGTTTAATTGAACCCCAATGTGGCAGCCCAAGTAAATGTTCTAACATCGAAGAATCCATCTGCCACTCTTGTCCGCACAGCCTAAACCTCAGTTTTGTAAATTTATCCCCTTCCACCACCAATGTGGTGTAACATTCGTGTACCAACTCCTCAAAGATCTCCCATAATCAAACGCTACCATCCCAATTGCTCAGCCATAGCTAAAAGATTATCCTTTAGATCTAGCTGTGTCACCATCTCCCAATAAAAGTACCTTGGTACAATGATTCTTTTCGCTTTCACCTTTAGCTACTTTTTTCCTTCCTCATGCGAGAAGATTGGGAAAGGAGCAGAATATTGTGTCGAAAGATTCGGCATTAACTGTCGAATGGCCTTATCCTTCCCTTTAGATTTGGTTGCTGCCATCTTCCTCCTTGACATTCTCTTCAATGGTTGGTTTGTTTGAAGGATATTTTTCAAGGTTGGTTCTCTCTCTTCTTCCTCATTCTCAAATAAGAAATTTTGGAGGCTAGTGTAACACCCCACTTCCGAGTGACCCGAACCCGATATCGTGGTGATATCCGAGTCCGTGCCCCGCGAGGGTGGCGTACTACATCAGTCGGTA
>JANITX010000001.1:37801497-37813481 GCA_027564395.1 Erythroxylum ulei
AATCACATTACATAAACGATATACATGCATATATAAAAGAATACCTCATAATATATTATTAATAAGTCATAATGTTACTACAAAAGTCATATATGTCTATTGGCCTAGGGCACACCACTAACATAAACTAGAAGCAATATTATTACGAATAGTTGTCATCTCCCGAGTTCTTTGTTTTTCAATGTCTTCTTATGTAGAGTTAACTTCAACATCTTGAAATACATCTGGAGGTATAAATTCAGGATCTTGATCGATGATGATAAAAGCCGGGTCACCAATTGTACTTCTTCTAATATACTTATGCAACGCAAAAGTTGCACAAATTATTCTATTTTGATCCATTAATAAATACCTAGGCATTTTCTCCAATATCTTTCATCGAGCTTTAAGAACACCAAAAGCTCTCTCAATACAACTTTTCAATGATGAATGAGCTCGGTTAAAAATTTCTCAAGATCCTCTTGGATTTGCACCACGAAACTCCGATTGATGATATCTTGTCTTTGGGTAAGGTATCAAATATCCTTCTATTTCCGGATAGCCTTTGTCAACTAAGTAATATTTACTTGAATTTCCATAGAAGCAATATAATTAGTATAAATGATATCATAAAAAGACTAAATCATTAATGGCAAATCCTACAAATCTTAAAATTATCTATCGGTGGTTTTAAAAATTTAAGTCTCAGATTACTGATTGTATTAAGGAAAATACGAGAATCGTGCGCTGATCTCTCCCAACCCGCTAAAACATATGTAAATAGTAAGTTAAAGTCACATACTGCCAATACATTTGTTGTTGTTATTCCTTTCCGTCCTTTAAATCTCGTTTGATCCTCCTCTGCAACAACTACCGCTATATGTGTACCATCAATAGCTCCAATGTAATCCTAATATAAAATAGTAATCATAAGATGATAAAACAAAAATTTTTATTGGAAAATATAATGAAGGGGGAGGAAGAACATATTCAATTACCTTAAAATATGGCATATATCTAACATCATTGGCAATTTGTGGTAGAGTGTCCTTGAATTCGGGATCTTTTGGTACGAGTATATCCCTTGAAAATCTATCCATAGCAGTTAAAACTTCTTTAAAAACTCTACTCACAGTTTCACCAGAATGTTGAAAGTGCTCTTGGGTATCTCTATTAGAGGAACCTTTACTTAGAACATACACGAATAAACCGATTTTTTCCAAAATAGACATCCTATCCGAAAGTCTCAAACTATAATTATTTTCCAAAACTATACATAATTGGCGAAATGTATCTTGATTCATCCTAAATGTATTAAAAACACCTTTTTCATGACCATTTAATAATTCATTCATCCATAGTTCTGTTGTTTAATAGGAAGTCATGCATGGTTCCTTGTATATGTGGTCAAAAAAATACACACTCATGTAACCCACTACACATGCCATCAAATCCCAAAATTCAATCTCATTGTCCAACAATTGCTTCATTTGTAGAAGTTGCATAATTTGCATAACATTATGATCCATACCTACAGATCAATAAGGAAAATTATATTGTAAATAAACAATAGACTTATATGCCTAAATATAAAGAAATAAATAATATAACAGATAAACATAAGTGCCCAAATGATAAAAACAATAAACTAAACATCGTAATGGATAGATAGAAGCTATGTTTAATGTTTTTTTATGTTTGTCATACCCATACATAAACTTTATATATTCAACCCTCTTTGTATCTTTTGGTAAACCAAACAAAATAGACCTTTTTTGCGAATCTTTAATCAACATGCAAGCAAAATAAAATTCAGGAGTACCAGTCTCTAAACCAGGCAAAGTACATATTTTTCCCAAAGCATTCGTGACATCATGGTGTGACGCACTAGCACTAGTACTTTGTGACGTACCAATATTCATCATATCCAACATTTTCGTCATGGATCTATTCATCTCCATTGTTGCACTCTGCCTCTCTTCAATCAATTGCATCACACCATCAAGCCTCTCATACATTACTGCAGATCTTCCTACCTTTTTAGTGGAATCAGTTCTTGCACTCTTATTACTTTGTGAACTATCACCCTCTAAAACCGTTTTGCATCTTCTTCTCTCACTCCATTCATCTTGTGTAGCTTGAGGGGTCGGGGTAGATTCTTTCCACACTTCTTCCCAATTGTTTAGACCACTAGTCTCATCTATATTCTCATGATTATGATAGGCTGACAATTGATGATGAACATTATAACTATCACGTGGAGAAGAAACATATATTTCCTTAACTTCTCGTTGTTCTTGTGGAGGGTCAGCCACAGGACAAAACGTAGTTTCTCCTCGAGCCAAACATCCAAAAAATTGATCCAACTTACATTCAAACTTAGGTTCAAGCCCTTCCTCTTTGAATGTTTTAAAGTTGATATTCTCCTACAAAAAAATTAAATAACTTATATTTAACTAACTATTTAGCATTAGAGTAAAGGAAAATAATTTGAATTAGGAAAAAGGGGATAACCTTAATCTTCAAAGTCCACCACTCCTCAGTAGCAGCAATTGTTCCTTTGTCATAATCCCATCCTAATCCCGTTTCTTTCCCTTTTAATTTTTTCCAAAGACTCCATCTAGTTCTCATCTAATAAAACTTATTTTTAAGCTTTGTTTCATCCCATGGCAAGTTGGTTGTTTTGTGAAACTCTTCCTCCACTTTCTTCCATGGTAACCTTTGACCAATAACTCCTCCGCATTTTTCCTTACTCCTTTCAATATGTTGATTACAAATGTCATAAAAGATAAGAAGAGTTTCTTTTGGCCAACGAATCCGACCTATATCATTCCCCCCTTAACTTCCTCCTTTGTTTCCTTTTTAGGATGTAGCTATCTAATCATATAAGATGAAAAGGATTATATGCTAGTTAATCAATTTGCAATTGATGTCACTACTTAATTAGTTTTACTAGCTTGAATTAGACTACTTTTAACAAAATAAATTGATAATTTACTATTTATCATTATAATACTTTTATTAATTACTTAATTTAAAATTATTTTATCTCTTAATTTAAAATGAGAAATAGAATTAAATTGTGAGCATTATTAAAAATTATATAAAATTGTAGTATATTTATATTTAAAATATTATATTATTAAAACATTTTGTATTAAATTACTATTTGTGTATATATAATAATTGAAGAAAATTATACTTCTTTTGGTAACATAGCAACTATTAAATAATTAAATAATATTAGAAAAATATAAACATGAAAATAAAAGGAAAAAGAGAGTTAGGGGAAAACATGAAAAAAAAGATAAATAGGGATAAAACAAAATGATTTAAACATAACCAATTAGGGATAAAACAAGGTCGCAAGTTAAGCTTTAATACTTTATAATTAAAATTTATATTTATTCAAGTTAAAAATTCAATTGAAAAATAATGGTCTTTGATTAACATCATTAATCATTACTACATAATTAAAAATCTATGTTTTCATACATCATCAATTTATGCAATTTTTATATTAAATTTATACCTATCGGTGTATTGAATCACAAATTTGGTTAAGAATGAGTAATAATAATATTATTAATTAATGATCATATTTTAATAAAAGTTATTTTTAAATTATTAATTAGGGGAAATATTTATTTAATTAAATAACTATTAGGGGTGTTTATTTTTATTCAGTAGGGCATGTGCCCTTCGTCATAACCAAAAAATTAAAAACTTCATGCCCAAATGTATAAGATCTTTAAGAATAACAGACATAATATTAGAAAATGAGAATAATAAACAAACATAATTTTATAGCATTTGATAAATATAAACAAACAAAAAACTTTCCAGTCACAGTAAGATAAAGTTGGTATAAATCCCAAAGTTCAGGTCAAAGATGGCCAATACATTAAGCTTAAAGAAAACAAACATTATTATACATCATTTGCTTTAACAATAACCGAATGTAATACAAAGATCAACATCCATCCTCCCGTATATACTTCATGCTTCAACTATAATCCCAAGAAATCAACCAAAAAGCAGTAAATCCCATGATTTTCTGTTATACTCGAAAGATCATAACATAAGGATATAGTCATCTCTAAGAATAACGGACATACTATTTGCTTCCCAAGTTTTACAAATAACAAATAGATAGAAAATGAAAGTAGTTTTCTTTAAGCCGAAACATATATTCAGATAACACTATCAATAAAACACACATCTATAATAGAAATAATGGAGACATTGTGCTTTCTGATGTGGACCATATAACTTCCGAAAGTACAACAATTTTCAGAATATAAAAGCAATTGGTCTTTATGTGAAAACAAACCCTTACATTCAATTTTGGTTGATAACTGAAGGCCTTTCAAATAAGAGAATAAGGATACAAAATTTGATCAGACACAAGCTACAAAACCATTAAGAAATAATTTCCTGATTTGTAAATCCCCAAAATAACACTGAGATCACCACACTTTCGAAGAACCCGATGACTGGAAAAAACTTAGTAAAGACTAACAACTGACAATTGTATTGATCTGTTGCATTTTATAGGTGAAAAAGAGACGTTGGGCAGTTGTGAGTAATAAATGGAGTTAAAAGCAGTAAATTAAACAACTAGCTACAGCCCCCAAGAAATTAATGCAACAAAAGACAACATACTTGAAAGTATTTCTGCAGTAACGTGTGATTCAATCAACTACTATCAGACTTGAAAGTATATCCGCAGTAAATCCACTTCAATCAACTACTATCAGACTTCTCATTTAATGAAACCTACCTCGGATATACTTTCATTAAATGTCAGATTTTGTTTCAGACTAGTTAGAGGAACTGCAGGTGTGTTCTGTTAAATCAACATAAAGTTACAACTAGTTACAACAGATAGTTACAACAAAGTTAATTGTCATAGCCAGTCAGTCAACAATAAGAAGGCAACGCAGAACCAAACAAGTTAATCCATATTATCCAGAACCCAAAAAACATTACAGAATTCACTAAACCCAACAGCAGAAAGAGATGTAAAATTTAAGAAAAAAATTGAACAAACAACAAAGGCACAAGCAGAAGAGTTCCAATGGCCAAAATTATATTTCATAAGTGTACCTGCAAGTTTAATCTCCAAAAGGTAATCCTACATTACCTGCAAGTTCATGCTCTTGCCCTTATTTTGCAACAAATTATGCAAGTTCTGCTACTACATAATCAAACAGTGCCTGAAATCACAATCAAATTTCAAAGTTAAAAGATCTTACATCTAATTACCTTTAGTTTTATCACCAATCCTTTGAAAAAACAGTAACGTTTATAATTAATTAACATAAGTTGCATTCTAACCTACTTCTCTATTTCTTCTATCCTACATCTATGGTGAACAACAGTTCTATGTATATATGTGACAATCAAAATTGGAGGCAGGTTACATCTTGTTTCTCCTCAATTCTCAATTAGGTCCTAAGGAGGATCCATCATGTCATTTTCAAGGGTTTTGGACACTCCATCTGTTTTTGTTCGAACCACTCCAAAAGGCTCTAAAATGTATGGAAGCCACTTCCAGTTATTTTCTCCTCATCCTTCCATCCAAGCTCATCAGACTTTCTAGTATTCTTTCCTTCAATGCCTTCAGCCCAAGTGTCAACAGTGGTGTAAACCAATTTGACTTCTTTCTCGGTCAATTTCTCAATCAACTAGTTGGCAGCTCCGACCTCTTCAACTTTGATCCTCCTTCTGGACTCCTGTACAAACTTAGAATTACTTGGAGGAGCAGCCAGATGCGGCTTGATTCCCCAAAAACCATATGCTTTAACATTTCCTACATAAAAGGAAATCCTTAACACAGCTAAAAGTGATGTGAAGAAGCAAAAATAACAAGTTAGGAGAAAGCAGAATCGGATTCTCTGTGTCTAAATCATACTTCAAAAACCCACATCAGATTCTCAATACCCTTAACATAACAATCACTACCAAAAAGATCCAATATTTTTCAAAAACAAAACAAACCCTAACTACCTTTTCCAATTCACGGCTCCTCTGAGCATCAACCTCTGTAGGTACCGCCATCGATGTCGGCTTCGTAACGCCAAATTGCTTCGGTGGTGGTACTGATCCACTCAATCCCTATGGACTCACAATCTCAGTAGCCATTAAAGGAAACAAATCACAGAACTCCAAGACGCCAATCGACAAAACCAAAACCCAAATCCAATGTTCGGAGCACGATAAACGAAAGACAACAAGGTCAATCTAAAACCCCTTAAACTCAGAAACAAAAAAAGACCCAAATTTCCTGAGAAAACGCAGCAATGAGCAAGGAGATCAATGATTTAGCTAACCCTAGAAATCAAAGAAAAAAACACGGCAAAAAAAAAGAAGACAACAGATCCGAAATCGAGATAAAGAGCGAGGTGTGTGGGGTGTACCTAGAGAAAAAGAGAAGACAGACGGCTTCAGCTTGAGCTCGACGGAAGAGAGAAGGAGATCAGAGGATTATGAAAGAAGGAAAAGGGTTTGGTAGTTAAGAGGAGACGTTGGTGGGTCGTTGGTTACGGTGCTGATCCGGCGATGAGCAGATCCCGTCGTGTGGATCGGATGAGCGATGAGCAAATCTGGACGATGGATGGGAAGAGTAGAGAGAAACGTCGGGACTGTCTAGATTGGAAGAGAGGAGAGAAAATGCAGCCGAAAAAGTGGGCATTTTCGTACTTTTGAGTTTGGGGTAATCAGCTGATTACCCCAAACGCTGGGTAACACCAGCTGATTCATGTTTGGCTGGTTGGGTTGATCAACCAACCCAACCAGCCAATTACCAAACAATTTTAATAGCTGTTTGACTAAGTCAAACAGCTAATATTTGGTCAATCAGCCAAATTTTGGCAGATCAGCTATCCTCCAAACACAGCCTTCATGGTAACGTTGTGGATACTTAACGCCATCTCCAAAGACATCGTGGAGTCCTTTTTGTACACGAGCTTAGCTAGGGATCTCTGGAAAGACTTAGAGCGGCGATATAGAGAATGTAATGGGCCGTTGTTGTATCAGCTCAAGGCAGAGATTAGTTCGATTTCACAAGGAGATTTATCTGTTTCCAGGTATTTTACTAAACTCAAAAGGTTATGGGATGAACCCAATTGTTTAGCTCCCATACCGCAATGTTCATGCGGAGCCCTAAAACAATGTTCATGTGGATCCCTTAAACAGTTTATTGAATTTGGGGATAACGATAGATTGGTACAATTTCTTATGGGATTGAATGAGCCTTTGCCCCATTTAGATAGGGCTTATTCGATGGTTGTTAGGGTTGAAAAACAACGGGAGGTTAATATTTCTTTTGCTGATAACACCATTAGTGCTATGATGGTACGTAGTTCTAGTAGCAATATGGAAAAAAGGGGTTGGTAAAGGTGTTTCCAAGAAGCAGATGAATAAGGAGGACATGTTTTGTGATTTTTGTAAGATGAAAAGACATACAAAAGACACCTGTTTCAAGATTTATGGGTATCCAGATTGGTATAAGGGTTATAAAGATAAAAAAAGGAGGAGATATGAATAAGGAGTTTGTAAATATGAGTGTTTTACCTTTGGATTACTCAGTAGAGAAAGGTACAAAGGAACCAGTTTGGAAACAAAACATGGCAGCAATGATTCAACAAGGAATTATGAGATTTATGCAAAGTCAAGGGAAGCAGATTCAGATGAAGGAAAAAGGAGGAGATGTCATCAATTTTGCACATTACAACGACTTTGCAAGTAGCATTCTCAACCATTTTTTTAGTTCAGTTAGTTCAATTGAATGTGGTTCTTGGATAATAGACACAGGTGCTTCAAATCATATATGCCATGATCTTAATTTGTTTGATAAACCTAAACCTGTTACTAAATATACCTCTGTTCACCTACTGGATGGCACAGTTAAGATAGTAGATTTTACAAGGATATCATTCTTTGTGATAATCTTAGTCTATCATCCTCTTTACACATACCTTCGTTTCAAATATAACCTACTTTCTATGAACAAACTAGCTTGTCAATCTTCAACCAAATTTACCTTTTATGCAACCTTTTGTGTTCTGCAACACCTAGTGACTAATAAGGTCTTAGCAGTTGGAAAGGTAATTATAGGACTCTATGTTCTTGACAAGTATTATTTTCATAAAAATACCATTTTGTCTTACACCACACATTTAAATAAAAGTATCAATAAGCCAATACAATGTCATAGTGCTATTGTTGATGGTTTTTGGCACCAAAGATTGGGCCATCCATCCTTCACAGTAATGAAACAATTGCAAGATGCCTTCAATAATATGAATTTTTTTGAACAACCGTGTGATATGCCATCTCTCAAAACAAACTAGGCTAGTGGTTTAAAATTGGGCATAACTTACAACCAGCAAAAAACAGGTTTTAAATTGAAGAGGAATATAAAACAAGTTTCTTCAATTCGTTATATAAAACAAAGGTTATATCGTTAATTCGATAAAATTTTTTCTTTAGTCAATCTTCTCAATCTTTATTGGCTCGAAGCTCTTAATTTTTTTTCTTTTTTTGTTCTATTTATATCAATTGTTAGAATGTAAAGACAACAAGTTAACTAAGAGTCTATTATTTTTCGCCGACAAATATCCAAATTCTTATACCTAAATTCTTATACCTAATACCTCATAGATAGTCCTAACTGGATAGAAACAATAACCAATTGTAGCTTCAATAGTTTGTAAAGGAACCCTCCGTTTTCAAATTCATCCAACTCTTGCAATTTCTTTTCTGTCAAGGGGTTCTGCAATTTGTGGGGGTTCAAATGTCCGTAGATTGCACTTGGTGAACTATTGGAGAGAGAGGCTTGCTTCTTGTTCGTTACATAAAACAAAGTTCATATCATTTAACTGTATAAATGAAATTTCATCCTTAAATTATAACTTTTTAATTGTTAATTAAAAAGGAATGAGGTTTTCGGAAGATAATTGGAATATCAAACCAACTTCCTTCCTTTGATAGTGTTCATGTTTTCCCTGTAAAATTCAAGACAGATCTGATTAGTGAAACTTTTGGATTTATTATTAGATCTTCTCTATTAGAACCAGAGATAATTCAACATGTTGTCTCTCGAATGAGCATATGGTAAGATCTAGAAATTGTTAATAATAAGTACAGAAGCTTTGAGATGCCATGTCACTTTTTCTTTTTTACCTTCAACCTTTACGAATTTAGTTGATAAATTTACAGTTGTATGACTTCTTAGATTATGTCTTATTGGGATATAGGCCTTCGGATTGTAATGTGGTTTGTTTTTAGTTCTTTTTAATTTAGTTCTCTTTTGTGTGCAAGAAAGAAAAACACTTCAAAGAGTACAATAAAGTTTGCACCTGGGAGATGAGCTTAAAGTAAAATTTGGATCATCGCAAGAAGAATCGATGGACCAATTCTTTTGTAAAATGGAAAGATTCTAAGTAAAAAAATCGTACAGGGACGGCACAGGCACTACTCTATTGCAGATTGAGAATCAGATGCGGGCCTACGAAGATGTCAGGCTCTTTTTCTACATGTGATTTGTCAAACCATTAAGGATGATTCCTTTGATTTATAGCTTAGTAATAACTTATATATATTTATACATATGGCTGTCATTTTCAGGATTATCCAAAATCTTAAGATCTGAATTTAAATTTTGTATATCTATCTCTTAGTTTATTAGAATAGTGGAATTTGAATTGAGTCCATTCAAATTTTGGGTATATTAAGAAATTTAAACCCTTTTATTGAATTAAGTTTGAACTTTTTATTCAAATTTAATTCGAATACAATTTAAACAAATTTGAATAAGTTGATTAAAAATGTAGATTTACAATATTTTTAATTTGAATCATGATCACAAGAAATCTAGAAGGAAATGATATAATATCATATAGGGTCAATTATAAAAAAATTTCAAAATTTACTTAATTTTATAACACCAACTCGAAATTTAAAAAATAGCATTAAAATATTGCAACTTTCAAGTTTTAATAAAAATAACTCTACATTAATTTCTGTGTTATTGTGGATGACGTGGTGAATCATATCATATCAGTATTTTTTTTTTGTAATTATTGCAGATTGTACTTGTATACATGAATTTTATTATTTAATAAATTAAAAATATCAAATACACTAAAATAATTATGAAGTAAAACATATCAAGGAATGTATAAATATTTCATGGATTTTGATAATTTTAATTTATTACTAATAAAATTCTTAAATGACATAAATACAATATGTAGTTATCACCTAGCAAAACTTTTAATCTAACAAGGCTCGCTTTATCATTTACATTAACAGAAAGTTGAAAGTTGGGCTGTTTTTATTAAAAATTAAAAGTTGACGCATTTTAGTGTAATTTTTGAAGTTTATGTTAGTATTGTAAAATTAAGGTTTGAAATTTTTTTAATAGTTAACCCTCCCATATATAGAAATATTTTAGGACGAATGAGGTACCATGTTCATCATCTATTCAAATCCATATTTATGTTTTGAATTAGATCCACTGATCTTAATTAAATAGTGTTAAATTGACTCTAGATCAACTCATTTTAAATTCAAATTAATTTTTTTAGCTTGATTTGTTGACTTTAAACAATACTAAATTGATTCAAATTCAAACTTTTGTTATTATCCTAATAATGATGGTAAGCCCCTATTTTATAATGATGGGTTAGTGTAATTTCAATAGTTTTTATCTTAAATCATGGTTAGATGTTGCCTATTAAAATATGATCTTTATGACATAAATCAAAATTGACATTCATAACTTTATGATCTTGAATAAACAATTGTTACAAATCATAAGAGTGCAATATCGTGTATATGATGCGGAAGATGTCATCATTGAAAAGAGATCGAGAAATTTCATCACTTTCTTAGTTAAAGTTAGTTTCTCTCTTTTGACTCTCTTATGGTTACATATACTTCATGAAAAACAATATGTTTCCTTAATTAGTAAAAAAAGGGACCAATTTACATATCTATTCAATCTGGCACATCTATCAAGTAACCAAAATAAATGGTTGAGATTTATTCCATTATTAAATAGAAAATGTAGACCAAACAGATTTTTCATAATATCCACAACCTCTTTCAGATCTTACAATTTTTACTTTTGTTTGTATCTAATTGCCTTTCAACCTTCACTACAAACACCTTAAGGGCATTACAACTTGGGATTTTTCATTAAGTAAATAAACATATCTACAATGTGAAAAACCATCTATAAAGGTGATAAAATACTTTTCTACACTAAAAGATTGAGTGTCAAAATGTCCACATATATTGGTATGTTAATTTCAAAGAGCTGAATACTTCTTGTGGCTTCTTTCTTATTACGCTTGGTTTGATATCTCTTAATGCAATCTACACATACATCAAGATTAGTAAAATTTAAGTTTTGAAGAATTTCATTCTTTACAAATCTGCCTAATAATTCTTTGGATATATGACCCAAATATTTATGCCACAAGTAAGTTGAATTATTATTCATTATACTATGATTAGTTCCAATGGTATGATAAATAAAAAATAGGAGTTCAAAAAAACTAACATCAAGTTTCAATTAATATAAACTATCCATAAGAATTTCACAACCAATATTGAAATTATATTTAAATAAACTAAGATAACCATCACTAAACTTAAAAGTAAACCAACTTTCATCAAGTTTAGAAATAGAAATTAAGTTTCCAAAAATTAAAGGTATATAAAGAGTTTCTATTAGATATAGGTGATATCCAGTATCTAATATTAGATGATAACTCCCGACGCCTTCAATTAGGTGATATACAGTTTCCTACGAACAGAAAGTTCTCAGTTGGGTTATGATTTAGATTATAAGGAAACCCTGTATAATATTAAAAACATAAATACTAGCACCAAACACTACAACAAAAATGACATATAGTAACACTTTTGACAATATGTTATAAAATACCTATCTATGGTAACATTATATCTTAAAATGTTATGATTCTTAA
>JANITX010000001.1:37830611-37840674 GCA_027564395.1 Erythroxylum ulei
TTCTCATCAAAAGGGCCAAATTTTTAACCGGTAATAGATCCCGAGACCTTGCACAATTTGATTGATCACAATTTCGGACACTCACGATTCTAGCCCTCACAGGGAAACGGGATGTTACACGTTAGGGCATGGAAAACGCGTCTGCAAGGGGAAGGTATCTACACCCTTATAAAGGGTGCTCGTTCTCCTTCTCAACCGATGTGGGATCTTAAAAAGGCAATAATGATGGAAGAACTAAAGGTGGTCCGCACCTAAAGAAACAAATATCTTCTTATGATTTATATTTGAATGACAACCCAAGAAACCTCATCACTCAAGTGCAACCAAGAGGTGATAATCATGAAGAATGGGCTCAGTCAGTCCGAGGCTTGTTAAGGGCAAAAAGAAAGTTAAGGTTTATTGATGGAATGATTAAACAACTTATTAAGCTCCTAAAATCGAAGGCCAATTGAAGAAAGAGTTAGGACAACTACTCAAGGTAAGGAGGATTGATGTGATCCACTCTATTTTGCTGTAAAGGTTGGTAAAATAACAACAGGGAAGAAGAAATTTTAGGCTACTTCGCAAGGCATTTGTTCGCATGCAAACAACCAGGTCATGATGTCGACTTATGTTTCTAACTAATCAGTCGCCCAGATTAGTAAGGTAACATACCACAAACTAAAGATCGCATTTTCGGGTATGGTAAGGGGATATAGTAACTGTCAATTGGCACAGGAAAAGGAAGAGACAATGGTACTAAAGCTAATATGGAGTAACCTGCAAACACTATAGGAACCACATCCATTAATGTAAAGGCTAAAGGTGAGCAGAAGTCTCAACCAGGTTTAAATTTGAAACAGTGGAGCACTCTTTTAAACGTGATTAGCTCACATAAAGTTGGAACTAATGAGCGATTAAGTGGTAAGAACTCGACTTTCCCATAGAGTACTTCACACCATATAGTTAACACTTTTGCATGCCTAATAGATTTGCAAAACATTGATCCCTGCCTTACTGGTTTGCCTAATGGCATTAAGACTTATGCAATAAAAGAAGGAAGAATCACTTTTAGGGGCAAACTCACACTTAATCATTTTTTGTTTGTTCCTAAATTAAAATGCAACTTGATTTCAGTTTCACAAATGTTACATGATAATGATTACATTGTCTGATTAAATAACAAAGTATATGTATTGTCTGATTAAATAACAAAGTATGTGTAAAATAAGACCATATTTTGAGGATACTAATTAGAGTAGGTGAATAAATTAAGGGGTTTCCTATCCCATCTGGAAGTGGGAAACAAACATATGTAGGATCCCCGCTCATAAACCACATCTACATGATTCACCCCGATAATACCTTCTTTATGCAATAGCAACAGTTTGTGTGTGCAAAGCAAGTGACATTAGATCATGTGAGTTATGACATAGAAGAATGGGACATTTTACTTTTAAAGTAGTTAGTATGCTTCTTGGTATTGGTAATAAAGATCAAATGAGTGGCCTAGAGTCTTATGATGTTTGCTTTAGGGCTAAGAAAATAAATGAGACATTTTTGTTGATTGAGAATAATGCAAAGAATTGTTTTGATTTAATCCATTATAATTTATAGGGACCATGTAGAATGCTTGCTTCTTTTGGTGTTATTTATTTTCAAACTATAGTGGACGATTATTCGTGTACTGTGTGGGTATACTTATTAAAAACAAAAGATGAAATTCCTCGAATTGTTAAAAATTATTTTGTCGTGATCCATAAACAATTTAATAAGCAAATCAAGGTTTTAATAAGTGATAATGGTATATAGTTTCAAGGTTTGAAAGATTATTTTTAAGAAAATGATGTTTTATATTATAACTCAATTTGTTAAACTCCTTAGTAAAATGGAAAGGTAGAGAGGAAACATTAACATATTTTAAATATGGCGAGAGCTTTAGGATTTTAGGAAAAATTACCTATAAGAATGTATACATATTAGAGGATACCTAATTAAATCAAACACCTTTTTCACTACTTGATGAGGAAACTCCTTATGACATGTTAATTGGTGTTAGAAGCTCATATGCACATATTCAAACATTTGGAGCATATGTTATACTCATAATGATAATAGAAGAGGAGATAAGTTTGTTAGCTGAAGCCACAATTATATCTATATTTAGGATACCTTTATGGGAAAAGAGGGGGAGGAATTGTATGATATTGAAGTGAAGAGTACTTTTTTCACATGACATGAAATTTGTGGAGAAATTCTTTCCTTTTGTTGATTCTAGTATGATGAGTGAAAGAAAAATAGGAGGACCAAAATGGTCACTTGATTTGGTTAATGATGATGATGAAGAAGGGAACAATGCAAATAATGAGGTTAGTGCTAGATAGGGTGACTTGAATTATCAAAATATACAATTGGAAAATGATAGCAGGAGAAATAAGGATCCTAGAGAAGCCAATAAGGCGCAACAACATGGTAAGAATGCATAGGTAGAAGAATATAATGTTGTTCCATAAAATGGCATTGATAACAATAAGGAAAATGAGCTCTTCAGTCATGGACATCGTGTTGGGAAACCTTTTTTGTATTTGAAAGATTAAGTCACCTATATTACCTACATATGCCCTTCTGCTAGTTTCTCCCTCCGATCAAAATCCTTAGGTACACGTTATCTTAATGCACATTTTGTTAATTATAACAATTTTTTTCTAGAACATCATGGCATTTTGGTGGCTATTATTGCACGATATAAGCCAAGTTCATTTTCTGAAGTTCATTTTCTGAGGCTGTAAAAGATAAGAAGTGGATAGATGCAATGAAATAAGAGATTCAAGCTTTGGAAGATAATGAAACATGGACGATAAAAGATTTGCCTCTAGGAAAGAAATCAATTTGATTTAACTAGATATATAAAATAAAATATAACTCAGATGATATCATTAAATGACATAAAGCGAGGTTAGTGATTCATGGGAATAAACAGGTCAAAGGAATTGACTATAACAAGACTTTTGCTCCTATAACAAAGATGGTAATAGTTTGGACCTTCCTAGTTGTTATAGCCATAAAGAACCTTGAACTTCATCATATAGATGTTCGTAATGCTTTCTTCCATGGAGATTTGGAGGGAAAAGTATATATGAAATTGCCACCAGGCTTGAGGCTCAGTCGCCTGGTAAGGTGTGTCAGCTCTACAAATCTTTATGTGGCTTGAAACAGGCTCCCAAGTGTTGCTTTGCTAAAATATTTGAAGCTCTGAAAGCTTATGGTTTCTAAAAGTTGTATTCATACTATTACCTTTTCATACTTCAAGACTATGATATGGAACTGAATGTCTTGATTTATGTTAATGATATTCTTATTTCTAGAAATAATGGGAGTGATAATAAGAATTCAAGGATTATCTCTGTCATTGTTTTCACATGAAAGATATTGGGAAATTGAAATATTTTTTAGGTGTTGATGTGACGCAGAATATTGTTAGTAGTTTTTTTCTCAATGGAAGTATGCTTTGGACCTTAAATTTGATTATATGTTACTTGGTACAAAACTGAAAACTATTTCCGCTATGTTTGAAAGACCTAACTGGTTATAGATGACTTGTGGGGCGTCTCATTTATTTGACAATTACTTGTCTTAAGTTATCTTATCGTGTTCACATTTTCACACAGTTTATGTAGAATTCGAAACTTGAGCATTGGGACGTGGCTATGCGTGTGATTCGATATTGGAAAGGTAATCCAAGTTAGAGAATTTTTTATATGTCGATTGTGATTTACATTCGTATGGATATTGTGTTGATTAAGCTAGTTGTCCTCTCACTAGACGGTCTTTCACGCTCCAACTTAAAGGGGTAAGGGTGAATATTTACTGTATATTTTAGATCAGGTAGAATATTCCTGATTAAGTAGTTTCCTTTTATTTTAGGATTTGTTTGAATAAATTTCTTGTTAAAATGATGTATATATACTCAGGGAGTTAATGAGAAAGGGTGAGCTTTTCCCCACCAAAATTCTTCGCTTTCCAATTTCAAATCATCATCACTTTGGTAATACTTGTATCTACTATTTATTAACTTGTAAATCATAAGGTTAGGTTATCAACCTATTAGGACCATTAATATTCATTGCTTAACCACAACTTATTAACTTAGAAACCTCCAAATCTGTTTTATTAGAGTGAGGAGGTAAAAGGAAAAAAAGAAGACAGAGAGAACATATGATTGGTTGCACTAGTCAGAAGAGACTAAGAGAAGACATTAGAAAACAAAAGAGAGAAAAGATAGTAGAACACATGAGAGAAAAATATAAAAGAGAAAACAGAAAAGAATAGATGAGCGGTTGGTGGAGATAAAAGAAGACAATAGAATCGACCCTAACTAATATATATAAAACTTGGGCTCAACATTTTTTTAAAAAGAGCATAAACATAGTCTGAAACTCAGTTAACTCAAGCGTTAACTTTAGGTTGAGCTAGACTAAGCCTAGGCCAAGTTGTCATTCCTAGATATTGCTCTACTTGATCATTACTATTTCATTTGATCTTAAAGACCCATTTATTATCACTTTTCTTCCTTCCCTGTGATAATGATATAAATTACCAAATTTTATTTTTATAAAGAGTTTCAATTTTTCTTGCATTATTGTCATCTACTAAGAGGCATATGGATTATTGAATGTTTTTAGATAGTTAATGACTCTTTATCCTCTATAAAAAATTATTATGTTAAATTTTTCTTAATTATATAGTCTGAGTGCTAATTTAATATCCTTTTTGTATAATTTGATCGACAAACTTTTAAAGTTTTAAACTCAACTAGTTATTAAAGATCGTACTCTAATATTACTTTAAAAGAAGTTTGAAATTCTCTTTCTACCTGTACGGTAGTCTCTAAACTTCTTTCTGAATTATTATTGTCTTCTTTACACACACACACAAACACATACATAAACACACACATATATACATACATATATACAAATATATAATTTATCTTTTATGAAGGTCATGTATTTGTTGATAATAACCTTATAAATAGTGGAATCCTACGGGAAATAGTCTTTCACTTCTTTAGCATATCTTAAGAATAAGTATTTTCTAGATTTTAGATATAGCTTCGTTATTTCTTTAGCATTATACATTCACATACATATGACTTTCAAATATATTGAGATTAGAATAATCTATTTGCTTCCTACTCTATATTTCATCAATGTTTTCAACTCAGTTTTAGTTAATGAGACTGGATTCATCACTTTACAAGTACTATTGACTTCTTCTACCTAGAATGGCCAGTTATAAATGTCATTCTTATACTTTCTAATATAGCTTTATTCATTTATTATATCATTCTATTTTGTTGAAAATTGTATGCTACAATAAATTGTATTTTGATGTCTTCTTGATTACATAATGTATCAAATTCATTGCTAATATAACAAGAAGGTAATGGAGATTTGTAAATGAATCAAATATCACATATTTTAATTTATTATATTTATTAGATATTCTAATATCTAGACTTTTTTTTTACCACAAATTACTTATCTTTATCTAGATATTTTGTAAATTATTTTAATATGAAAATATTACGAGTAATGTCTAGATTCTTCTAACATAAAATTTTCTATTCTTAATATGTTTCCTCTATTATATAAAAAGAGGCTCACATTAAAAAGGTAAACAATTATTATAATTTTATTTTTTTAGCAAAACAAATTTAAATCTAATTTGGGTATAAAGATTATGTACTAACATTGTCTTCGATATTGGTTTAATAGTATTACTTAAGATGTTACCTTGAAAGAAGCCCAGTTAGTCCACTTCGAAAGCAAGCCCCCAAATCAAACAAGAAAGCTCAATGAAATACCTTTCTCCATGTGTAGAGAAATCCCTTTGGAATTTCTTGTTGAATGGTTTCTCCTCATATTTTGCTTTATTGCCAGTTGTAATTCTTTTGGAAGACTCGTTTATTAACTATATTCAATTTATAAAAAAGCTTCTTCTTCTTCTTCTTCTTCTTTTTCTTTTCTTTTGATTCTACTCCATATTGTTCATGGTCATGGACGGAGTTATTCTCTCACGTTGTCCTAATTCAAAATTTGATTATAATTGAGTTGCACCATGACCATGAAAACAACTGAAGGAGACAAACCTCAAGACGCAAATAAGTTGATAAGAGGCTTTTTTGACTTAAGTGAAGTCGCCGGTTTGAACCGTTTTATGTATGCAGTTATTTAAAATTTGGGAACAGATTTTTACTTTCCGTAAAATATCTACTCGGTTCAAACGGGACTTAATCTAGATGTAAATAATTTAAAGATACCTTCCCACAATTAAGACCCGTAGACAACTCAAAAAAAAAACGGAAGGAGACACACACAAAAAAAAAGACGGATTCTACTGTAAACCTAATTGACATGCCAACAAACTTCAGCAACCTGCAGCCGCTGAAACGCGGACATAGAATAGTTCCAAATTGGAAGCCAAGTCCTTGAAATGGACAGGCCATGTTAAAGTTGGAAGGTAGCTATGGATAAATCATTGGGTAAAGGTCATCCGTTTTTCTAGTGGTTTTCGTCTTCAAAAAAAGTCACAATTTAATTTTTTTTTTTAAATTCATGTTTTTTTTTATTAATTTTATATCTCATTTCGTTAGTGTTTTATTAAAAATTTTGACAGGATTAATATGTCATATGTTTTTTAATATTTAAAAATTAACATAAATATTAAGATATACATATTTTATTTTAAATTATTTATAAATAAACTTTCTATTTACACATTATATCGAATTAAAAAAATTAGTTAAACAATTCTTTTCTAAAGATTAAAAAAAGTTTTTGGTCATCCGTGCCTTGTGCCAAAGATTACTGCTTAAATGTAGTCGAAAACAAATGAAAAAGGCAATAATTAATGAGTTGTAACAACATCTTGGAACTATGCGCAAGAAATCCCAGGATTGGTGAGTGATGTAACATGACATGAAGACAAGTTTTCTTCTTGCCAGTTGCTTCTGATATGGCAAGTTTGACCATTTCCATATAGTACGTAGCAAAGCTTTATCAGATAGTTCTGCAGATTTGTCACTCATGTACCCAGAAGAACAGAGAAGAAATTGGGCAAGACAAACAGGAAGAAGAAAGCACTAACAGAACAAGATATATTTATTTGGCAAAGTCAGGCTTTTGTATCACGTGTTATAGATTAAATAACCATTGTAAATCTTCCATAGTTTACAACATGTCAAGGACAATTGATCAAGTATAAACCTGTAAAATTGTATACCTTCCCTTTGATCTTTATCCGCTTCGCTAATAATCTTGAGCATAGAAGTCAATAATCTCTTTGAGATTAAGCTGAAACAGCGAAGAGCAATCATTATGCATCAACCACAACATGTGCTCGAACAGAATTGCATCGACATCCACAAAAATCACTCTCTTCTCCCCATCACTTCTCATATGAACATCGCCAAATCTCCCTTCTGTCTCATCCTTCTTCACCATATCCATTAAAACTCGAAAAGGGCTCTCTTGTAGAACAAATGGATCCACTAAGAACTCTCTCTTCTCTTTCCCCACCACCACGGTCACCGGACCATCAAACTCGCCGAACCCTTCATCGGTCAGTGGACGGTAGCCTAACCGTGAACCATTGTAGCACTTTTTCAACATTGACACAGGCAAAATTAAACACTCCATGCTTGCTTGTACCAAAGACTAAAACAATATACAACTGATATACAAGTGTTTGTGACAGAAGATAAAGGGTGTGTAAGTTAGGAGTTAAAACACATATATAAGTTGGGAAGTGAGAGATGACAAGACAAGGGTTTGACAGGTTCAATTCAACTATGGAATTGGCCAGCTAACGGCTAGAGAAAGAAAAAGGGATAAATGAATGAAGTATTTGTATTTGCAAGTTAAGTAATGGATTGGGATTTTTATGTACGTATTTAAAATGTTAGTTAATGGTTCTTTAGTTCCAATGTAGCCGTTGGAGTAAGGGAAAAAACAGTCGGTGGTAGGAATGGGATTACGACTGCCGACTGGATCAGTCGTGGTCAGTACATTCATCGTTGTCTGGTCTGGGACACGTTAAGCAAGTTGCTTTATTCATCTAACGGTAGTGGAGTTCTATATTATTTGTTTCATAAATTATACTATGATATTATAATTGAGTTTAGGATCCTATTGAGTGCATCATAATTTAGAAAATGGGAATATAAATTTTTAAAAACACACCACATTAATTGTTTTGATTCAATTTTAATTTTAATTTTTAAGAGTTTCTTATGCCATAGAATATTTTATAATAATATTTTTTTAGAGTAGGTAAAAATTAAAGTTGGTATCTTTGATCGTTTAAAATCAATTTTAGAACCAAGTTTACAATTATCCTTACATACGTCTATTTCATTAAACTAATGGCATAAGAAGAAGGGAAATTCCAGAAAATGAGAATTGTTAGGTTGCCCAACTTTGATCCCAATAGATGTGAATATGTGAACTTGTCAGTGGACACGTATTCTCATCAATGTTATCTAAGCATATGGTTAGAATTATGGAATTGGGATTGGAATCCACTTGTTAGTGTAGTCAATCCGCGTAGACATTGTTAGTTCATCAAACATAACATTCTTGAATTGAACAGAAACAAACAGCCAATTTCACATTGGTCGATGCCACCAAAGCCGGAGGAACTCTTGACATTTAGATTTAGTAGTCAGATTGTCACGATGCTTGTTGTACACATGGCCGGCCATGGGTCACCCTTTCTTTAGCCCACCATGGAATCAATTAAATTTTGTCTTATTAATTCAATAAATAATAGGATAGGGGATTTAAACCTTTCCTCCTTCATGATTTTAATTTTGCATGATATAAAAACAGCCAAGTTTAGGTTCCTTCTTTTCACACCCACAACAAATAAAGTGTTACGTGTTCCACGTTGACACAATTTCTTAATAGTTAATTCATTTTCTTTTCATTCAATAAGGCTATTAAAGGTCGGCAATTAGTGATAAACTAGTAGTAGGTCCTATTTTTAGTGGGTTATTGTTTTCTATTTTTAGTATAGTTGTTATGTTTTATAAGGCTATTTAATAACCTAAAACATTCTTAATAGGAGACATTCATTAAAAACCCCAAAAACCTCTTTTAGTCTTTCCTTCTCTCTCTCTTCCTCCTCTCCATCGAATTCCTTCTTATCAGATGGTATCAGAGTTGGTCACGCCTATAGATACTCGGAGCAAAACTAATGCAAAATTTTGCAATGAAGTTAGTGAAATCCTAGCTCGACATGAGTCTAGTTTTGATCAAGTTAATGCTGCCTTACAAACAATATTAACTGAGTTGTAGGCTTTATGAGTTTTTCGTACCACACATAGTACACTTTCAGAGATCAACCAGCTTTATCCAGGAGAAGCCTCACATTCTCTAAATACCTCAATTCCTAATAATTCCAATGAACCTCACCGTTATCACCTTAAATTATGCTTCCCAAGGTACAATGGAGAGGATCCAACTGGCTGGATCTATAAGGTAGAAAAATACTTTCCGTTCCTAAATATTGCTCCTAATCAACAAGTGCAATTCACCTCCTTTCATCTAGAAGGAATTGATCTACAATTGCATCGGTAGTTGATGAAATTTTGAGGACCACTTACTTGGGATGAATTTACTAAAGCAATCCTCTTACGGTTTAGATCGATTGACTACGAGGACCCATCAAAAGCTCTAATGCAGCTTAGACAAACTTCATCTGTAGCAGCCTATCGAAAGGCTTCGAAAGGCTATCCCACTGTGTTAATGGTTTACCTGAAAACTTTCTTATTTGTTGTTTCATTGTAGGACTTCAAGATGATATTCATCTAGATGTAAAGATTAAATAACCTCATAAATTGACAAACGCAATAAGGGTCGCTCGTTTGATTGAAGAGTGGAATTAGTTACAAAAGAAAATCATTCTACCGATTCGCTCCTTGCTAGCCTTGGTGGTACCAAAGGTAATTGATAAGGTGGTAGAAGAAAACCTTCAAAATCAGCCTCACAAATCATAATAGAGATATAATGAAGCTAAAACC
>JANITX010000001.1:37840774-37854266 GCA_027564395.1 Erythroxylum ulei
GAAGACGCGAGGAGACCACCGGAGAAGACGAAGACGCGAGCAGACCACCGGAGAAGACGGAGACGCGAGGGAGGCGGAGGAGGAGGAGGACGACCAGGCGACGATGACGAGCGGCGACGCAGGCGGCGAGGGAGCGGCGGCGATCTGAGAGGGAGAGAAGACGAAGAGAGGTGAGGCAGTGAGAGGGAGGGAGACCGAAGTCGGGGAGGGGGTGATTTTTTAGGGTTATGTTTTAGTTTTTTGCAAAACAGTCCCTCCCCCCTTTTTTTTCCGGAATGGTCCCCAGTTCCGCCGGTACTAGTGGTACCGGCTGATACCGGCCGGTACAGACCGAAATTTGTACCCGGTACATTTGAACTCGTACCGGTACCGGATTCCGGCCGGTACGGTACGGTATTCGTTTCTTTGCCTTTAAGGCATCCATTTACTACAATCACTGTTGCCAAGACATTCATAGCCAATGTGGTTCGTCTCCATGAAATTCCAACCTCTATTGTCAGTGACCGCGATAAGGTATTTATTAATTCCTTTTGATAAGCATTGTTTCAATTACAAGGAACTAAGCTTTGTATGAGTTTTAGCTACCACTCTTAGACTGACGGACAAATCAAGGTGGTGAACTGTACCTTGGAGCAATACTTAAGATGTTTTGCAAATGACCTGCCACGAAAGTGGTTTGAATGGATTCCTTGGGCGGAGTTTAGCTATAATACACGATTCATTTCTCCAAAAAAATGACTCCTCTTGAGCCAGTATATGGTATTCTACCACCGAGTTTGCTAAATTATGTTCTAGGCACTTGTCGTGTCCAAGCAGTTGATGAGTACTTACGAGATCGTGACTTCATTTTACGCTAGTTACGTCATATAATCTATCACTAGCTCATAATAGAATGAAGTGTCAAGCTGATTAAAAATGACGAGACGTATGTTTTGTAGTAGGAGACTGTGTTAATCTTAAGCTCTAACCGTATTGGCAGAATTCTGTGGCATTTCGCACATCAATGAAGCTTGCTCCACGTTATTTTGGTCCTTATCAGATTATTCAACAGGTAGGACTAGTGGCCTACAAATTAGCTTTAGCCCCTAGTTCTCAAATTCATGACATATTTTATGTTAGCCTCTTACGGAAGTATTTGGGATCATACGACCCTCCAATTACTACTGCCTTTCCCCCAGTTACGGATGATTCTATAATCCTTCCACAACCTGAAGTCGTGCTTGATCATCGAGTCATATACAAGGGTAAATATCGTCCAAAGTCTGAAGTCTTAATTAAATAGAAAGAGGCTTCAATTGAAGATGCTACTTGAGAAAATCAGCGGCAATTATGCAAGTCATAGCAAAATTTGAGGATTGTTACACATCCATATTGACACAACTTTTTAATAATTAGTTAATTGTCTTTTTATTTATTGTTTCCTATTTTCACCATAGTTGTTATGTATTGTAAAGCTGATTAATAGCCTAAAACATTATTAATAGGAGACACGCATTAAAAACCCCAAAACTTCTCTCAGTCTTTCCTTCTCTCTTCTCTTCCTCCTCTCTACCAAATTCCCTCTTATCATAAAATTGCACTGAGAAGATTTGACACTAGCAAATGACATAATGGAGCCTCTATGCCTTCCCATATGGCCAAAAACAAGCACTCACTGCTGGAAAGCCGGTGTAGTGTTCACAGTAGTAAAACAGATCAAAATGTAGATAATCACAAAAGTATACCAAATTGATCTAAGACATTCTTCAATTAAGGTAGCATTTAGCTATTTGATAATAGCCCTGTTTAAATCATCACAAGTGAAAAAGAAAAAAGGAAGAAGATAGCTAATCACTACTCAAGATGAATCTAGAAAGAAGAACGAAAATCTACAACTCGTATTCAGAACCCTCTCGTTAGCATTAGGATTTGATCTCAATCTGCTGTGCAAGAACGCCGCAGAGAACCCTACAGTCAATTGTTAAGCATCGGATCATTGTGGATTTTGGCCACCCCATAGTTGATACATCTGCATACCATGTATAGGTTGACCAGGATTGCCATATATCCCAGGGCCACGATGCATTGGACTGCCATCATTCTCATCAGATGACTCGCTAGACGCCCCTTGACAAGGTGGGCTTGTTTCAGTCATCGGTGCGCTGAAATTCAACAGCTGCGGTGCAGGTGCCGATGAAGGACCAGACTTCTTTCCAGAATTTGGTTTACTATCAGCAATAAAGCTCCCAACAATGACCTGGTCGATGACAAGGAACCAAAACATAAAAAAAGGAAATCGTGTAATTGCTAAGAATCTTATGCGTTAGTTTACAGTGATAAAGAGGATGATAGGCATCATGATACCTGTACTGGTGATGCTGCCTGTAGTACTCCAGCAACACCGCCACCCAAAACTCGGCCATCTGAGCCTGCTAGTGACACACTCAAACCTCCATCTCTCGAGCAATTACCATCATTTTCTGAAATCCAGTATGAACCTGATAGAGAAATGATCTCATATCGGCCCTGGAAACAGGAACATCAAATTAATAAACAAAAGGCAGCACAGTAGTAGAGGAGACTAACCAATTCCCAAAAAAACAAACACAAGCATGCATATCTAAATAAATTAATGGCAAATGAATAGTGCCTCAGAAGATAGCCCTCAAATACTGAAACTGTGAAACAAAATTGAGATGTGCCTCAGCACACTTGCAACTGATTCATATTCATAATATAGCATCTGAAACAGTAACACCATTTGTCACAATAGACATTCTAGAAATTTCAAATTTCAAATTCCAATAACTGAAAAAGCGACACTAATTGACATGTTGTAAAATCTGCATTCGCAACATATTAAGGGTTTAAAACAGTCAGAATCATATTTTAGTTATTGCTCTAACTTGGCTGGTAATTTTCCAACACGGCCTTTGTGAATGTACTCTCCTATAAGGTAACTTACAACGTTGAGCTTGTAGTTGAGCTTATATGACTACACTAACATCAAGAAGCTAAATCATTCAAAATCGTGTAGGTGATCCAGTCATATGTAAGTAATTCCTCTGTTCAAAACTTTGGTGATTCCTCTGTTCAAAAGTTTGGCATTATTTGAGGTTCATCCTGACAGAGAGGAGCCACACCTCAATCCTAAAGATGGGTGAAAACTCCAATCATTCCAAGTAAGGTTTTTATAAAAACTCTGCTTGAACATTTTAAAAATTTTGGGAGAAAACTATGCTACGTAACAGACAAATTCATCCTGAGTAGCATTTTTTTGCAAGTATTAATTACTAAGTTTACCAATGCCAAATGGAAAATTTAAATTTGGAAAGATTGACATTTTATTGGATCTAGAGCAATAGAATTCTAGCAATATAACTAGTTCTTGCAAATTAAAACTTCATTCTAGTCAATATGTGACTCAACTATAAATTGTATCCTATAAGAAAGTTTAGGATAAAGGAGATAGAACTACAGGCCAATATACCTGCTCTCCTAGAAGCTTACTCGCTAGACAGATAAGAATTAATTAATTCCTAGGAAGCACAAGACCACTAAGGGTCACAGAAGAACACTGCTGTCCTAGAGATGGCCTGGAGAGGTTAACTAAGAACAGCAGCGTTGAAAACTACCAACCCACAGGTGATATTTGACCTATCACAGATCCAAGAGTGTTGTTTATATGCCCTTCAAAATTACCAATACCTTGAGAACAAAATAAATGATGCCAGCACAAACAACAGCCCAACATCTATAAACTCTTCCCCACTTTGAAAAAAAAATTACAGCTAATATGCCAATTAAGCCTCCCAACCAAAAGACAAAAACGTCAAAATCTTGGTTGTGCAGATTATACATTTAGGAACCACGTGAATACCAAGAGAAGGGGAAAAAGGAAAAAAAGAAAAAAAGGCCATGCATTTCAAGACATTAGCCATCATCTGAAAATATTAATGCGTGCAGAAATTAGGACACATCAAGGAACCAGAATAAGGATACTTGTAAGAAAAGGATAAAGATGTCATGACGTCAAAACACAATTCACCTCAACCATCTGGAAATCATCTGACAGAGACAAACGGTTATGCCAATGACTCTTGTCCTCTACCAGGTTCAAATCCCAGTAGAGACTCTATGCTTTCCAACAAAAAGAAAAAATAGAAAAAGAAAGAAAGAAGATTCTATAGTGTAGGATTTTTACGCCTTAAACTACAAGACTTCAGGTATTTTCATTTAAAGGGCTAAATCCAACTTCAGTTTCAACAATGATTGGCATAATCTGCCATAATTTCTCTGATAAATATTAAACAGATGGTAAAATACCTCATATGTCACAGTACCCACTGGCATTGCTGGCTGGCGAAGGGTAACATTGCAGATGGCACCATTTGCAGAGAGAATACAAACAGTTCGTGGCCCTTGCTGTGAGAAAGCTTTAATCTTTGAAGCTATGTCCTGCAAAAGGCAGGACCTTGCTACTCAGATGTCAAATAATATTTGAAATCTAATATCTAAATACTGAGAAATGCATCTTCAGAACCACACTGGATCTTTTTCTCTTTCCAAACAACACAAAAGTTTGATATTTTAATAGGAATCACATTTCATCAATCAAAAAGACTTTGCTAACCACAGAATCATACAATGTGCAAGCCAAAGTACACGAAGGTCACATTAAACATAATTTCAAGTATATCAACTACAGTGAAACAATAACTTCCTCAGGGGGTGAATTCGGAGTACATGAAGACAAGTTAAATAAAAACTCCAAGCATAACTATTGAATCTCTTTTGTGTTCAACAGATTGTCCAATTAATTAATTAAGACTCAAGCATAATGAGAACATGATATGCTAGTTCCTCCCTCCTCTGAGAATTATTAAGTTGCTGGCATCTAACCCTATGGATATAACCCGGATTAGGTTGAAGTTTACAATCATATATATCAGAAAAGGAAAAACATCAAGAAAACAAGGTTTAAAGCTACTACATCTCTTCATATGCATCCAATTAAAAGATTGACATTCTCTACGCTCAAAGGATCACAAATATTAAGCAGTAAAAACATCTACTTCAAATATTTAATAGACCAAAACCTAGTCAAATTCTACTTCAAGAGCATCCAACCATTAAACTCCTTAGAAAATAATAAACTAACAATGAATAAAAGAGAGAATACAGAATAAAGCAAAACCTCTCAACATCAAACCAATGTAAGTGATTTAGACCATTAACAAGTCTATCTTTCCTACTTCTATCGGCATCATCATCAAAGCTTCATCCTGCCACTAACATTCCTCATTCATACACATTATATCCTCAAAGAAATCATAATTAACCACATCCTTTATGTTCTCTTTCCAAGAAAACTTTACAGATCAAAGGACAAAAGAAGGTGCAACTCCAACTGTTAGTAATACAAAGAGAGAAAAGAGCACAAGGTGAATCATCTCGCCAAGTTAATCTTCAAATTAAATCATACATACCTCCCCTGTTTTCACTGTGATGACGTGCGGCGTAAAGCCAATCCCTCGCACTCCTCCTGAAAAACCAAAATCAAACTCAAACTCAAAGAATCCATCTTGAAGAAAACGCGAGAACCAAAATCCACACTCAAGATTTTCAAAGTTTCAAGCTCTTACAACCAACGCCAAGAAGCTTCAACTAAAAAGCAAAAACTTCAAGAATTCAAGTTAGCATCACCAAAAACTCACCTAATGCATCGAGTTGTTTCTTTCCAGAGCCCGGCGGTCGTCCCCTGTTCCTCTTAATCGGCGGTTCCGACGCCGCACCGCCAGGAGCACCACCGCTGGAATCCGCATGACCTACGGAGACACCACTGGAAGAAATCGCCGGAGTTGGCGCCAAACCCAACGCAATGTTACCATCGGAATTGTACTTCCTGGGCCTTCCCCTCTTCTTCTTCGCTGGCTCCATACTAAACCTCATTCCACCAGAGGACGGCGATGACGATCCATCAAACCCACTCGAGTTCAGCCCCCCACCAACACCACCACCATCAAGCTGCTGCTTCACTTGCGAACGCTGAGCACCCACGGAGTTAAACGGGAAACCACCGCCAGCCGCGGCTGCCGGAGCAAGATTCGGGGTGTTGATCACAGACGGGTGAGTGACCGTGTGGGTGGCGTACGATGACGTGGGACCCCCATCAAGCATTATGTTGTGTTGCTGATGGTGTGGGTGGTGGTGCTGGTGAAGATACGACTGCGGGTGCGGTGGTATCGACGGTGTTTCTCTGGAGTCCATATTATTGGGTAGCTTTCTGATTTCTTTTTCGTTCTTTTTGGTGTTTTCTGTTCGGTAGCTGGGAAAATTGAGGGAGTTAGTGGGAAAAGCAAAGAAAGATAGAGTAAAGATCGTGTGGGGTTTGTGTTGTGTTGTCTGTGTGTTGTATACTCTCTCACACACTCACTCGCTCACTCTTCCTCTTCCTCTTCTTCTTCTTCTTCTTTTCCCCTTTTTCAAAATGAAAAAATTAGGGTTTTTGACCAGGGTTTAATAAGTTTTCTGAATCTCTCTTTCTCAAATCTCTCGCTTCTTAATTTCTGTTGCTCTCACTATTTTTAGAGAATTGTTTCTCTTTTATTGATCCTGTTTGTTAGCCTTGGATTGGATTTCATCGACTTCTTCTCCTAATTTTCTTAATATAAAATTAGAGTTAATTCCCAAAATAACTAAGATTAAGTCCTTATTAATTAATAATACTATTAATTATTATATTGCATTTCATATCAACTCTAACTCCAAGTCACCAGTGATTACATGATACTCTTCCACCTCTAATTAACTTATCAAAAACGATAATCATAATTTGTCTCGAAACTACCTTTTCTTGTTTTACACTTTTAACACATTAATGCTTGGGAGCAATTTTTATTATATTTAAGCATAATTAATATTTTTTAATTTAACTTTTTTAAATTTATAATTCTAACACAATATTTTGTGATATTTATACAAGTATTGCAATATCAAATTTGGGGATACGTTACAAGATATTTTCTGAAATAAGACAACATTCAAAATCAAACAATAACTCTTAAGAGACTTTAGAGGCATGAGAGCTTGAGACTTCCAAAGTCAAAAAGGAGAGGCAAAGATCGTTGGAGGAAATCATGGAATTTGAAAAAACAGCCGCTGGACTGGACCAGACCAGAAAAACTTGGACCTTTGTCATTCAGATAACAACAACAAAAGAACAAAAAGGGGAAATTTCATCAAATCCAAAAACCAACTCATAATTTATAAAAGAGCATAAACCTCTTCCAACAGGATTCAATCATTTACTCTGCTTCCTTAAATATTGGTATGGACAAATACAACACCAACAAAAGAACAAAATGAATTCAGAAACTTGGAAAACAGAACTCCCAACTTGTACATCTTCTCACCACAACACAGGTATGATATATGTTCACAGCTTTCTTCAAGAAGGTCAAACCCCCAAATTGATATCGTCAATGATCACCATCTGTGTTCAAATTTACACCAAAGAAGTCTCTCTACCACAGAATCCCTCGCCATCTACAGTCTAATCTCGTATGAGCCTGCTTTGGTAATGTAGCGAACCCACTCAACTGTATTGTAACCACTCTTCTCCCATACCTACAGAACAATCACTATATGTCACTGCTGAACTTTTGGATACCGACCTAAATTCAGTATTGAGTTAAAAAATGGCGTACCTTTAAGAAGCGAACCCGTAAGCCAGATGCTGTAAACATGGGAACCTGCACACCCAATAATTAAAGACGATAAAGGATGAATATTATTCGACGTTTATAATCTGAAAATCAGACCCAAACTCTATACCAAATCTCGACATGCCACAACATAGAGCTTTAATGTATGACTTAATGCATACTCATTACTGCAATAGACTTTATTTTGGTTAAATAGCAACGTATAATAAATTAGACACCTGGAATTCCATCTGAATTGGAGGCCTTGTCCAAGATTTCTTTTCTGCCATTGTGGAAATTAACTCAACTTCAGCACTCAGGGTTGGCTCTGTTTGACCGGGAAACTTTTTTATCCTGAAATTGTTGCAAGAATGTGCCACTGAATAGCCATATCCAAATTAAAGAAAAAAAAATCTAAACATGGAAAAGATTCTAATAAAAGAAGTTACAAAATTAACATTATGATTAGTGAGGTAACAAAAATGAACTAGCTGAACGATCAGTATGTTCGATCAAAGATAATTGAGTTTAATTTTGAAGCCTAGTGCATGGACATGAGGTTAATTTCAATCTAATAATTACAAGGAACACTAAGAACATAGACATCAAAGTTAAAGAAGGAATTTGTACTCACTTCCAAACCAAACAATCAATTGCAGCATTGTATTTTGCCCGACCTGACGTCACCTGAAAGCTTGTCTTAGCTGTTTGTTTTGGTACAGGAATTTTTACAACAACTCCAAGGGCAAACATTTTGGCACCAAACACACTCTTCACCTGATAGCAACACAGGTCAATGTAAGACTTCAACCATTAAGATTCAGTTAAACCCAAGACATGCAGTCATTGCACTACAATGTAACTTCAAACCTTAACATTCACTTCCATGCGTGTTCGACCGAGTTCCTTAATTGTTGGCAACACCCGAAATGGAAGATTAACCCCCTCAGTAATACGATACCTTCAAATATACAAATCATTATGCCAAGACAAGAAAATGGGATTACAAAAATTGCCCTTTTCGATTCAAGAGTGAAGAAACTGCTAAATAGGTAATCAAGAAAAGGATCTTAAAGGAGAAATTTTACTAATAGACCATTGGCTCAGATTTAGAGAAATTATCACAAAACCACAAGTTGATTTACCTCCAACCATTATAATAGGAATAATGGGAACACAGCATGACTACATGCTTCAGACAAAAGCCAAGTACAGTGAAAAATAATAGATAAGTGAAAGAAGGAAGGAAAATATGTTTACAATTTTAACAATCTTGTTTAAGAACTGATGGAAGATTAAGAATGATACATTTCAATGATGAACCTCATTAGTGACCTTTATAGTCAAAAAAGAGAAGTTACAGTTATGCCATGGGATGATGGACCTGTAAATTTTTTTTAAAAAAATCTCACTCCTGATTGACTGACCATTACAGTAGCATATAAAACAAATCAAATTAAATCAGATCCTTTCTGGGATCAACCACTTCGTGATTCTATTTAATGAGTTCATGATCAACCACTTTTCACACTTTTTATTCATTCAGCATATGGATAACTTGATAGAACAATTTCCTACCATGGAAATTTGTCACAGTTGATAAAGAAAAGGCTGAAGTTGAAAAAGGGAAACACCACAAGAAAAACTCTTCACAACTCGGCATATGGCATGATGCAAACAATTTAACACTAATTGCAAGTGTATATGACAATGCCAAGAGATTAAGGGCTTACTTCATCAACTCAAATTCACCATCAGGGGGAACAAAACTGACGGTTTTTTCTGAATTAAACCTTGTCAAGTTTACACATTGATGGAAAGTAACATCATCAAGCTCAATTGTCTTCCCACTGCACAAAATATCACAACAATGAAGCGTATAATTGAAATAAGAGAGGATAGGTGGGAGAGAGCAGATAACATCTTGCAGTCTTTGACAATCACACAATTCTGAGTTAACTTACACATGTACTTAAGTGATCATATAAATTTAACAATCAAGAGATTTAACACATCCAGTACCAAAAAGATGAAAACGCAAACAAATCAAATAGCATTAAAGAACATCAAATAGTAACTTATGTATAGTCATTTACTGCAAGGTTCAAAATCTTGACTGCAAAACAAATACAATCGAAATCTTATTGAAGATACGGGAAAAATCATCATATCAAATGAAGACAATGACAATAGTAGAAGAACCATCATATGTAAGATATAATGAACATCTCTGACAACGACTAAGCAAAAGATTCCAAGAAGTATTTCCATGGGTAATTGAAGACAAAAACCCGAATCATTCTGAATCATTTACATTGGCAAAGAGAAGAATTAAGCCAAAAATACATCAAAAGAACCATCAATCTATAGTATCAAAATGGGAATTTATATTTCAAGCTAAACTCTAAGCACCTTATAATGATTAAAAAAATAGTAGAAAATAATAAATATGAGAAGATAGTGGTTAGGGATACCTTATCTGATTCTGACAAGATTCATTTCTAATAAGCACTAATTTTGAATACATTTGAATAACATAGTCAGGGTTCAAGATTCAGCAAGGAACTTTCTAATTACAGCAAACAACAAAAGTTGAAGGAACAATAGAATACAATTACAGACCCAAGTGATCAATTTAAGACTCAAGAAAGGTAAGAAGTTAATATTTTCATGGTATTAAATAACAAAGATAATATGAGTAAGTATTTCTAAAAAAAAAAAGATGATATGGGTAAATGAAAAATAACAAAGAGAAGGTAGATTGATACAGAATGCAATTTCTGCTCTTCTACATCTTAGTAGGTCGATGTTCACTTTCTGACTCTTTGTCCAGGAAAAACTTATCATCTAAGTAATAACTTGAAATCAGGTATCCATAGTATTTTTACCCTTTTCAGCCGAAAAATAATAGAAAGAAAATGATAAACATAAGGCATAAAGATCTACCTTTTGGTAGGTCGATTTTTCAGTTGTGATTCTTTCTCAATCCCAATTTTATCATTCAAACCCAACTTTAGATCCGGCATTCCAGTAAGGAAGCACTTCATAAGAATCTTGCCCGTTACATCGCAACGTAGAACACTACCTATAGTTAACAGATTGTTTAGGCACAATCCACGTGGTGAACAAAACAAAACCCACCAATCAGTAGACCCACCTTTTGAAGACATAAGGAGATTTACACTTTCCACAATATCAAGAAAAACCTGCATGAAATGGATGTGAAAATCCAGCAGAACAGCCACATTCTAATAAATTGAGAGTGAACTAGAAGATCACTTAACCTCGTTCTTTTTATAAACAAGGCCCTCTCTCCGCCAGCCAACAGCACCTGTGACTTGTAACGTTGCATTGGGGACAGGTTTATCTGTAGGCTGTCATATTATTTGCAATAGTTGGAAAATAAAGAAATAAGCAAAAATGTAGACTATTTAATCCTAAATGGACATAAATAAATTCATCAACTTTGCAACTCCGTACATTTGTAATTTCCAGAGAACAATGGAAAATAAATTTACACTACAAATGTGTTGACTTGTTGGAAATTATGAGGAGAACCAAACCTTGGAAGAAAATGGTGAGCGCACTCCCTCCTGAGTAATATATAGTTTTAAAATCTCAGGAGAAAGATTTTGAGGATAACCAAAGTCCATAATTTCTGCAATTATAAGAGAACAGTCATTTGTTCAATCATATAGAGTTACAAATCTAAAAATAAAATTAATGGTTTGGCTTTCCATTTGTCACATAATGGAAGCCGGGGTGATTACTAAATACATAGAGAAGTTGACTAAAATCTGAGAATCTTAAAAGGAAACAACAATGGTGAGACAAAGTATGCAATGCCGAGCACACACCATCCAATAGCTCGTAGATCAAAACAAAGTTATTTCTAATGGCATCTTCGTCAAAAGTCCCACCAAAGTAGGACTTGAACAATGTCACAGCCTGCATATAACACAACATACTGGTCAGGTAAGAAGCCAAAAGCCTCACAACATTATTGCTTTACAACCACAACCCTAAAGGCCAGAAAAGACGTAATCAGAAAAGAAGACAAATTCTTCCTCAACATTTGCAAAACAAGACTGAGATATCGTGCCTTTCATAGACAGTGAACATTATACATAAGAAACATCCGGGGTCAATTTTGGTTGATTTAGAGTTCCTAACAGTAAAGTCTTCTAAATCCCATTGAATCATCCAATTGAAACCAAAATAATCTGTAGATGAAATAACAAAGAAACAAGCCTGTCCATTACATGTCACAATAATGATATGCCAAAATGAACAATAAACCTAATTATAAAGAAGTTGACTACCTCAACAACAAACTTGAAAGCGCAAGCTACATTTGCATTGCTGTTCACAACAATCACAACATAGACATTGCTGATTCTCATGTAAAAGAAGGAGCAACCTCCAATCTGCCTCACTGGGCATGTGCCAAGTTCTTTAGTTTGCATTATATGGATCCGGAAGGCATCAACCATATTTCTGCTGAAAAGACATTAACGTGAGAGCTTTGTACAAGATCAAATACAATGACTAATGTGGTTGGTAAAAACAATTTTTTAAAAAAAGGAATGGAATGGAACATGAAAAGCTCATTAGCATATCAAGTCAAACTAACACTAACATGTTAACTGAATTTTTAGAGAAAGCGCAATAGAGCAGGCTTAACATTAAAAGGTAATCCTTTGTGGAGCCATAGTATCACCCAAAAAAGTGGCAACTAAAAAACTTAGCAAAGGAAATCAACAATCAGAGCAAAATTTAAGCATAAAAAAATGGAAAATTGGCTGAAAATTAAACCTTTAGGCACAACAAAGCGGCACCCATTAAGGGGAAGAATGATTTTCAGACACTCACACCTAAAAATTGAAAAAAAAATCACCCAAGAAACTCCAAATTCGGTTCATTTCACTCTTGAAAAGTTTTTTGCAAATTCAATTATCAATTATCAAAATTTCGTCACATACCCGACATCGTCGCGATAAAGCCGGTTAATAAGGACGTCACCGCGGAGATTCAAGAAGTAGATGGCGGAAGCAGCCACAGGCATCTCTGATCCAGTGGATCAAAGTCCCACAAGAAGAAGCGGCCGTGATGATTAAATGATGCTCCAAATCTGAAGAACTAAAATTGATAAGCTCAACAAACTGTAGTGATTCAGAATTCTACAAATAAACACTGTAGCTCCGGAGGAAAATCGAAACTTGAAAACATTTAAAGAGACCCAGCTATTAACAAACGCAGCGCTCGCTCTCTCTCTGGCGCGTGCGTTTCACCAACTCATCATGTTTTTCAACCAACTGCTGCATTATGATAATGTTAATTTGGCCTGACAATTTTGACCCGGCCGGTTCAACCATATGGACTGACCATTGGCTTTAAAATTCAGTATGATCGGGTTACAAGTCGACGCCGGATTAAGTACGGGATAAGTTGTACTGGCTCATGGTTCGATCTTAATAAAAAAAACGACGTTATTTTATAAGTCTTTTCATAAAAAAGTAAAGATAGGCTGGCCAAATAACGGACCATTCTGCGGGCCATCCAATGAGAAGCTAGGTTGGCCCGATTCGTTTTATTGACATTTTTAATATTAATATTTTTTATTATAATTTTTCATGCTAATTGAAAAATTATACTCTTATTTTAAATTGTATAATTATTAATTAAAATTATTATAAAGCCATATTTTAGTATTTAGGCACAACTTAATTAATATTGATGATAAGAATATAAGCTTCAATATATTCTTAATTTTTTATATAGTTTAATTTTCTGAAATATTATGCTTT
>JANITX010000001.1:37902514-37919053 GCA_027564395.1 Erythroxylum ulei
TATCTAAAGGGCACTGTAGACTATGCATTGTGTTATCAAGGCAATGATCTATGTATACAAGGATATACAGATGCAGATTGGGGAGGAGATTTAGATGAAAGAAAATCTACTTCAGGATATGTATTCTTACTAAATCATGGAGAAATATCATGAAAAAGTAAGAAACAATCCTACGTTGCATTATCCACAATGAAAGCTGAATTTATAGCGTTCTCAACTATAGTACAAGAGGCTGTGTGGTTTCATCGATTCCTAGTGCATTTGGGAGTCACTAAAAGCGAAATTAATCCAGTGACCGTCAATTGTGATAGTCAAGCTGCCATCGCTTATACTAAAAACCTCAAATTTCATTGTAAGACAAAGCACATAGATACCAAGTATAATTATGTGAAAGATATAGTTGCACGAGGAGAAATAAACATGAGATATATATCTACGCGAGATATGATAGTAGACCCAATGACAAAGCTAATTTCTAGAGATGTATACATTGGGCATGTAAAGTCACTAGGACTACGTAGATGTTGAAATGTACTGATAAATATTTCTCTATGTATGTTTACTCATTATAATGTCATATTTTTGGATATAATGTATGATGAAGATTATACATTGTGTATCATGTGATTCATGAATATATGTGTTTTTGCATAAATATATTTTGGGATGAATCACATGTAAATGAGACAGATTATAAATTGGCCCTCTCTCATGGGAAATCACTTCTGGTGTTTATGCTCGCTAGAGAAGAGGCCTGTTTAAAGTTTATTATCTAGGTGATAATTGAGAGCGAGAAACTTAAACCATAAATGCCACAAGAAAATTGGTTCAAAGTGATTTATTAATCACTATATCTGTCTTACGTTGCCAGATTTGAGTTCTAAACAATTTTTTGAGTAGATAAGTGAACTCAAGTTAAACATTGACAAGTTAAACATTGAGTATGTTTGAACTATCATCTGTCTGGTATTTCTTGAATTAAAGATGTTCAAGTTTATCAAAGTAAGTAAATACCATAGCACATGACTCGTATCATGTGTGCATAACTGACCACAAAAAGGGATTAATGTAAGTCTCCATATCTCATCTTACTATGTGTGAGACCCTTGAGGTTGAGAAGAACCTCATCATATACCCTCATGACTCTTGTTTCATTATTGAGAATTGAATTTAAAGTTTTCTACTTTAGGTTATTGCAAAAAGATCATTTAAAATGCAATCCTATGGAATAATTCTAGGAAAGCAAGTTAAATTTAATTTAAAAGAGAATTGAGAACAGAAGAAGGTCATTTATTTATTTTTAGATCAATGACTCTCATGAAAAATATTCAAAGATGGTCATCATCTCTTTAGTAAAGAACTTGAATAAAGTCATGACATAAGAAACTAAATGAGATCAAAGAAAAGTGAAAATGTGAGATATGACCTAAGGTATAGCATACAATGTCTACTCAAGGACTCATAAGTCCCAGGATCAATTTGTTAATCGAGATGTCATATACTCCTAACAGATATATGAAAATGTGCTTCCGTCGTATGCTGGTCACACCGATTTTTGAACAATTGCAGAGTTTTTTTTTAATAAGATTAAACTCATCATGTGTGAGTGGGAGATAATGACTCATATACACCCATGAAGGGTATTATGGTCAATGTTCTTGAAATAACTACCAAAGGTAGTTAAGTTTATTGGTTGTATATGAAACCCATAATGAACGTAACGTTGAAGAAGATATACATCTCTGTGTATTTGATGCTTTTGATTCTTTCATCAAGTTTACACACAAAAAGATCTTTGTAGTAAAATTGGTAATAAAAGTTCTTTAACCGGTAGAACTACAACAAGAATCTAAGTAATTCTTTGTTTTATATGCATATAAAATAATCCTGATTAACATAATCTACCTGATGATGTTTTATATTATATAATGACTAACACGGATTGTAACTGCAACTTAAAATCCTATTGGGTTACTTGCATAAGTGTTTGAATTGATGGAGTGAATATATTTGTACTGTTTCAGACGTATGATCACTTGCATCTAAGTTCAGATTTATGGAAAAGTAACATGTACTATTTATAAGGCCATAATAGCAAAAGAAAGTTCATGAAATTGAAGATAACCAAATCCACTCCTGGTGCAATGTCTAAAAAGTGATGACAACCAGGAGGAGTACATTATAACAACATAAACAAGGAGGATTACATTTAGTTACTATAACACCCCAATGCAATAGACTCTTAGCTCCACTTAGTCTTTAACATAGCAGTTTAACACCTATTTCCCCATCCAAGAACAAACGTTAAAAAGTGTTGTCTTGGGGAACCCTCTCTCTTATGATACTCCATATTCAAGGTAGATTATTATATCCTGATTATCATATTGTCTTCCTGCAACCAAAGACCACCATAATATTCCCCTAAACCTCCGTCTCCACTTGCTTGTCTGCATATTGGAGCTTGATCACATGTTTCAGACCCTGCATCGCAAAAAAAAAAAAGAGCCACTATGATCTCTCCTTTCTTTTCTTAAAATTGTTTTGCGCATCTTACTGAACTGGTAGAATCATAACCTTTGTAAGCCATGTCCTCATTTCCATAAAATCCCATGTTTCCGTGTCCCGAGTAGGGTGATATGTAGCCAATCTGACTAAGATCATCTGTAGGTTCGGTGAAATTCGAGTATCCTGAACTTGAAGAGAACTCTGTTGTGTGCTCATATGGCAGCCATTGGTTCACTGAGCCTTGGTATTCATACTGAGGAAAATGTTCAGATACCGAATCATGTACTTGAGTGTAATCCTACATTCGACCATAATGGCAATCATGTTAAAAGAAACATGTATGTCGTAACCATCAAGTTCTAAAGTACCTTCTTAGTCATTCTATACCTTGGAGGAATCGAGAATCAAATCCGAAGAGACCCAAAAGTTTGAAGGATTGCTCCCCAGTGAAGCAGGTTCGAGCTCCGCCATTGGTGCATCTTGATAAGGAGAAGTAAGAGGACTGGAATAACGATCCTCATTATGCAAGAAACTCCCCTGAGAAGAAGCATCTCCAGAGATGGCCACCGGCTCATTTGCTGCTATTTCAGTTGAGGTGAATTCAACATTGTTTGATACTTTTTTCTTGGTTTTAGACTCTCCAGCCCGTGAATCACTCACTTTGTGCCCTTGTTCATTCTTCTTAACTACGCGGCACAAAGCATAAGCTCCCTGGAGAGCAAGTATCACGGTAACGACGTGAGTCTGCTGAACTACCATAAACTCTGTAGTGAAGAAGAATGGGCTAGTTCTGGTGTTATGCAAGAAAATTTGAAGTTACCTGAAAATTTGGTGATCCGCGAGAAACATCATCTGAGAGGCGATATTCATGCATTACCCAGTCTGTTCTATCCCCTAAAGGAGCTCGCCCACGATAAAAAACTAGAGTCTTTCTATACCCAGTGACTGATGACTGGCACACAACTTTCCTGTCTTTACCAGTAGCCTTCCAATAGCCAGCTTTAGTGGCTCTATTGGTTCTTGAACCATTTGGGTACTTTCGATCCCTTGGACAGAAGAAAAACCATTCCATATCTCTTTTGGGAAGGAATGACTTCTCTGCAAGTTCACAAATGGCAAGTAAGTCTTAAATTCCCAGTCAATGACAGTGAAAGGAATGTGAAGCCAAACCAATAACAGAATTCGTATAAAAGATTTAGATTTTTGGCTCATTATGCTGCAAAAAAGGATTTGTTAGAGGAGTACCTGGAAGCTCCCAGGGATCGAATTTGTACAATTCGATCACGGGGATAACTTCAAGCTCGATCTCAAGCCCCTGAACTTTTCTTTGAAGGTAATATCCAACCAATTCATCATCAGTTGGATGGAACCGAAACCCCGGCGGCAACGAAGCCCCTCCCATTTTCACAATCCACCTCACTTATCTAAAACTCAGTTGTAAAAGGAATGGCAGAAACAGAGGAAGCAGAATAAAAACAGATCAGAGATGTGAAAGGTTCGTTGCTAAGTGCCTAGACTATACCTATTAAAGATCTGGAAAATCCAAAAATAGAAGTTCTTATCAACACTAGGTTTCTTTCCAAGGATTAGGTACAACTTCCACAGAATGCACCCATTGAACAACACAATCATCTTCTTCGGAACGTGAACTCTTATGATTCAGATTACTACAACCCCCCCTCACCCCACTCAAATTGTAATGAAAACTTTAACGGTGAAATGAACAGAAAATTTGACTTGAACCCACTACCCAGAAGCTAAATGTCTGCTACAACTTACAAGGACTGTTTAAAACTTCCAAAATTTGAACCTGTTGCAATACCCAGAAGAGAAAATCATTCAAAATCTCTGAAAAAACCGGAAATTCTGCCTGGCAAGGAACTAAAAGAATTTCAGTAAGCTAAAACAAGAGAAGAATGGGCGATGAATGAGGAAAGAGAGAGAGCTGAGCTGGGTAGAGTAAAAACAGAGGTGCCAAAGGAGCGTTTATATGTGATTAAGAGGCACAGAGAGTAGAAGAAGACGACATTCAACAGACGTTTGCGCAACCAGAGTGTCGGGGAAGCAACAAAGACCGAAATTTTTCAACCATGGAATCAAATACTTACCCGTCCCTGGAGAGACGAACGTCTTGGGGAAGAAGAGATCCGACCAGATCCGAGAGCGAAGGCCGGAGGAACAGCAGTCGGGGACAGAGGAATGAGGAGACCGGTCGGAGTCGGGAAAGAGCAGTGGTGCGCTGGTTTTTTGGACAGAGGATCAGCAGTCGGGGACGAGGAGACCGAAGGTGTCGGGGAAGAATAGGGGGTTAGTTGTGTAAAAGGGGTTAATGTGTTTCAGGGAACAGGGACAACGTGTCTCTGTCCTCCCTTTTTGGGAGGGACAGAAAATCGTATCCTTGTCCTCCGGAGACAGAGGACACAAAGGCAGGAACGTCAACCAAACACATACAGGGGCTGGATTTTTTGGTCCCGTCTACTGTCCCCACTCACGAGAATAGTAACCAAACACGGGGTTACAGACGAGAAGGATCGATCCATAAATTTCCAAAATCTTGTCACTGTCAGAAATGTCACACAGGAATAAAGAGTTTGAGTTATGTCAGAAGCAATAAATATTAGACACATACGACTATATTATGTCAATATGCGCTTTGGCACATCACGTTATTAACATGCTTCATTTCTAAATTTGGTACCGTTAGCCTTTAAATCTGAGTGTTACAGCTCTCTTGCTTTCCTCACGAGGCAGAGGACTCACGGAGTTGATTTGAAAATAACAGGGAACTTTCTCAAAAAAAAGAAACAGGGAACGTAAAGATACTTCCTTGCTTTGTCAAGGCAAGAAGGGGGTTTATTTTCCTTGTGTAAGAGATGAAATACATTAACTGCATTCCCAAAAAAGGAACTTTGCAACTTCTCAAACTAAATATTCGTTAGCTATGATTGGATTTGGATGGAGTTAGATTTTCAGGCAGATCCTACACGCATATCCAACTATCAAACAATCGTTAATGGCCAAATATAAATTCCAATTGGATGATAGGAACCTTCCAAGGAGAAATCGATGTTGCCAACAAATAACAATTGCATTAACAGTGGTCCCAAAGGAAGCATATTTACAAGACCAATTCAGGTCAGAGTAATCAATCAATCTTATGCGCATGAAAAGAATGGATTACAACATGGGTAAACACCAAGTAATCTGCATTGACGACACAAACCTACACAACACGGCCACGCTCCCTTGGCGTGACAACAGGACATATCACAGAAGTTTTGATATAACATGACAAGAAGTCCAGAAGGCTTTGGAGGCAACCCTAAGTACAACAGGGTTCTGATATAACCTGTTAGTCATAAGAAAAAAGTTATTTTGTCACTTGAAGATAATTCAAAATATTATGCACTGGCAAATACATATTAGCAACACCTATAAAAAACAAAAGGAAAACTAAACAAGATGATCTACATTATAGCCTACCCAATGGCAGTTGCCCCCCATGATGCTACATTATAAATAACTTTGCTTCCTTCCCATGCCTTTCGAAGCTTTCCTTTCTTCTTTTTCACAGAGAATGTCTTGCTAAGAGCTGAAAGGATAAAAAATTGTCAGAACTCTTCCGTGCGAAACCATGACAAGGAAAATGATTTTGTTGCAGGATATACAGTTGCAACATAATGCCAGAAGTAACTATAAAAGATTCGCCTAAACTGACCTTCCTGGAGTTGATTAGGGGTGAAGTCCTGTAAAGAAATAATTTCCAAGTAAGAAAGGTTTGATTTATCCTGGAGCTCTAACTTCCTCAGAGGAAAGTCAAAAGGAACCTTCTATAATGCTGAAATGTCAATGGTGAACTTCGAAAGCTAAATGCCGATTCCATAAATATTCACGCAATGTTACATAAGATTGACGTTGATCATCTCCTTATGTGGAGCAAAAACCTAGAGCAGTGTACTACTAAGTAGGAAAACTCAAGAGCAGATTTAAGTTAAATATGAAGATTCTCTCAATAGAGTTGTCTCTGTAAATAGCATGTTGGATAAAAAAAATATGTCCACAATGATGCATGTATCATTTTCCGTACTTTTGTCTGTTTGAGGGATAACAAATAGGCAGCCATGAAGCATGCAATGCCTTCTACTATGTCTTCTTCTCGAACAAGAACATAATCCTCTTGATCTGAAATATCATTTTCATCTTCCCATAGATCACTTTCGCTGACCACGTCCCAAGAACTACCTTCTTCTGTGACCACATGGAAGTTCATTAGATTAGGCACCATGAAAAGGCAAACAGAAGCACACAGATTTTAGCATAGAGCTCACTAAGCCTTAACTTTGAAAATGCAATCAGGCACCAAAGTAAAAATTTAGGCCACTAAAACCCCATCTGCAGCTAATTCTAACTAGCAACTTTCCTGATGCTTACCAGCGAGACTTTTTGAAACTGAAATTTGAGCAGATTCCAACTTTTCAAGAAAATCAGGGCCTTCCAATCTAGATTTGAGAAGGTCACACAACTGCAGGAAGAAAAACGAACATAAAACACCTGAATTACACTCCTGATAGCCATAAAAGTTAAAGAAAATCACATTTAGTTCAAGCCGGGATGAAGTCTCCTTACACTAAAGCTACACCAGATGGAGATTATTCAGTACACAATCAATGGAACACGAAAAACAAGCTACGATACGTTATATTAAAAATTGGAGAACTAGGAGCAAACGGAATAACAAAAACATTAAGCAATAGTGAAATGGATTTACATTCCAACTTGGCATGGCTTTACATGAAAAATGCCACGCAGTATAAAAACCTTACTTAACTGAGAGTCAAAATTGAACTCACTGGGGACGTAAAGGAAAACAGACCGAGGGGGGACAAAAAAGAAGAAGAAGAACAAACTATTGTATATATTTTTCTTGTGTAATCATTATGTAGAGAAAGGTGTACAAGGAGCTAAAAGTAAAAATGAATGGACCGTAATTAAGTATCCACATAACATCTTGGCCTAGAATTTCATTTGAATATTCAATCATCTCTCAAAGACCAAACATCCAATCAGAACCCAGAAACAATCAAACCCTAACCTCATCGGCTTCTTGGTCGACAGGCGAGCCCGGTGATTCCGCCTGCATCTGCTTCAACTCCCGTTTCCCGCACTCGTTCTCATCGTCATCATCGTCAGCGTCGCCGCCGTTACTAAGCAATTCGAGAGCTCTCTGGCACTCCTCGAGCACAGCCTGTAAACTCTTCTTCTTCACGCGAACCCGATCTTTATCGGCTTTATTCTTCCTCTCATCCTCCACAACCACACAAGGGTTGGAGCTCGAGACCTCAATCTCCATAGGCCCGGTTAAAGAATTCTGTCTTTTGGGTTTTTTTTTGTTTTCCTTATTCCCACCCCAAACCCCAGAATCCAATTCAGTTAAATCAAATTCGATTTAACCGAGTTCAACTCCGGTCCATTTCATAGCTTTTCTCGAAGGATCCGAGGTAAGCGTTTATACATCTACCGGAATTCCGGCATGTGATTGTTCACACAAGAACAGTAAAGTTGTCTGATCCTTTTTTCTGAGATTTTGATAATAACATGGAAAGAAATTGACTGCGGTTGGTACTTGGCACGGTTTGGTCTCTATTTTTTTTGTCTGTTAGTACTTACTTAACAAATAAATATGGACTTTCTGAATGATTGCTTTTAATGCTTAGTTTTGATAATAAAAGCTTTTTAATCTGACACAACACAACACGATCTCGCTTGATACAAAACAATGCCAGTTTTCAATTAGCATTTGATTGAACAGCCAATCCAAAATAATCGTATTTGAAGCCCAAACCCCTTCCTCATTTGTTAATCAACCTGTTCAAAGTTTAAGCACAACCTCCAATCAGCTGAATCCTCGTTAAAGTAACAATAATTTCAAGTGGGATCGCACCTCACGCAAAAAAAAAAAAAAAAAATCATGTTTTTTTTGACTTATAATATGTAAATATAATAGTTTATAATTTATAAATTGTATCGATTTCTCTTCTTACAACTCTCCTCGAATTCACACATTATATAAAATTATCATAATCGCATGACTTTAACAATATGTACATGAAAATTTTGAGATAATTCTATAAATACTAATTCCTTTAGAATTCACGCTTATTTATAACAACTTAGACTTTTTGATAATTTAATTGATATTGTAATTATAATTAGTTTTTATTAAATATTAATTATGTCTAATTAAGATTCAATATTTAATATTTATCGAATGTATTATATTTGACCCTAAAGTTTTTCAAATTTAATAATCAAATCTAATTTGATTAAATTATCTTCTATCTATTTAATCCTTCTTTATATGTTACATATTAGCTTTTCATATGTTAAAAATAATTATAAATTATAATCCTACACCGTATTTAAGATTAAATAAATTAAATTTCTTTAATTTATCTTTAATTAAGTAATTAAATAGTTTATGTCAAAAGGTCAAGATTAACAATTAATAACATTAGGAATCTTAAAGTCGTTTATACTTTTCTTTTTGTGCATTTTTGTATAAATTAAACATTTCATCATATCCTTATTATACATATAGCATGTAACTAATATCTATTCTATTTGATTTGTTCACATTAGTTCTCTAACATTAATAAATGATTCTTTTAATAACATTTAAAATTTATTCATTTGAAAACTATTTCTTATTTAATTTTTCGAAATCCAAGATCACTTTAAATATATAATATGATTAACATATAACATGTAATAAAGCATGAATCTTAATTCGTAACTTATTCTAAAACTTAATTATTTTCTTGTCGTTTCCCTCAAATCGTTTATGAATCTCAACTATCATAGTCACATAATTGAATGACCTCTAATAGTATCTATAGAACATGTTGATAGAACTCTACAATTGTTGTAGCGAGAGGGTTACGTAAGGAGTCATAGTTCACTTGAATCCTAAACCTATTTATAATATGCTTTGGACATTTTAGTAATTTAAATAAAATTCTAATTTTAGTTAAAATTTAACTTGAATTGTAATTAATTATAATTAAATCTAATTATGCTCAAATAAGACCCAAACTCTTATAATAGTCCTTATTTATTAAATATCCCGTATTTAATTATAAAATTCTTCAAACTTTATAATAAAGTTCAACTTGATTAGAACACATTTTCTCTCTCTAACTCATTCTTTGTATATGACTCTTTAAGTTTCCAAATTTGTTATCAATAGACATAAATTATAACCCTAAATCATATTTAGGATTAAATAAATTAATAGCAATCTTGTTCTATAGATATGAATTGTTTAATCAGGGAATTAAAGATAAATTAATTGAGATATCTATAGATCAAAATTGACATCTAATAATACATCATGACTACCTAAATATTTAAGAATGTCAAAGAAGTTTTTACTAACTTTTCCATGCATGTTTTTTTTTTGTATAATTCAATTCTTTCATTATACAATGTTCTAATTAAACATAGGGAAAATTAATATCTACTTTATCAAGTCTAATCATATTTGTTCTCCACCATTAGTAATTGATTCAATTAAAAGCATTTGCACCCTATTTTACAAAGTGCATTCCACCTTGCCTAATATTTTTTCAAATTAATACTAGTCAAGAATAATAAAACATTCTCCTTAATTACTTTAGGGTGATGAATCATATATTGATCACTCAATTATCTCCATATAGTTCATTTTATATCCAATGATTAATGACTGAGCTATTTTGGATTAGAATAGGTCATAAGTGATATCAAAATATAACAAATCCCTTTACGAGATACTTTGGATATATCAAGTTAAAGAATCACTTATACAATCATTGCAATGAAAATATATAAAAATACAAGTAATATTTCAAATGGGTTTCTAATATGAGATTAACTTAGTGAACTTATTCTCTAACAAGCACCTATACGTTTGTTTATCTTTATACTTTAGTCTAAAGATCGACCAATTCTTTCATAAAGAAATACTTAATATGTGTAAGTCTTTTTATGCTTTATTATTATCCAGTCTCAATAGAACAATAACTAGGAATAATTTAAGGAGAATACATAAATACAATACGAATCTTATAATTATGATCTCATCATAATTTTGTTTGCAATGTATATTTATTCCATATCATATACATCTAAATATGTATAATAAAAAATTCCTTTAAATAATTATATCATTTAACTATAACTAATCGATTGGTTGCAGGGTATAAACCAACATTATAACAATTGACTTTTTTTTCTTACAACTCTCATTGAATTCACATATTATATAAAATCATTATAGTCACATAAGAGTTCAGAATCTAACAATTTTTACATGAATAAGTTGACAAAGTTCTATAAGTATAGAGAAGGATAGGCCAAAAATTATAACTCCTTTAGAGTTCCACTATTTATAACAAAGTTTAGACTTTTAAATAATTTAATTGAATTGTAATTATATTTAAATTTATTATAATTATAATTCGTTACAATTAAATATTAATTATGTCCAAATAAGATCTAATATTTAATATTAATCCTAATTTATCGAATATCTTATATTTGACCTTAAAATTTTTTAAACTTGATAACCAAGTCCAATTTGATCAAATTATCTTTTGTCTCTTTATCCTTTTTTATATGTTAAATATGAGGTTTCTATATGTTAAAAATGAATATAAATTATAATCATAAACTATATTCAAATTTAAATGAATTAAGTTTCTTTAATTTATGTTTAATTATGTGATTAAAGAGTTTATATCAAAATATTAAGATTATTGATTAACAACATTAGGACTGTTAAATTGATTTTGACTAACCTTTTTCTGTAAGATTTTTTTGTATGAATTAATCATTTCATCATATAATCTCCATATTATATATATAATATATAAATAATGTCTACCTATTTGATTTGATCATATTAATTCTCCAACATTAATAAATGATTCTTTTAATGACATTTAAAAACTATTTTCAAAGTTCTATTCTACATTGGTTAGGGATTTCTCAAACCAATACTAATTGAAAACAAGAGAATATTCCTTCTAATTAATTTAAGGTAATGAATCATATATTAATCATATAACTACTTCCATATAGTTTATATCATATTGAGCTACCTTTGACTAAGATAAGCCTTAAGTAATATCAAAACTAGCAATCACTGACACTTTGGAGATCTCAAGTCACTTATAGAGTCATTACAATGAGTATTTTCATAGACACAAAAGTAATATTCTAAATAGAATTCTCATGTTAGGTCAGTTTAGTAAACTTGTTATATAACAAGCACTCGCACGTTTGTTCAAGTATCTCTATACTTTAACTTATAAGATCATCTACTTCCTTTATAAGAAAGAAATATAACTCGTGCTAGTTTTTTCACTATATAATTATCTAGTCTTAATAGAGTAATGATTGACAAAAATTTAAGGATAAAACATAAATACAATATGAATCTCATAATTATGATTTCTTATTGTATCTCATAATTATGATTTCATCATAATTTTATTTACAAAGTATATTCATCTTATACACTTTATCTTACAAGTTAGTGATCAGCTTTATATCTATAAGCGTGTAAAGTCAATTGTAGATAACTTGCTAAGTATCAGTCTACAAAGAACTAATTACTAAATCTAGTAATCTTAGTTAAATACATAAACTAAGAATTGAATGAAGATAATTTAATTACTAAATTAAAGAAAGCAAAGCAAATAAAGCAAGGAAAAAAGATCAATAAGCAAACTTTAGGGCTTTAGGGTTCACTTTTAAGGAATTTCAATTATTATACACAATTGATTATCTAGGTTGAAATTACAATTAACCTATAGTATATATGTGCCCTCCATCAAGGCATATAAGAATAATTGATTAGGTAACTAGCAACTCTCGATGCATAATTTAATCTAATCAAACTCATTAAGTATAGTTAATATACTTGGATATGACTAAATTTTAGGATATTGTTGTTCTCTAGCACTAAAGTGTTTATTCTCTTAATGCACATATTCTACTTTATCTATCCGTCCTTTATATAATCCTTAAGATTGGATCTATTATGTTCAATAAAAAATCTAATATTAAAAAAAGTATAGATAATTGTAATATCCTTACAAGTTACATTCTTAACCCTAACTAGGGTCTCTGGCCACAAAACATAAGAAAAACAAAATAGAAACAAATAAACCTTAACATAGAATAAAAGAATAAGAGAATATTGCTATAATAAATGCAGCGCATTAAACCACATTAACCAACCAAGATCACATTTTATTTAGAGCATAACAAGATTATGGAAACATACCTTCAACACTTGGCATTTGAACTTGCAACTTCTCCATGCTTCACCAAAACCTATCAAAGAAAGAAAAATACAAACCTTGTGCAAGAGAGATTGATGGTAGAAGACCCTTGTTCTTTCACACCTAATACACACACAATGTATGTTTATAACTCAACAATCTCACCTTGTGTCATATATTATGACATGTTCTACCTTAAGGGGTAGAATGGGCTAATTGTCTCATTATTAATGGATGATATTGACTATAGTTTAATGGGCTAACATATAGTAATTAGGGTACTACCATATGCCTCAAATGCAATTAGCAAATTAACCATCTCATTATGGTTATTAAATATACATTAGGCAATTCGATTGTGGGTAGGCATATGGAATTAATGTTGTGATTATATTAGTCCACTAACATATATGTCTAACATTCTCCCACTTAGACAATATAATCAAACCACCATACCAATCTCCATCATCCAAAAGCATTCAAATAAACCATATGCAATATCATATCGACAGGATATATATACCACACATGATTTGGCCCTGGAGATGTTCAAATACCACAATAATCATCAAAACAACATGCGTGCAGTAGAATATCAACATATATATGTCAACATTAACAAAGATGACTGCAAACATCATTATATATGTCTCATATATAAAAGTCATAAGCAATCCATACAAAGTGCCAACATGTTCAATATAAAATAGCAAACTCTCACTAATCTTATCCAGCTTGGCTCCTAACAATCCCATGTCGGAGATGTGTTCTATAAACGCACATATAGGTAAGCCTTTTGTGAGTGGATCTGCTAACATGCCAACTGTAGGCATATACTCAACTGTAATGAGGGATTCAACGACTTTCTCTTTAATAAAATAGTACTTTATATCATTATGCTTTGAGCGAGAAGTACTCCTAATGTTCTTAGAGAAAGCTACAGTTGCAGAATTATCACAATATAATTTCAGCAGACTCGAAATAGAGTCAACAATACCCAATACTGAAATAAAATTCCGCAACCATATCGATTGATAGGCTGCCTCATAGCACGCCATGTACTCTGCCTCCATGGTAGAGGATGCTGTGAGTGTCTGTTTGACACTTTTCCACGATACAGCTCCTCCAGCCATCATAAAGATGTAACCTGAAGTAGACTTTTTATGATCCACACACCCTGCATAATCAACATCACTGAACCCAACTATATCAAGAGTGTCAGCTCGCTGATAAGTCAACATATAATCTTTGGTACCCTGAAGATACCTCATGACTTTCTTAGCCACTTTCCAATGGCTAAGACCAGGGTCACTCAAGTATCTTCACAACACACCTACAATAAAAGCAATATCAGGGTTTGTGCATACTTGAGCATACATCAGGCTGCCTACAAGTGTCACATAAGGAACGACCTTCATTTCATCTCTCTCTTTATCATTTTGTGGACATTGGGCCTTTGAGAATTTGTCACCTTTCACTATTGGTGCTTTTCCAGGAGAACAAGAATGCATGTTGAATCTTTTCAAGATCCGATCAATGTAAGTCTTTTGAGACAATCGAAGGATCCCATTAGCTCTATCTCGAAGAATCTGAATTCCAAGTACATAAGAGGCCTCACCAAGATCCTTCATATCAAAATGACTAAACAACAGTTGTTTTGTCTCAAATAATAGATCAGCGTCATTAAAAGTAAGTAGGATGTCATCAACATACAGTACCAAAAAAATGAAGCTGCTCCCACTAAACTTCATATATATGCATTGATCAACTACATTCTCCTTAAAGCCATTTGCAGTGACAATCATATCAAACTTAAGATACCACTGCCTTGATGCTTGTTTTAAACCATAAATAGACTTCCTGAGCTTGCAAACCATGTGCTCTTTACCAGTTATCTTGAAACCAACTAGTTAGGTCATATAGACATCTTCATACAGATCTCCATTCAAGAAGGCGATCCTCACATCCTTTTGATTGAGTTCCAAGTCAAAATGAGCAACTATAGCCATAATGATTTGTAATGAATCTTTTGTAGAAACTGGTAAGAAAGTTTCTTTGAAATCAATCCCTTCTCTCTGGCTATAGCCTTTAGCTACAAATCTGGCTTTATACCTTTCTACTTGTCCACTTGAGTCATATTTGATTTTGTAAACCCATTTGCACCTAATAGGTTTACAACCTTTGGGTAGTTCAACCAACTCCCAAACTCAATTTTGTGACCTAGAACTCAACTCATCTTCTATTGCATTCATCTATAACACAGATTGAGGACTGTTCATGGCTTCTTGAAAACTAACTGGTTCAATATTATCTCCTACATCAAACTCATGTTCCTGCACATAGACAATATAGTCATCAGGAATAGCAGGTCTACGTGTTCTTTATGATCTCCTGAAAACAACTTCATCATCCCCAATATCAATGACTTCATCCTATGCTTGATTCTGAGGTTCATCATGAGATTCTATTGGAATCTGTTCAATCACAAGGTCATCAGTAGGAGTTGAAGTAATAGGTACAGGGACTATAATGCGTTCTTCCTTGAATAAAATTTCTCTTGACCCTTGACTTAAATCAAATTCATCTTCAAAATAGACAACTCTATCTGATTCTATAATTCTGGTTGTGTGATATGGGCAATAAAATCTAGAACCCCTTGATCCGATGGTATAGCCTACAAAGTAGCCACTAATAATTTTCGGATCAAGCTTCTTAGATTGCAGATTATAGGGCCTCGCTTCTTCTTTGCATCCCCAAACATGAAAATGATGCGAGCTTGGTTTCTTACTTGACCATAACTCATATAGAGTCTTTGGAACTGATTTGCTAGGTACTTGATTCAAGATATAAGCTGTTGTCTTCAATGCCTCACGCCACAAAAATTCAGGCAAGCTAGAATGAATCAACATACACCGCAACATATCAAGAAGTGTGCAATTTCTTCTTTCAACATTTCCATTTTGCTGAGGTGTCCCTGGCATTGTATATCTTACTTCAATACCACATTCTTGCAAGTATCTAGCAAAAGGCCCTGGATTCCTTCCACTCTCATTATAATGCCCATAATACTCTCCACCTCTATTAGAATTAACTACCTTGATTTTCTTCCCCTTTTGAACCTCAAAATTCGTCTTAAAAATCTTAAATGCTTCCAAAGATTCAGATTTTTCATGAATGAGCTCCACATGGCCATATCTTGAAAATTCATCAATAAAAGTGATGAAGTATTTATAACCATCTATAGCAGGTGGAATAAATGGTCTACATATATCAGTATGAATCAACTCTAACAATTCTGAACTCCTATCTGTTTTGCTTTTTCTAACCTTAGCAGTCAACTTCCCTTTAATACAGTCAACACAGGCAGTGAAATCTGGAAAATCAAGATCCTGTAGTACACCATCCTTTACTAACCTCTCCATTTTGTCTCTAGAAATATGGCCTAAACGTTTGTGCCATAACATAGAAGATCTCAAATCCAACCTCATACGTTTGGAACCAACAACAACATTAAGAGAAGAGGAAGAAGCAACAGAAACACAATCATTCAACTCAAGTTTGTATAAACTTTCACATAAAATTCCATTGCCCACCAAAAGAGAGTCACGATACATAGTCAATTTTCCAGTTCCAAAAAGAAGACTATAACCTAGTCTATCCAAAATAGAAACAGAAATCAAATTCCTCCTAATAGAGGGTAAATAAG
>JANITX010000001.1:37938087-37952787 GCA_027564395.1 Erythroxylum ulei
TAATCCCAACAGCCCAATAACAGAATCTGAGATCCCAAAGAAAAGCTTGATGGAGCTGGGCCTTTAATCTTCAAATGACATGAAGAGTATGTCATGGTATCATATTCACAAGACAACGAAAATACTTAAAAAACTCATAATCCCAACAGCCCAATAACAGAATCTGAGATCCCAAAGAAAAGCTTGATGGAGCTGGGCCTTTAATCTTCAAATGGTCAGAACTAGACAGCGTTGAAAGCAGCCTCTGTTCCTTCTTAGACAACGTAAAGAGAGGGAGAAAGAGGGGAACAGCTCCGGGTGGGTGTGTGTGTGTGTGTGAGAGAGAGAGAGAGAGAGATCCAGACATAGATAACGTGGACTGACAGACACGTTCTGCTCTTCTGCATATACCTTGTTTTTGTTACTAAGAAGCTCTATACATGTCTGCTTTAGCATCTACAACCCAGTTTCACACGCACTCTACCTTAACACCCAGAATTAAACCCAGACCAAAACCCAAGTTCAGAACTTGCTTCTCTGCTACCGTGCTACCTACCACACGAGCCATTTTATCTGACCCTTTTGTTCTCCAGCTTGCAGAGACCCTTGAAGATTCTCTCCCTCCTTCTCCCTCTCCTTCTCTCCAGAAACTCAGAGACTCGTCCTCTGAATCCCTTTTGTCCACTTATTGGCCCTCACGTAAAGATGAGCCCTTTAGATTCACTGACACTTCATTTATCAAGAATTCCCTCATATATCCAATAGCTTCACCACCAGAGTTAGACCATGTGACGAACAGTGTTGTGGATACTTATGTCACCAATCTCGTTATTGCTGATGGATTTGTCTTGAATTCTGCTTCTAATTTATCTAATTTGCCGGATGACGTTTTTGTTGGTAACCTAGCAAGTGACCCTACAGGTAAAATTTCGAAAAGGGTATTTGAATTAATGGACGATTTTCATTGTGGTGACTTGTTTTGGTCAATTAATGGGTTGGGGGCGCCAGATATTGCTGTTGTTTATGTTCCTGCCGGGGTTAGAGTAGAAAATCCAATTCACTTGAGATATGTTTCAGTTCAAGGAGGAGAGAAAGGGTCTAAAAAGTTGCCACTTTCAAATCCCAGGGTGTTGGTGGTGGTGGAGGAGGGAGGAGAAATTGGGATAATTGAAGAATTTGTGAGTAAAGAAGGCAATAGTGATAGGTATTACTGGGCTAACTCGGTTTTGGAAGTGGTTATTGGTGAAAGTGCAAAGGTCAAACATTCTTGCATACAGAACCAATCCTTGCATTCTGCACATATGAAGTGGACTTCGGTCCGGCAGGTTAGTGCTGGTTGCATTTTTTCTTATATTTTTACCTTTTTCCTGTTAAATATCTTGCTGAATTCGGAACAGGCAGATTAGAACTGGGTTAAGCTAAGTTGTCGATCGATTTAGTTTGAAGGCACATATTATTGTTTGTGCGACTATATTTAAGAAATTCAGATTGAACACTCGGTAAGTTGATCATCTTTGGATCCATTAGCCATGTTGTTCTATTCAGTGGAATATATTAGTTGTTGGAATCATTTGTTATGACTACTTTTTCGGTTTGAGACCCCATCTACTGGTTTACTAGTTTTCTTTTTAAGCACTTTAGCATAGTGCTGCGAGTAACCGGAAGTCTATAAATGATTACTATCCTGGACTTGTAAATGGTGTTATGCATGCAATTCAGTTCGTTAGTTTTAGCACAGTTTTGTCTCGCTTAAATGAATCTTTCTTCCACTCAGACCATCATTTCCCCCTTTCTTAAAACTTTTCTTTTTGAAGAGTGAAAAAAAAAAGAAAAGTTTTAAGAAAACTTTTCTAAATTGTGCTTTGTTGTAGCATAGGATTCTGATGATGGATCTTTAGGACCAAAAGTTATGTTATTTCCTCTATTCTAACGTTAACAAAGTGAGGGTAGGGGGGAACGAGAATGTCTTATAGAAGTATCTAGTTTACCAACAAGATTTTTGTTTGGCAAGAAATGCTTGGGACTTGGGAGAGATATCTTGACCGTGTCTAGTAATCTAGTGCTCTGATTATGACTTGTTAGAACATATTGGTGAGATGGTTTTTCATGAAAGAGAGTGGTGAAGACAAGGATTACTCGCAAAGTTTTTGTCCAGAGGCTCAAATTTTGATTGATTTCTTTATCATATTGATCTATGGGTTGAGTGAGTATAGACTGTTTGGGCTTTCTGATTCTTTTTTGCTTCGAAGAGACTGTCTTACTGTATGTCTGTTTTTGCATTTCTGTATATCAAGCTACTGTGTTTAGAAGTATTCAAGCAAAAGGCTGCATCTGCCTAAACATGTCATAAGTTCATATGTTGATTGGAAGTCTTTGTAAACTATCAAACAATGGAGATTGTGCAGTAATATCTGTAATCATCAAAACCATTGTCAAGTCAGGGATAAGCAGAATATTCAAGAGTTTCTATTTATTTTGTCAAAGGAGGCTTAAGACCTGTGGTTTTTATCAGTTGTAAGAGATGAATTAGTGAAAGTTTTGACTTCAAGAATACTCCACAAATTATTGTTTAATAAGAAGCTATCTTGAAGATCAGGTTTCAGGAGATTTAGCAAACTAAAGCTATTTATTAAATGGAATCACCTAACTATCAAGGTTATGGTACTCCATAGACTGTTTATAAGAACTGTTTGGCAATGATGAAGGTTCCTAGAGAAGTAACCTACAATTCATGATAATATAATTTTTCATCTTCAGTTCCTTCTTTTACTACTTCTTTAGGGAGACACTGTCTAATGATAAACATTCAGACATAAATAGCTATCATGATATGCCAAATTTGGGGATACTTTTTGTCGCATTAAAGATGGGACAGGTACCCTTTCTACTATAGTTTGTAGTGAGCCAAACTGAACTCCTGTAATTTTAGTCTGTTGTTGCAATCTTGTTTCTTTACAAAGTCTTTTGGTTCAATGATGTTGAAACCTCCTCCACACAATCTTTTTGTTCAAGTAATGTTAAAAATCTCCACACCAATTCTAAATTATATGTGCTTACTTTATCTCTGTGTATAATCCTATCCTAATGCCATATTGGTAAACCTACCATATGTTTGACTTCAAAATCATCATTTGCAGGATACAGAAAGTGCATATGAATTTGTAGAGGTAAGCACCGGTGGAAAATTGAGCAGGCACAATCTCCATGTTCAACAATTGGGCCCAGACACGGTGACGGAATTGTCAACATTTCATTTGTGTGTCAGTGATCAAACACAAGATCTGCATAGTAGGCTGGTCTTGGACCATCCAAGAGCTTATTCTCGACAACTTCACAAATGTATTGTTGCTCATTCGCTAGGACAAGCTGTATTTGATGGCAACATCAAGGTTAACAGGTAACTTCTTTTGCGGGCATTTATCTTGGTAATTTTAATGTACCTGAACTGCTCATCTGTTAATCCTATATTTGCAAAACAGCACTGCATTTTTCTGAGGGTTGTACATGAGCCAAGCAGAGTAGAGGTTGAATGTGGTCAAGCTCGTCTTGGTATAAAAATAAATGTTTAAGCTGATTCAAGCTTGACTTCTGTTAACAAGCATAGTGTCTCAAGCTTAGCTTGAGTTTGGTTTGATTGTTGCAAACAAGTCCCACCTTAATAATGCTCGACTCATATTTAATATGAAGTTTCTTCAAGTTCGGATTCAACTTGAAATTTTCACTATAGTATATAATATGAAACGGTGCAATATGACTTCTGTAGAAAAAAAGTTAAAATTTACTTTTGGGTGAGCTTGGTGTTGAATTTACGAGAGTCTATTAATAAATAGTTTGTGAACCTTAATGAATCAGAGGAAAGAAGTATTCAAACTTATAAATGAGCCTAAAATTAAGATGTGTATTCATTCATTTATTTAAGCTGATTACTATATTTTTAGCTCTTTTCTTATGTTAGTGTTCTATTTCAATGATCTTAATTTGAGTTTTCTACTTTGTTTTTTTTACTGTTTAAATTATGAAGTTCCTGATTTTAACTGCATCAAAATCATTTATATGTTTTACAATTTCATAATTTCATCATTATATAGTTTTACTCGAAACATTGCATCATACAAATTTGGCTAATCATTCATTTTCTTAGTTATTGTATCTTTACTCATAACTTGATTATGGTTTAGGGGGTGTATGTTTCATCAAGATGTGTACTTGTATTCTACAGGTATGCACAGCAGGCAGATGCAGGACAATTAACAAGAAGCCTACTTCTTGAACCTCGTGCGACCATAAATGTGAAACCGAATCTGCAAATTATCGCTGATGATGTAAAGTGCTCCCATGGAGCTGCAATAAGTGACCTAGAAGAAAGCCAGCTCTTTTATTTCCAAGCACGTGGTATAGATCCGGAGACTGCAAGAAGGGCTCTTGTGTTTTCCTTTGGAGTGGAGGTCATAGAACGTTTACATCATTCTCTTGTGAGGAAGGATGTTGAGAGGCATGTTAAAGGATTGTTGGGTTCGTCCTCTTAACACAAATGATGACCAGAGCATTGGTTGATACAGATTTGTACAATATGAAAAAGCGCTGCTTTCTTGTTTTTGGGCTGAATTTCTTGTTTTTTACACATGTTGTCTTTGCTTCCTTTTCGAACTCATGAATTACAAAAGAAATTTGGTAAAGATTAAATCTATGATAATTCCATCTTACATGATGACACTGCAAGAACTTCTGAATAGGTATTTACATCTTATCTGAATTGTTTGTCATTAAACTTCTCCATTCACAGAATCTGTCATTAATCTTATCTATTAAATCATGCCATAGAATTGATCTAGGTTGCATGATAATTAGAACACGGCGTGAAAGTTGGTTAGGCAGATAGTATCTATTCTCTAATTTTCCCATTCAGTAGTGCTTCTACTTATCATTTTGTTAATTTTCCCAGTAAGTTATTTCAAATGTTTAATAAACCTGAACTCGTGTATGTGACATGTTGCAGACTGCAGACACAAATGTTTAATATATTAACGTTGTCGATATTCGATGAACCCAATTACACTAACAGCAGAACAAAATATCATGTTATAATCACCTCTTTGAGATTGTGTTACATGATAATTTTGACTCATGTGTGATTCACTTGGTGAATAAGATGCAAGTATATAATACGTAATACAGTCAATTATTAAGGAGTGTTTGGTGGATGAAATTACAGAATTACTATTAGAGTAGTTCAAACCCCATGCTCTTCAAGTTTTAGTGGAGAAGTCAAGTCTACAAAGGGTTTCCTTTCCTTTCCTTACTCTTTGGAAGTTTTTAACTACCGTAAATTATAATAATACCTCTTCCATATGGTGGTTGTTAACATGTTAATTTATTGCTTTTTTCTTCATTCAAGTTGTTAACAGGATTTTCTAGAAATTCTAACCAGTTTATTATTTAATTAAGGGATAAACTTCAGAATATAAGACTCTCTATTTTGTGAGGATCAGAAAAGAGTCATCAATTGTATGCAATATTCTTTTTGTATTTTACAAAAAAACTGTTCCTATGACTCAAATCCCTAACCTTCTGGTTCTTAAATAAATAACCTTATCAGTTCCTCTAAAACCCGCCCTCCAACTTATTATTTAGTGTGAGCCGAAAATAGATTATCCATAGTGCATGCTTAGGCATATAGATTAAAAAAATCACATATTTTTAGCTTCCGGGTTACTAACACCTTTATTTCATGTTTCCAGATGATAGGTATGGAAAAATAGAATAATCAAGAGAAATAGCTTCACTGAAAAAAAAAACAATTACTAGATTTGAAGTTCTACTACAATTTAATAAGTTATTACAGATTAATTTTTAAAAGTGTCGACATTCTTAACTTATTGCGAATTAACAAAGCCAAAATGGTCAATTTGGATAAAGTATTACTTTCTTTTTAAAGGAAATTATTTTTCTGCCTTTTTGTTATCGCCGTTCCAGCAGAGATTTTGCTGCTGTGAAGGAAAGTGTTATAAAACTATTGTTGTTCTAACTTCAACATTAATGTTGTCAGGATATATCAAAATTTATTTATTTTTATTTAAGGTCAAAAAAATGAGGAAGAGTTCTTTTAAGGCTATGATTGCTTGGATGTAATGTTTTTAATAGAATGGAATGATTTATAACAAAATGAAATATAAATAGATATAACATTTAAAAATTATTGTTTGAGTGGGATGAAAGAGTTCATAATGTAATACAGTGAAATGTTGTTTAGAAGAAAGGTTCATAATATAGTATAGTAAAATATTGTTTATTATTTTACATTCCATACTAAACCTCTCAAATCGGAGGTAACTTATTTTTACTGTTTAGGATAAAATAAGATGTAATGTGAAACCTTTCTCTTCCATCCTATTTCATTCCATTTCATTATAAACCTTCCTCCCAAATGATGAAATAATATTACACTTCATCTTATTCAATTAATAATCACCCAACCAAACTTAGCCTCAATCAAGTTGGCCATCCAACAATTGAGGCATCTGAACTTGCATTAAACGAGATATACAACATTTTTATTTTTAATTTTCACCTTAATGTTTTTACTTTGATGTCTTTTTTCTAAGAAATCGGTGTGAGAAATAAAAATCTCGAATTAGATGATTTGTGATAGATAAACATTTCTTTCTCTTGAAAAAATTATGAGATCTTATTAATAAAATTTGCAAAAAAAAGTTCAAAGTTTTCCTTTTTTTTAAAGCTAAATTTCTTGTTTTTCACATGTTGGTCTTTGTTTTCTTTTCGAGCTCACAATAAATTACAAACGAAATTTGCAAAAACATTAAATCTATGATAATTCCATCTTACATGATGACATTGCAAAAACTTCTGAATAGGTATCCGAATTCTTTGTGATTAAACTTCCCCATTCACAGAATCTGTCATTAATCTTATCTATTAAATCATGCGATAGAATTGTTCTAGGTTGTATGACAGTAAGGACATGGGGTGAAAGTTGGTTAGGAAAATGCAAATTCTATTATAAAAAATTGAAAGATTATGTAAAAACTGTATAATATATAAAGTAGCATTTATATTTTAAAATTGTTTGATAATTTTAACTTAAAAACTAAAAAATATATCAATATCATCAACAACTTAGTAACTTGGAAAAGGTCCTCAACCATAATCAAATTTCAAACATATTTATTAACCTTTAATTTTAGAATTTGATATATTTTAAACTTTATGAATTATCCAATGCGAAAGATTCATATTGCAATTGCACAATATAGCATTGAAATACGTTAACGCGTTGTATTAAAGAGCTAATTATAAAACATTGCATATAAACTTTGGCGAAAGGTTTAATTTGCTTCCTAACGTTTGGCCAAAAGTATAAGATGACCCTTACCATTATCTTTGATACCGTGATCGCCCTAAATGTTTATAAAATGAAGCAATTTGCTCCAAAAATATTAACTCTGTCAAATTGACATTACGTATCTATTGAAATTTGACATCTAAACATACCACGTGAGATTAGTTGTCAATACGATAGTTGATGTGTATTTAAATAATAGTTTTATATTAATGTTAATTTATAAATTGTTTATTATTTACTTATAAAATTAATTATGGAAATTGTTTTGGTTTCCCCCAAATTAAATCTCCTCCGTCTGAGTTCCCCTCTTCGTTATTCCCGTAGTTAGCTTCCTCGTCGTTCTCCATTGGTGCAATGGAGGTTCCATCATTGCCCAATTAGTGGTGTGGAGGTTCAATCATTATCCAATCGGTGAAGTCGAGGTTACATCCATGCAGTAGGGTTGCTAAGTTTCATGTTGGTAATTTTGCTATTGGTTTATATTGGTTTTGCTAAATTTTCTTGTTTCTTGTTTGCAAAAGCTTAAGTAATTTTCTTGTTTCTTGTTTGCAAAAGCTTAATTAATTTTCTTGTTTCTTGTTTATTTATCGGGTTGCTAATTTTACTGTTTCATGTTTATTGTTTCCTGTTTATACTGGTGTTGATAATTGATAGTAGTACATAATATTAGTATTATAGCTAGTTAAAGCTTTCTACTCTGTCATACATACATATAAACACATACATTATATATATGAATATTTGTATTTTTACGCTATAGGTTGTATGCTTGGAGTATGAAGAAAAATTCAGTCTGATAGGATTTTGTAGATTTTTTAGAGGGGCACTTTGTTGTGCATGGCTCTTATAGGGATCATAAGTAGAATACTGCATTTCTAAGTTTAATTGACGATGAGTATCTCCATTAATCATTAGGTTTTAGTCACCATCTTATTATGATTATCAGCAAAAAGATGATACTCATAAATGAATTTTGTTGTGCATATATTTTGGTTGGAGTTTATATTGGGATGATAGTGAAAACAGTCAACATTTCATTGCAAGCTTGCAATGCTCTTATTGTAATATGTCCTAGCTTTTTTTTTCTTTCCAATGGGTGGACTATCCTCTTCAAGTTTTGATTCTCTATAGACTTTATTTTAGGCATTTGTATCTTATGTAGCTTTGGCGATTGATGATATTTCCATGTTGTTAATAGATGGTTATGTTTGTTATCGTTTATTAGTTATCTTGTGTTGTATACTTAAGTAATGGAACACTTGAGATTAGAGATGTCATTTTTCGGGTCTTTAACTAACAATAGTTTTTTAACTAACATTCAATGCTTAGTGGATTCAATGCTTGTTTAAGGACTTTATGGAGTGAAAAAAAATCATGGTCGTACGTTTTATAAGTACCCAAAATATCAGTTAGTAAAAATTTTATGTTATGATATTTGATGTGGTATTCAATAATTGTGTTAATGAAAGTTTATTTGGTAATGCTGATAAGTTTGGAAGTTGTATTTCTTTCATTGGCATGACATAACCTTTTTCCAGAAAGGGTTGTTGATGTTATTCAAAGATTGCTAAATGATAATGCTAGGTTGAGATGCTAATTAGCTTTGAGTTACAAAGTTCCAATTGAAGATGAGATGGCAATGAAGTTGTTAGAAGACCAAATAAGGAAGAATGGAAGGAACAAAAAAAACAAATAGAGTATGATTGAAGCTTGCTATGAATGATAATGAGTTAAAGAACATATTAATGACATATATTATTATTATTTCCATGGTGATATGTTTTGTTGTTATATGTTTCTCAGTGTTGAAGTCATAAGGCTTAAAATGTTTTACATGGATGTGGTTATGTGAGAAGTACTTATATTGTACATGACAATATGTTTAAATATTAGTTAATATATATTAGTTAGTTCATTCATATGTGAGTTCATATGCAATTATATTCGAAATGATGTTCAAATTGTGACAATATGTTTAAAAAGGCAATCATAAAAAATTCATATACAAAGTTCCATTTGACAAGCTTAAACATGTAACCCAATAACTTTGACATTCATAAATTTGTAACCTTGTAAATTTGAAATTTATAAACATCTAACTTTGTAACATTGACATTCATAAACCTCAAAATTTGATATTTATATAATATAATATTGTAATTGTAATTAAGGGCGAGCTTTGGAGCAACTAGTAAGGTTACTCCTTTGTGATCATAAGGTCACATTTTCAAATAACAGAAATAGCCTCTTTGCAAATATAAAGGAAAGGTTGCGTACAATTGTTGACTCTCCCTTACCCTCGCAAAGCAGGAAGCCTTGTGTACTAAGGTAGTCCTTAAAAAAAATAATGTTTTAATTGTAACTTAATGGATCCAACTAAAATGTTCCTAAAATACTACAAATGGATTCAACCAAATGCACACAAAATAAACATAATGGATCCAACTAGGATACATATACAAAAAATATTCAAATATGAATCCTTCTATATTTCTCTACTCAATTGTGATATATATGCCTTACATATATCCTATGTGTGGCAAAAGGCAATAAATCATTATTGGTTTGTATGGGTCTCTAAAAATTAATAACAACTAGTTAAAAGCATTTATGGACATAGAGGAATGTAATAAATACCTTTTTTATCACATGAATTACCTTTTGCATATTAGAAATCATTGTTATTCCTTCACCATCTCTAAGTTGTTAAGTCATTAGCTAAATGCTTTATACACCATATCCATGTCTTAGTATTCCCCACCTTAATTATTGCTTATGCAATTAGACAAATGTTTTGGTTACTATCAACTCCTATGAAACTTAAAAGTTGTCCCTGGTATTTTGTTTTTAGAAAACATCATTCCATACCAATAACTAGTCATAATTTGTTCCACCTCATATTTATTACTTCAAAACAAACATACATTACCTTGAATATCAATTTATCTTCATCCCTTTTAAGTTGAAGGTCTACCATAGAACTTGGATTCATTTCTTTCAATTAAAAAATATAACCATAAAGTTTTGTATATTTGTTATGCTGCTCATTTGCTTTTTCTTTGAGTACCTTGCTCCTTATATGTAGCACATGCTAATATTAATAGACAAATTTAGTTTATCTCTACATTCTTCCACCATTTTCTTGATTTTAATGCTTGCTTTGTCTAGGAACTTTTCTTTGAAGTATTTCATAATAAAGTTGGATGTAACTAGCCTTAGTTTATTTATAAGATTGCATGTATGCTCTAGATTGTAAATATTTAGCTTCAAGCATTTATCTTATCTATCATATAAAGCATACAACTCAAATGGAAATCCATTGGCGCAATCATATCTTGTTCTTTTTGCTTCATTCCTCTTAAAACTTAAGTTAAATCCTATTGCCAAGGCATAATTAACAACTGCTTCCTTGAAGTGTTTAGCATTATCAAAAATGATCCCCAACATCCATTCGCTTGCAACGACTACAGGAAGGAACATCTAAATCTTCACCATTGGGATATTCATCGTTGGACAAGAAACTCCTAGGATTAAAACAATTGATATACATTGTATCATAATATACATCAAAACTAATGTTGAAATCATATTCAGATTCACCTCTATCATGACCACTAAGACCACCTCCTTCTTCAACACCCAAATCACCACCCAATCCTCACCATCCAAACCCTCACCACTCAAATCACCACCACCCAAATCCTTACCATCCAAACCCTCATCACCTGAATAACCACAAACCAACTAAATTAACTCCATCCTGAGAACCCATATAAGAATCACTATCATCACAACCTAAATCAACTCCTGCACCACTCTTACAACCCAAATCAACTCCTACACTAGAATCAAAGCCCATATTGACTTCAGTATCACTTCCCAATTCTACGAACATCTCATTTTTATGCCACTTCTCATATCATAATAACTTTGGTAAGTATGATGTTGGTTCATCTACATAATCTAGATAAACATCAACCATACTATGTTCCTCTAACAATTTAACCACATTAATGTACTCTGATCAAAATCTAACCTCCTTAAACCTTCTTCCGACCCCTTCTTAGGAATCAAACACCATACACTAACAATATTTGTATATCCTTAAATGACACCCATTTAACATACATATGTTAAACTAACATAGTCTAAGTCCCCGTTGTCACAATTTTTGGAGACTTACAAACATACTTCAGTGTACCTTTTTGAGTAAAATGACCACCATAAAATATCCTCATACTAGCTCTTCCATTAATTGCCATCCTATAAAGATAAATTTAAAAAAGATGGTCATAACTATACCGCAACAAAGGTAAAAACACAAAATTTAAATAATATACATATTTGTAATTATTGAATATTTTAATTGATATATATAACCAACAAAAGTTCTAATTATATGATAAGGTTATGGGCTCTCTTAGTCATCATTTACCCTAATCTGGAGAGTGGCTACTGCATGAACAAATGTGTGATTTTGCATTTGAAGGGCATCCTAAAATTTAATAGGAAGTCTTTATGCATAGCCCTTGTACCCCTTTTAAAACATCTAAAAAATAAGTTCTACTATAACATTGATTTTAAGGCTCTAAATTAAAAAAAAATCTCAAAATAATACTTTAGATAGGTCTACAATTCACCTTTTAGTGCCTATTATTAAAAAATCAACCCAGAATAATACTTAGAATAGATCTACAAACTAAAAATAGGTGTTGATGTTACATAATAAAAATACAGGATAGGTTTATAAATCCTCTTATAGTTTGTTTATATTAAGATCTAAGAATAATAATTAGGAATTGAAACAAATAAAACTATTGCAATCACAAAAAAATTAAATTTAGAACTAGTTTTTAGAGTTTAGGAATCATTCCTAAGTACCTAAGAACCACTCTTAGAGAGAACACTTTCAACTTGAAATATAAGTTCTTAACATTATGTTCTATAAAAATAATTTTTTAAATAATTGCTATAGCAACTAGAAGTCATCATAGTAACTATGTTGTGGGTTAATTATTGTATTCCAAAATTTAATAGTAAGTCTTTATTCATAAGCTTTGTACCCCTTTTAAAACCATCACAAAACTTCCATATAAAAAAATTACACAATCCATTTCTTATGTCTTCTTTTGTTTTGTTTGATTATGCCTCCATTTGGCCTTCATTAGTGATGTAGGATGAATATAAAAGCGCCTACTACTGGTTAAACATCTACAAACTAAAAATAGGTGCTACTATAACAATGGATTTAGGGTTGAAAATTAAAAAAATAAGCTCAAAATATTACTTAGGATAGGTCTACAAACTAAAATTAGGTTCTGCTAATACATAATAGAAATAAAGGATACAATACATGGTGTATTATGTCGTAATGTAGATGAGGATTGAGATCAACCATTTTTCAGTTGCGAATACACTAAAACCATATGGAGCAGGATACAATACATGTTGGATGTGGTGAATCTTTTATTCGAATGGGAGCAGGCCTTGAATTTATTTAGTAACTTCTCCAAATCGAATAAAGAGAATGTAGTCCTTCAAAAATTGGCGTTCATCACTTCCGTATACATGATATGGAAAGAATGCAACTGTCGACTCTACTAACAAAAGGAGCTTGATAAGTACCAACTAGCTGAGAATATCGTGAACTGGAATAGAGCAGCAATGGTAGTTAACAATGTCGCCTCTCTCCTTACTGCAATATGAGAACTAGGTGGCGGTTATAACTCCTGTTGATTTTTTTTGTAGTTGTTGTGTATTATACTTAAGTTTCATTCTCTTTACCTTGCGTTTTTAGAAGCACCCAGTTAGCTAGAAATCCATAGATGGTGGGAACGAAATACTGTAATTTTGTTGTAGCTTTATCTAGAGTAATCTAATCAATTCTTTCATTTTCCAAAAAAAAAATAGAAATCAAGTGTAGGTTAATTTATAATTCACCTTTTAAGTTTGTTTGTATTAAGATCTAACAATAATATTTAGGAATTGAAACAATTTACACTATTGGAATCACACCAATAAGTTTTTAGGACTAGTTTATGGAGTTTAGGGATCATTCCTAAGTAAGTATGGATCACTCTTATAGAAAACAATTTCAAACTTGAATTATAAGTTCTTAACTTTATGTTTTCTAATAATGAACTCATAAGTAATTGCTATAGCAACTAGAAGTCATCACAATAGCTATGCTATGGGTTAATTATTGTATTCCAAAATTTAATAGGAATTCTTTATGCATAACCTGTTTACCCTTCAAACCACCACAATACTTCCACATAAAAAGTTGCACAATCCATTTTTGATGTATTCTTTTGTTTGATTATAACTCTATTTGTGATGTAGGATGAACATAATACTGCTTACTATTGGTTAAACATTTATACACTAAAATAAGTGTTATAACATTGAACTTAGGGTTATAGAAACTAAATGTCATGACTCTTTTAACTGGATAATGATGGCAAACGACTGGAGAACGATGGATGATGACTGGAGAATAAATGGAGGATGACTTAAGATCAACCTATGCCAAATTAGGTTAACAAAGAAATAGGGTTTCAGACGAATAAGGGATTCATTTGAGTTTGGGAGAAATTAAAACAATTTCCATAATTAATATGTAAATAATGAATGCTTTATAAATTAATATTAATATTAATATATAAATATTATTTGAATACACATCAGTTGCTATGTTAGCGACTGATCTTACGTGGCATACTTGGGTATCAAATTTTAATAGACATAATGTCAATTTGATATAGTTAAATTTTTTTGTACAAAATTGTTCTATTTTAAAAATATTAAAGGATATAATAGTATCAAAAATAACAATAAGGGTTATCTTAAACTTTTGAAAAACATTAAGCGGCAAATTGGACCTTTCACTTAAAAACTTTTGTACCTTTTTTATATGCTTTTATTAAATTGTTAACAATTATTTGTCACATTTTCTTTAAAAATAAAATAACAGATAGATTCATTAAAATTAAGTTATTGTGATTTCATGTACATTTATAAATTTTTTAAAAAGGAAATACATAAATATGTCGTGAAGATATTTAATAAGCTATTATGGCAACAAATAAGTATTACATTTAGGCGAGATTAAAGGAGTTAAAAAAAAGGTACGCTTTTTTTTTTGAAATGTACGTTTTTGAAATTTGACTAAAGGGATTCCATATATTTGTATGATTGTAATTAGACTAGCAGTAATAATCCCCAGTTAATTTAATCGGTTATAATATAAAAAGTAGTTATTAAATAATAGAAATTTTAAATATAAAAGGCAAATTTTATAAAGAAGATTTAAATATATTATATTGAAAATATAAAATGTAGAATATGAAAAGAAAATAAGT
>JANITX010000001.1:38092535-38109832 GCA_027564395.1 Erythroxylum ulei
ACATATGCAGAACTACCCAAAATTCTCAAATCACAATGATAAGCAGGAGAACCAGACCATAACTCTTCTGGAGTCTTTTTTTCAATAGCAGTTGAACGAGAACGATTAACAAGGAAGCATGTAGTAGTTGTTGCTTCAGCCTAAAAAGACTTACGTAAACCAAAATTAGAGAGCATACACCGTACCTTCTTTATCAAAATCTTATTCATTCGCTTTGCCATACCATTCTGCTATGGGGTACTAGGAACAATTAAGTGCCTCAGAATTCCTTCTGTACTGCAAAAGGCATTAAACTCATCAGAAAAAAAAAACTCCAAACCATTAGCAATACGTAGATGTTTAACTTATCACCCTGTCTACTTTTCAATCATGGTCTTCCAATGTTTGAAAGTCGTAAACACACCACTCTTTTTCTTCAAGAAGAACACCCAGACTTTTCTAGAAAAGTCACCAATAACTATCAACATATAATTAGCGTCTCCTTTAGAAGTCACACTGGCTGGTCCCCAAAGGTCAGAATGTATATAATCAAGTATTCCCTTTGTGCTGTAAATGCCTTTCCCGAAGCTAACTCTCTTTTGCTTCCCAAAAATACAGTGCTTACAAAACTCCAATTTGTTAATACACTGTCTGTCAAGTAGTTCTCATTTACTAAGCTCAGTCGTACAATTTTGGCTCATATGTCTAATTCATGTATGCCATATTTTTGTAACATCACCATCAGTTATAGATTGGGTAGTAACATCTACATCACCAACAACTGTAGAACCCTGCAAGACATATAAACTAGTAGACTGTTTCTTCCCTTTCATCACAACCACAACACCTTTGCCAACATTTATAACTCGGCCTTCACCAGTGTACCTATACCCATTGGTATCCAGAGTACTCAAAGAAATTAAATTTCGCTTCAAATCTAGGACATATTACATCAGTAAGTGTTTTGACAACACTATCAAGCATCCAAATTATGACTATTCCCATGCCAGCTATCTTCCAAGGAGTGTTATTTCCCATCATAATAACACCCTTAAACACCATTTCATATGTTGAAAAGTAGTCCCAATTGGGACACATATAAAACGTGCAAGCTATATCAAGAATCCATTCTTCGTTAGAATTAGAAATCCTTTAGAAATTGCTAGGAGTTCACCATCACTGAATGCATCCTATATAACGCTATCTTTACTGTATTGTTCAGGCTGCTTACCCTTTGAATTCACTTCTTCTTTCTTTTTTAATTTCCAGCATTCAGCTTCACATGATCTTTCTTCTTGCAATAGTTGCTGACTTTGTTTCTATGCTTGGATTTTGACCTACCCCTTCCATCACCACTAGAATTTCTTTCCTATAAGCTCCATCGAACAACAAGAGCCTCAGATCCGTAAACAAGCTGTTTCATCTTCTCTTTAGAAAGTAACACATCATATACCTCTTCTAGGGTTAGAGTATCATGAATATATAAAATAGTATCCCTAAAAGTGAAATATTATGCAAGCAATGAATATAACAATATAAAAGCCAAATCTTTGTCCTCATACTTTACCTCCATAGTCTCTAAATCATAAACAATCTCTTTAAACACATTTAAGTGATCATCAATGGATGTACCTTCTGTCACAGTGAGAATACAACCTTTGCTTCAAGTGAAATTTATTGGTTAGGCTTTTTGTCATGCATAACTGCTCCAGTTTCAACCATAACGAAGCGACAAACTTCTCTTTCAAAACAACTTGTAGAATCTGATTCGAGAGGTGAAGATGTATCTATGATAGAGCCTTGCGATCCTTACGTTGTTTCTCCTTCATGGTCCAAGATGACGACGTCTTATCAAACTCTAATAACACGTCATCCAAATCCATCCGTGCTAGTACAACACTCATCTTAACCTACCACAACGAGAACCTAATGTTGTGATCTAGTAGTGAAATATCATACTTCATGGTCGCCCTCGATGCAATTAATGAACATGGCTCTGATACCAGTTTGTGAAGACAAAATGTAACATCTTGTCACTTGAATTAGGGTTAAAATGGTATTTATTAGAGATTAATGAGAAATTAGGAAACATAATTAATGTTTATGCATAATGTGACATACACACACACGATATTATTGATTTTGCATATTACAATTATTTGCACATGCATTCATTGACATTTTTCAGGTATAATTGATTGTAAAAAATGTAATTAAAATGTAAATTGTGAATTATTTGAGTTGAAAGTTTATTTGGAGAACATTTAGATTATTTTGGATTTTTGGTAAATTTTAAAAAATTTCTGAAAATTTGGGGTATTTTTGGATTAAGAACAAATAAGAAAAATAAATAGACCAATTAAATTGTGACAAGTGGCAGCATTAAATAGTGATACGTATCAAACATGCAAAAAGCCTCATAGAGTAAGAACTTGGTTCCTCTGTTGTTGTTTCTTTACACCGAAGGTACTGTTAGATAAAAACAATCTAAAACACCAACTTGTTCTGTGGGAAAGCGTGGATATTGATTCTGATACCAGAGTAAGACTGATAGTCTGTTGATAAGGAGTTTAATTGTTGTTTACCCTGTACACGTGATTCACTAACACAGCCGAAAGCTTGTTAAATCAAGTAAGTGAAATTTGAAGGTTTTAGGTTATGTAATTTTGACGATATTTTACGGTTTAGCAGTGAATGCATGCATGACTTGTGTAAGAAGTAGCTCAGTGATAGTGATGATGAGATGAGCTATATGAACAGTAGGTGAGTTGCTATGAAATGAGTTAGGTTCTGTATGGAACTGCTCTTTGATTATGAGAATGATACAGAGTTATGAAAATTTATGTATAAAATATACCCTGTTTTGTACTGATAAATATGTAGAAGGTTTATGTTGTACTGTACATATGTGAATCTGTTGCATATTGGTGAAATGGATTTAAATGAAGATGTAGGTGAGGTTGCTATATAGAGTCAGTAAAATGATAAACTTGTGATGAAATGAGATTGTTGATGAATACTAAATGATGCGCAGAAACAAATATGCAGTAAAGTTGATGAACATGCTCTATTTTTTTCATTATGCATGTGCAAGTTTTTAGGTATTGTTAGTGATGGGTTTAACTGAGGTTAGAGTTAAAGAGAATATAGAGCAATGTGGTGTTGTATTTTAAGAAGGGTTAAGATGATAGAAAATGTGGACTAATGAGGGAAGAAAAAAAATATAAAAGTGCAGAATTTTTAAAAAACGCAATAGAGAGAGAAGGTGAATGTGAGATTTCGGGTTGTTGGTGATTACCGTATAAACTCACATTTGATCTGTTTAGAAATTGTAATGGGTGTGGTAATGCAAAATTTATAAGTTTGGAATGCAAAGAAAGAATAGAAATGTGGAAAAAAATCTGAGTTTTTAGTGAAGAAGATAAAGATTTGCGCTTTAGAGAGAGAAAAGGTGATGGTTTGTATGTATGAGTTTTTGCTGAACCACTTTAAGTCTTTTGACTATAACTTTTTCATCTAATCTCCAAATAACTTGAAACTTGAACCAATAGATTCCTAAGACATTTTTCTTTCTCTTCATAAATATTTAGAGTTATCTGAATTGGTTTGAAAATGATTGATAGGATGAAAGTGTGGAAGTCTGCTGGAATGTTGTGAATTGGAGAATTTTCATGAACATGCTTTGGTATTCTTATTATAACTTGATCTGTGGATTTCTAAATGAGATGATTCTAAATTAAGATTAAACTAGAGACATATTTCTATAACTTTTGTGAAGAAGTTGAATTTTAATTCTATATCTAAGACTTTCAAAATTGGCATGAAACTAAGTCTTGGCTTAGGCTGTAACACTACTAGGGACAAAAATCATGTCCTGTTGTTATTGAATAAACTGTATTGATGTAAACTGAATTAGGCTAAGGTGTCTACACCAAAGTTGTAGTTTATTTTCTTATCTTTAAATTGATATAACGTTTTTAATTTTTGGATATTGGAATTGAGAGATATGGGTTGTACAACTTGAATGCATGGTCATACATTAGCCAAAATTTCAAATGTATATAGTCTGTGGTACTTTGAGCATAACTCATAGAATAATGAACAAAATTGAATGATCTTAGTATCAATAGAGACTTAAGACATAGGAGAATAATTTGTTAGAAGGAAGTATTACGAAATTCCTTCACTTCTCTGATGAAAATAATTGTGTAAAATGGACCCGAAAGTGTACCTTTAGAAAAATATGAGTTAATCAATTGAAAGTGGATATCCAAATGATTATTGTGATAAGATTAATGATTAGAAACTCGAAATTGTCATGAACATACATTGTACATATTTAGTATACATGAATGTGCATTAATGAATACATAATTGTGCAATATTGTGATATGTGTATGTATTATATGTATAGAAGAGCGCGTTGACCGATAACATCTAGACATTGTCGAGACTTCAAGGCAATAACCGTTTGGAGCATACTGCGAGTAACCTAGATGGTCTCGCCCTACTGTTTTGTATCTTACTGAAATGTGTTGCTATTTTATTAAACTGTAATGAAATGTGTTGACTAGGTACTAGATTCCAAACAATATTTTTCCGAAGCATTTTGATACATGGAAATGATATTGGAAGTGTTGCTTGAATGTGAATGCGACTACCTAAATGATTTTCTGATTCTCAACTGAAAAGTTGAATGTCGGACCTAGTTTGATGACTACTGTATTGTGATTGATACTGTGACTATTGAACTGTCATAATACTTGCAAATGAAAATAATTGAATTTGATTACTGAATTGTGATATACATTTCATTCCAATGCAAGTAATATAAAGGAGTTGTGATTGATGATGCTATCGAGACTGATACTGTTACTGAAAGGAGCTTTAAGCTCTCACATATGTGATTGAAGCCTATGGCTTATTATGTTTACTGAGCCTGATAATTCAGGATACTGTAAAAGCACACAATCACAATAATATAAAAATGAATGTGAGTCTCATACATGTAGCAGCCACATATAATTTGAATTTATTGAATGATTTGCAAAACTGTGTGAATGTTGTTATTTGATTGAACTGTTTAACTTAGAAATGATTTCTCTATGATAGTATGTGATACTTGTCAAGTGGAATTGAACTGTATAATTACATGCTATAATTGATCTTGTTTTATGACATGAGTCAACCATCGAGGATGGTTATTCTGCTAAGTTCGCAAAACTCATCAAAATTGCACCGTTGCTTTTCAGGTTCGAGAGTGAGACGATCTAGCTTCTAAGATTCTGTAGAAGCATATTCTGTGCAACTTTTACAGTCAGATATGGCTCAAAGGTCGGTCAACTAGGATTGAGAACATAGTTGCTTCTTTTATGTTTATAATATTTGGTGTGTATTGAGTTGTTTATGCTTATAAGCTAATGTTGTAGAACATGGATGATAGGATGATATTGTATTATATGATGCAATGCAAATTATGGTTTTTGGTATAACATGATAACATTTTGGGTTTTAGAGAATGTGTGATTGATGGTTTAATTTATGATGCCATGTTATGTATAGTAAATGTGAGATAGTTAACATGTCATTTCTGTTAGGCATGTACACGTGTATCCAATGGACGCACGTGCATATGTCAGATGGGAATAGGGTGTTACACAAAACACGATAGCAAACAATAGAAACAAAACAATACACATATTTTACATGAAAACCCTAAATCGGGGAGAAATCCACAAGGAGAGGAAGAGAGCTTCACTATGAAAAGGATGAATACAAAGGCAAGGAGCTTAGGGTGGCTTATAAAATACATTTCTTACTCACCCTGGGATAAAACAAGATATATAAAGTAAACATTAATTTCAAGTGGGCTCTACATAGGCTATAATTTAATTTTTTCACAACTGTCCTACTGCGAACTTTTCAAATCAGTCTAAAATAGAATTTGAGTCGCAAACTTTAACATATATATATTCCAAATAAGATTTCTTGAGATAAAAATAAATCACACATTAAATATATTTTAGAAAACCAAAACATGTTACATTTTCTTTAATGGTTCCATAATTCTAATGGCGTGGTTCACACAAATTTTGTTCACCCTTTAGTTATCTCATGTTGTAAAATAGTTTTTCTTTTAAAATTAAAAATTGAAAACTTATAAACAATTTAGTGAAAAATAAAAAATAAATCTAACTCTTCAGGAGTCTTCTTATCTACCCATTTTTTGTGCACCTTGTAATGAAATTACTTATAAGCACCACTTGACAACATGATTTCCATCTTATTTAATTTTAGCCATAGAGAGAAGGACGAGAAGCGGTTTCCAAATCTAAATAAACACGAAATATTCATACAGGCACACATGATTTCTCCAAATATATATATATTAGCGTCATCATTGAACGCATAAAGAAGCAGTGCACGAAGCAAAGAAGGCACATAAGAAGGTATGCGAGAAATTAATTAGAGGAAGAAAATGAAGGAAGAGAATAAAAAAAAACGTAAAATCAAATTGGTTACGTAGAGTTTCAACGATGTGTTGGAGGCCATGCAAGGGATGGAAGACAACAGCTAGAGTTCATTGTCACGGTAGGATTTGGCATCGGAACATATTCGATCCTGATTGGGACCTTGTGGTTTGAACGTGATTTTAATCTTCCAGATGGCTTTCTTTGATTGAAAATGTCTTTACCAGGTGGCTTATATGTCACTCGAAGAGAACAGTTAAAACATGTTATGACTAGTCGAGAGGAAGATAACCTGACTTTGTGAGGTACATTTGAAGCAGATTTAAAATACCCAAACATTTATTTATTTTATGGCTTGTCGTCCTTATAAGACTACTAATAAAAGACAAACTTTTGTACTTGAGTATAAACGTTGTTGATCATTTGTATATATATTATGTGATGTTGAAGCTGAAAGTACCACCACTTATTTTTTTAGTGTTCTTGATCTCAAAATCTGCTAAACCTTGTGTTTGATTTGATTGGAATAATTTATTTTTTGTAAATTTCAATTATGGACACATTGACTTGCCATGCTTTTAGAAGCAAACAGGGAGCTAAACACTGCAGCTGCAGCTACTGTGCATCACATATGGACTGATAGAAACTACAAATGCAGAGACAAATATCAAATAATGGCCAGTCTTTCAGAAATATTTCTTCTAACATTCTTATGATCATGAATAAGATTCAATAAGATCTTCCTTAATTAATGTATATTTAATCTTTGAACTGTAAAATTTTTCTGTCTTGTAACTTTTTGTAAACGGACTATTTTTTACAAAAAATATACAAGTATTCGTACTTTTTATTAAAAAAAATTGAATGGTTAAATAATTATACATGATAAAAGTGAAAATTTAAGCTTGAGGTATTATAAATTCTTATCTAACGTAGTAAAATTTCTTATATATTTATATAAACTCATATAAGTGCAAGGTAGGATAATTAACCTAGTAAATTTTTTTGTTACAACACTCTTTAGATGGAACCAAATCGCCTATGTCTTTTCTGAAAGAATTCAAGTGCTTCAGAAAATTCTTCTTCTCCAAAGTCAGGCCAATGCACTCCAGCATAATAAAGTTCAGTATAGGCTACCTGCCACAGGAAGAAATTGCTGATCCTTTGCTCCTTACCAGGCCGTATAAGAAGATCGGGATTGGGGTATTTAGTACATCTTGTTTCCAATTCCAGTTCGATTAGAGACCTGTCAATGTCTTGTGGATCAATACGACCTTCCTTCACTTGGAATCCAATTCGTTGACAAGCTTGAACAATGTCATATTGTCCGCTGTAGTTAACTGCAAGCATGACATGGAGTCCCACATTGTTCTCAGTATTCTTCTCCATGTAGGCAATTGTTTGCTGCAAAGAATCAGGGAGTCTGGACATATCCCCGATTCCTGACACTCTTATGTTTCTCCTGATACAATATTGATTCCAACATTAATTCAGGTATAATCATTCCAATATTTAACAATTATTGATTGGACACAAATCTTTATTTTACAAATTAAATTTTTAAATTTTTTTTTTGTCGGATGATTAATCTTTAAAAGTTATATACAACACAACTAGTAAGATTTCAATTCAAATGTCAAATCTGAAAAAGTCTAATAGTATATAGCCTTATTTTTATATGTTAAAGAAGTTATTTTCGATATTTAGAATTTATATCATTTTGTGGATTTTAACGACTAGAAATTATTTTGAGTGAAGAGATAGATTTTTGGAGAAAAGATACCTGAAAGTGTACAATAAAGACATTAGAAAGGCTTTTGATTCCCCTCAAGGCACAAAATGTATAAAGATTAATTAGAGTGCCATTAACCTGTTGATTATGCATAAAGATTTTAAAATTTTAAAGATATACAAAAAAAATCTAACTAAGCATTTCTAAATTAAATCTCGACTAATCTCAAAATATTAAATTAAGTATAATTAAGTTTTCATAACATGTTATTAATAAGTACGCAAAAATTTTGTGAAAAATAATCAATTTCATTATTTAACGATAAATTTTAAAAAATATTAAGTGACCTATAAATAGTGGTTATTTATAATCAGCTAATTCTATAATATAATAAATTAAAAATAATTAAAATAATATTTGTATTATATTATAAGACCTTCATGTTATATATAATCAAACACCCAAAGGCCACCTACTAGTTTTTGTTACCAATTCAATTAGAACAGATCCATACTCCTCTTTACATTTATTTATGATGTGTTTACAGATATCAAGTTAAATTGTCATATACAAATCCTTAATTAAACTAACTCTATATCATTAGAATTTAGAGTAAACAAATCACTTTATTCATATATAATTTCAATTATCAATTTCACGTTTTGGCATTGTTTATATCACAAAAGTTTCGATGGTGAGAAATGATTAAGTGTAAGCTATAACTATTAACAAGTCACTTTGTTCATAATTTCAATAATCAATTTCACTTTCTAGCATTGCTTATATCACAAAAGTTTCAGCGGTAACAAAAATAATTACTTTTAAAAGTAAATAATTCATTTAAATATTTAATTAACAAAATAGTTAAAATATAAATTAAGGTAAATACTTAAACAAAATTTATTTAACTTGTCTCTACCTATCCTAATATACTTAGCCTAAAATTTTAGAAATTCATGCTAATGTGAATTCTAATAACAATGAGACTACAATTTAAAAATAAGCTCGAATTAGATATTAATTATTTCAGCTCGCTAATGGTAAAATTGTTTTATAATTTATTGAGGAAGGCAAACCTTGAAATAACTGATAAGGTTATTCCTCTGTGACTAGATGGTCATAAATTCGAGTTACAAAAACTTCTTTAATTTGTAAACAGTAAAGAAAAGACTGCGTATAATTGACGACTCTAACGAAGTAAACTACTAATACACTTGATATATTATAGAATAAATACCAAATTCTTATGTGAAAATTTTGTTGATAGGCTAACTTTTTGATAAAAATACTATTATGAATATTTCATAGTTTTAAATTTTTACTTATTTAAATTAACATCTAATTCCTATTATCTTATAATTTTGATAATAATTTTGGTAATTAAAATTATAAACGAGAAAAGATATGATTTGGACTTATTTACAAATTGCTTTTTCATTGAAATGATCAACTTAAAGATTATAATATTTGTCTAGCGTTCAAAATTGACAAGAATGGATGTGTGGAAAGGAAATATAGGATTAGATTTATCTAAAGTCACCTAAATCTCAGCCCATAATATAATAAGGTCTAATTGGAGGCAAGTAAACAAACCAAATTCTTATATTCTATGCCTAACACATCACCAACCATGTTTCCACATCAATCGTAGTTAATCAACTATAAGTAAAAGGTCTTATACGTAGTTAATTAACCATAATATCCTTTTAAAACAAAAAGTTAGCCTTAATCTTGATGGAATGAAATTTGTGTTTGATGCCGAGAATTTTTTGTCTCATCGTTTTTACCTCATAGTGGTCTCCATTACCAGCTTCAATGAGTTCTCGAAGGCCGCCATCACAGTACCAACTTCCTCCTGTAACACAACAAAAGCATTAGTGGAAGGAACTACGCAAAAAATATCCGTCAAGTTCAAAATTTTCAAGTGCATCAAAACATTATAATAAGAGAATAACATTAACAAGTTAACCTTGGGTCGACCCCAGTTGTCGGTGGAGAAAACAAAAGTTGTCAAAGCCTGGATTCCCCTTTCCAAACACTGGTCCATCAGAAATCCTAGCTTTCCATAACCAACTTCATAACCGAACTTGGCAGGCAAGCCTTTTGACCGTGCCCATCTCCTGTTACCGTCGAGGATCACGGCCACGTGCTTTGGCACGGTAGTGAGCTTCTCCTCCTCAGCAACTTTGGGACCGCCAGAGCACAGTACTATCCCTCTTTTGATTTTCTTCCCACTTATTTTCTTCATAGCAATGGTTGGTTGCTGGGAAATTCGTGGGAACTGCGGGGGTGCTGTCACTGGACTCGGGCACAAGTTTGTAGCACTAAGTATCATGGTTTTGGTATGTAAGGGTTTGCTGCGGCTATTTACTTAGTAGCTTTTGAAGGTACGAATGAGTAATGACACGTACACATAAATGCACACCATGAGTTACTCTTTTATACTTGGGCGTTGGACCAGATTGCTCGGTCGTCTATAAAAGTTGTTGATGAATGTCGTCTATCCCTAATTTTTAATAGTCCTCGCACCATTTTATTGTTTAAACAAAAAACATGTAACTATTACACCAAACGCAAAGTGCTGCATGTTTCATAAGTACCGAAAACTACTTCAAGCCTTATAAGTCTGACTGATAGCATGATTCTCCCTTTTCTACCCCTTTATGCATGTCCTATTATCTTATTTCTCTTACATGGCTATCAACATTTAGCAAATCCAGCCATTGCAGCCCATGCAAATACTTTGTTCCAATTATTAACAAAATGGTGCATCCAATTGGGTCAAATACTTAAACAAGTATCAATTATGGAGTATCATTTAGAAAGAATAGAAACCTAGTTATGATTCAGTTTAAAATATCAATTAGAGCTTATAAATAACAATTAAATTAAACACATCATTTAGTTATAAATCGTTAGCTTACTAAATAATTTATTTGAAATATATAATTTATAAATTATATTTCATGTTTAGAAATTTATTAGATGTGCATTAAAAAAAGAATAACATAAGTGAATGAAAAAGAAGGGATTTGCATCATTCAATTTTAAACGCCTACTCTATGGACATAATATAAGTTCACGTTTTTCATAATAGATTTGTGTGTATTCTTTATATAAAAATGATAGCTCCAACTTGTAGCCAAAGTTTTATGTTAGATTATCAACTAGACATACAAAACTCAACTCAAAATGATAGTTCTTATTTACAAAGTACAAACACTCTTACACTAGCAAAACTCTTACAATTAGCATGAGAACTAGATATACACAAATCAAAATAACGTAATATGATCACATTAAATATTTAAATTAATTAGAATTAATTAAAGAATTTGATCGTGTGATGGTATATCTCAAAAGATATTATTAACATTCCTTTAATATAAGTATGAATCTAAGTATAGTTATTATTTTGTTTGTAAAAATTAAGGTATAATGATTATTTTATTTATAAAAATAGTTAACATATTGATTACTAGTGTAATGTTTGTCATTGACTTGGACTTTTTACCAACGAACCGTATGACACTTGATTGTTATTCTACTCAATCAAGTCAGCGTTATAAAAAAATGTTAGTTACAATACTAGCACAATTAGAAAATAACTCAAGAAACTAAAGGATAGCTTGGAAAATACTTGTAAAAATTGCTTCTTCTTGAATGTTAGATGTATGTTTTAGGATGTAAGATGTAGGATGCTTAGAAATAAAGCCTTTAGGACTATTTATAGTCTTCCATTTGCTAAATGGATGACTATAATCTATTTGATCTAATGATCTACATTGATTCTCTAGAATATTCTATATTATTCTATATACATCATGTATATCATGTACTTATTTACAATATTCTACATTCTTCCATAAAGTTTTATAATGTTTCATAAGCTTTCGCAAGCTTCCATGTTCTAAAAGCTTCCAAGGTCTTCCATAAGACTTCACAAAATTCTAGAAATTTGTAGAGTCTTCTGTCCTCTTTTAAAATTTTGAGGAGAATTTTAAAAGACTCTTTAGGCCAAGCCTTTTTATATGGGCCTTAAAACATAAAGAATGTGACATTCTTTCCCACTTAATTTGGTGTCGTCATTTGGTTCTACAGTGTGAGCTCATGTTCTCAGCTTGCTTTACTATTAGGTAATCCCTTCCATTTAACAAAGTGCTTAACATAACTTATATGAGTACCTCTCTTTGGTATAACATAATGTACCAATATCTCTTCAATTTCTTTTTCGTTCATTATAATGATGTCAATAAGGGCTCTCTTTGATTCACCCCTACTAGGGTCGTCTTTATCTTCATAGTAAGGTTTAAGAAGGCTCATGTGAAATACAAGGTGCATCTTTAAATGAGAGGGTAATGCTAAATGGTAGGCGAGTTTGCCAATTCACTTTCCTATAGGGAAAAGTTCCTCATAGCGCCTTATTAGCCCTTTATACACCTTAGCAAATTTTTGGTTTTGGTGAGGGAGAAGTTTCACTAGAACTAGGTCTCCTTATTGAACTTTACGTGCCTCTAATTAGCATCAACCTACTTCTTCATTCTCTTCACGACCTTTTTCAAGTGTGCTCGTTTCATATCAATCTTCTCGCATCGACCTTTGGCAAACTTGAATGCAACAGGAATTAGATATTTATATGTGACAGTAAGAGTATGTGAGGTCATCGGTTGTTGGTTGGTTGCAATTTCAAATGGGCTAGCTCCCATCAACTCGCTCTTTTACAAATTGTACAAAAATTAGGCAATATCGAGCAACTTTGCTTAATCACTTTGATTGGCATTCACATAGTGTTGTAGGCATAACCCCAATTGTGCACCCACTCTCTTTGTTTACCCATCTATTTGGGGGTTGAAGCTGGTGGAGAAGTTGAGTTTGGACCTCATTAAGTTGAATAGCTCCATCAAAAATCTTCTCATGAAGCAAGTATCTTGATCATTAATAACTGCCTTTGTAATACCCCAATACTTCACCATATGCTTGAAAAACAAGAGTGCAACATCCTCAAATGTGAATTTCACTAGTATGGGCATGAAAACACCATATTTGATAAATTGGTCTAGCAATACCCTAATACATCCTTGGGACTTTGGTAGGCATGTAATGAAATTTATAAAGATACTCTCTCATGGCTTCTTTAAAATATGTAATGGCTCTAGCAAACTCGTTGAATGACATTGATTCGTCTTGTCTCTGATGAAGCGTGCTACAAAACATGTCCTTGCATAGAGCTCAATGTCATAGTGCATTTGGCGTCAATAATATGCGTGCTCCATAAGAGTCAACATGCAAGTTACTTCAGTATGTCTTACCCACTTGGAGTTATGACACTCCTTAATGATCTCCTTTTGCAACCTTTGCCATTTAGGCACATAAATCCTATCACCTATTGTGATAAAAAATGCCATCTTAAAGCTAAAATTGTCATGTCTCCGTACATCTAGCTAACTGCACTAAGCTCCTGGCTTGTGAGTCTTGCTTAAGTACCTCTTTTATCTGGTCAACTATAGGAAATCTTGGACTTGTGATGGCAACAAGCTCCCCTTTTCTACTAAAGGCATCAACAACCAAGTTGGCCTTTGTAACGTCCCAATATCCCATGTTAGGGGCTAGGACCCCATAATAGTGTAAATGAAAGTATACTAAGATATTAGAAGTGCATTTCATGCATCATATGGCATAACATGTAAATATTTATTTTTGGCTTATTAAAATAATTGTACATGCATTCATTAACATTTTCCAGGTATAATTGATTTATAAATGCGATTAAAATGTGAATTGTGGATTATTTGTGTTGAAAATTTTATTTGGAGAGTATCATTATTATTTCAGAATTTTTGGTAAATTTTCAAAAATTTGGGGTATTTTAGCCTAGGAAAAATATGGAAATAAAAGATAAATGGACCAATTATAGTGTGACATGTGGCAGTCTTATTTAGGTGACAAGTGTATTACATGCAATAATGATATGTGGAGGGATCTTATACATGCACGTGGTTATGTTTAGGCTAAAACAGAAATTAATGTAGCTATTGGCGTTTTCTTCACCGTATACATCAACACCAAAATTCTTTTTGTTCATCCATCACCAAATCAGCTAATTGCTTCTGGTTGTGTATTTGGCTTTGGATTCTGATATCAAAGTAGAACTTCAATCCGAATCTTGTGTTGTTACTCTTTATTTTCGTTATTTCCCATCCACCGAAAGAGTTACAGGTTTTGTAAAGGATTTGTGTTGATGATGTTTTAGTGTGTAGAAATGGATACATGCACAGTTTAGTGATAATTAGTGGGTTTAAAAAGATGCAGAAAGTGTGAAAAAAATGTAGAAAAAGAGTGAAAGTGCAGAAGACTTGAGAATGCAATAGTGAGAGAAAACATAACAGAAAATGCAGTAGTGAGGGAAAGCATAACATGATGAAATAAGTATATGATTTCTGTTTTGATGTTTGTGTTTAATCTTGAATTTTGAGATGTCTTGGTAGTGAGCTGAATGTAAATGGAAATAGAATATGTGGGAGAGTATAAGTTAGAAAGAAATGGTGTTTAGAAATAGTGGATTACATAGTAGAAGAGAGGAAGTAGTAGGTGATGGTTTGCGGGTATGATTTTGGTTTTTAAAGTGTGAATATGAATTAAAGTATTTTTACTAAACATCTTTTGTTCTGTTTATTATAACTTTTTCTCCTGACATCCAAATGACATGACACTTGAACCAATAGACTCATAACACATTGTTCTTCATCTCCATGAAAATTTAGTTCCATCTGAATTCATTTGGGAAAGATTTGATTAATGAATTTAAGATGAAAATGAGGAAGTTTGCTGGAATATTATGAACTGGAATATTTTCATTGAACATGCTTTGGTATTTTGATTATCTCTTGATCTGTAGATTTCCAAATGAGTTGATTCTTAATTCAGATTAAACTAAAAACATATAATCTTGAAGAATTTTAATTTGTCTCTAAGAATTTCAAAATCTAGCTTGAAATTGAGTATTGACTTAGGCTGTAACACTACCCGTGATAGAAATCATGTCTTGTTGTTATCAAATAAACCTTATTGATGTAGGCCGACTCAGATAAAGGTGTCTTCACAAAAGTTGTAGCTTATTCTCTTAGCTTTAAATTGGTATAAAGTTTGTAATTTTTGGATATTGAAATGGAGAGATATTGGTTGTACAACTTTGAATTCGTGATCATGCCCTAGCCAAAATTTCAAATGTACTTAGTCTGTAGTATTTTGAGCATAACTCATAGGATAATGAACCAAATTGTATGATCTTGGTGTCATTAGAAACTTAATACATGTAAGAACAATCTTCTAGAAGGAAGTGCTATTAAATTACTTCACTTTCCTGATGAGAATAATCATGCAAAGTGAACCCGAAAGTATGTTTTGAGACAAATCTGGATTGATCAATTGAGTATTAATTTATGAATGAGTTTTGTGACAAGAATATGATAAGGAACCCGGAATTGTCATGAACATGCATTGTACGTATTCATTATACATGAATGTGCATAAATGAATTCATAATTATGCAAATAGTGATATGTGTATGTACTATGTGTTATAGAGGAGCACGTTGAACGACAACATCCAGACATTACCGAAACTTCAAGGCAATAGCTATCTGGAGCGTACTGTGAGTAACTTAGACGATATCACTTAATATTTGTTTGCTATAAATTTTGTACTGAATGTGAAATGAATTGTTTGTATAAATTCCGAACATGAAGGTCTGAAGATTTTGATTGATGAATGTGATATTGAAGTGTTCCTGAATGTGAATTTCGTGAAATATGTGTTACTCAGCATTTTTGTTGAATGCCGGACTAAGATCCAATGATATATGTATATAGGACTAAAAATGTGATTGAATGGGATTGAGATTGATAATGGGAATGAATGAAATTATAATTGATTGCATATGAATGTGATGCATTTCATACATGAATGCATGATCAGTTAAAGATAGTTGTGATACGAGTAGTTACCAAAAATGAGCTTAAAGCTCTAGAATGTGGTATAGAGCCAAAGGTTCGATATGTACAATGAGCCATATATCCACAACAGGTAAGGGATAGTAACAATTAGCCCAGTATCTACAATAGATATGGGACAGTTTAGGCACTCAGTTATAACAACGAAATAATCGAAAGTGGGTCATATATGCATTATGTATACCCTTAATAAATGTGATTGAGTGATTGACTGATCGAATTGTAATGCGGACATGTAATTGAATGAGATTGGGTATGTGGAATAAATGTTATGTGGTACAATTTGCAATATGAAAAGATGTGAAATTATTTGCGTATATGACTTGATATGTGGTATGAATTGGGTGAACCATCAAAGATGGTTACATCACTGAGTTCGCAAAACTCATCACAATTGCAACGTTAACAATTTTAGGATCAGGACAGAGCGATTACTTAGCAGCTAAAACTGCATTTTGGTACAAGTTATGGCTCAAAGGTCGGTCAGTTGAGGATTGAAGATTAGTTTCTAGTTTTTGGTTTATTTCCTCATTTATGTAGCATACTTTGTAAACTGAACTGTGAGCTTTGATAGCCCGACAATGTATACATATGAATGATAGATCTAATGCTAAATTGTAAATTATGGTTTATGAAATGAAATGAGGAAATTTTTGGACTATAGATAATGTGTTATTTTTTATTTTACTTATGATGCCATGTAGTAAAGTGAAGGTGAGATAGTTAACACACCACTTTTGTCGGGCATGGTGATGCTGTCGCCTGCAACCAAATATAAAAGAAATCACTTCCGTTAAAACAAATTAATGAAGTAGCGGTAAGCGGATATCGTTCCCACGAGAAATTTTTAACAGTAAAGGTTAGTGAGTTTAAACGGCACAAATAATGAAAATAAAAAGGGGGGTTTGTTTAAACACGGCAATATCAGAAAATCAATAGAAAAATCACAAATCAAAAGCAATAACGAAATATGAAAAATCAATGAGAAAATACCTTGGTTTCGGGTCACCGATGCTATCACGCTATTATAGATCCTCGACATAAAATTGCAATCATTAATAAACATTCATTGGGGGAAGTTTCTCTTAAGTGTAATGACTAGAAACA
>JANITX010000001.1:38275653-38288765 GCA_027564395.1 Erythroxylum ulei
TTTATTATAATTATATTTTTATTATAATTATTAAATAATGGTGATATAAATTTTTAGTTGAGCCACTCAAGCATGCCAATTCATACCAATCAAATCGAGAGACACTTTTAGAATCAGGAAAGTGACGAGGGACAATGACAACTCCACTATGTCACACGACAGAGAAAGAGTAAAGCATGAGACAACTAAGAGATGACAGATCCTTAACAGGAGGCCAAAAGGAAGGGACCAGATTCTCTGTCTAGTTTTACTCTGTCTTATTATGTCTCATAAAATCTCAGCTATTTATTTTGCGAATTTCATGCGGGTTCTACATGGGTCTCATGCGAGACCTACATAAATAAACGGCTGAGATTTATTGGACACAATAAAACACCATAATATAATACAGAAAATCTGAACTCCAAAAGGAAATGCAAAAACGCACCACTAAATTTCAGATTTGTTTATTCCATGTGGGCGTCTCTCCACCGTTCATGCCACCCTTCCATCTATTTATACCCCCTCCCTACCTCATCTATTTCATATACCAACGTCGTCTCTAGTCTTCTTTGCCTTCCCTACTACTGTACACACATTATTGCAGTAATTCACTTGTGCATTACAGTAAAAGAGGTCCTGTTTTATACCGAGTTCATCAATGGCTTGTTTGGAAGTGTCCAAGGAGGTTGGTAAAAGCTTAAGCTCCTATCCGTATATGTATACATGTTAATTTCTTCTTTACAATATGCAAACCTGACGCAACCCCACAAGCATTTATTGCAATTCCAATTTCCTGTAGTTCTTTTGGCTGATAAGAGCATTAAACTAACGTATGAGCAAATGTTTGTCTTTTTTGTTTCCAATGATCGACACGGGATGATGAAGCGTCATGCCCTTGCTAATTATTATTACCGATTAAAGATTGTTTAAAATTGGTCATTTATTCAAAACATATATTGATGTTCAGGTCGTGTTTAAAGACGCTGAAGAAGAATGCACACTTGATGGAACTGTTAATTGGCAAGGTGGTCCTGCTGTGAGAGCAAAATCTGGAAGATGGGTTGCTGGAATTATCATACTCTGTAAGCTCAAATTCCCATTGGACAGATCTCAAATGGAAACAAATGTTATGTATCTTCATGTTCCTCGTGCTTGATCAAAAATAACTCATAGAATTGTCAATTCGGGGCATACACTAGTCTAGTATTTAAGCTTTTACTCTCCCTAGAAACCAGTCCACAGTGGGACACTTTCTATTATTCTTTATTGCTTAGGCCCAACGCACTTTGGAAGGTATCCATAAACACAAGAAAAACGCATATAATTCATCTGTGACTCTTCTTGAGCGTCATTTCATAATTTAGGTAAGGTTTTACAGTGGCTGATAAGGGAAAAGGATGATGAGTTGTGATGATAAGAAGAGGACAAGAGAGTTGGTATAACTTGTAGCACTGATCAGTGAAGTTGAGAGCAAGTGTTGAAGTCGTTGGACACTGAGCTAGCTAAGAATAAGGCCAACTGAGCTGAGACTATGCTTCTTGTTGGTGCATGCATTTAGAGTAGGACGTATCTGACACGTAACATATGGTCTTTACTTGCATGCTGTGGGTGTTATTCCGCGTGTCGTCTCTCTCAACACTTTCTCGAGAAAATTTTTCCAAACAGAAAAGTTTCTCGAGACTTGAAGAAGCAAGTAGCGTGATCATTTTGGTGGTTTTGAGTCGATATAATAACTTCGGAGTGGCTGCCTAATGGCCAGCATGTGAAGAAGTAGTCATTTGTCAATACTAATAACCTGACTTGAAGAATTATTTACAGGCGCTTTCACAAAGTACTAGCATTAGTTTAATGGTAGTGCTGTGTCAAACTTTAGAGTTAGCAAAACAAGCAATAAATTAGGTAACTTCCCTGCAAACGTGAAATGTGTGGTTCAAGTAGTCATCTTTTCTTTTCTCCACGGAACGCGTGAAACGTGTACGTTGAACGGTGATTATTAATATTATAAATAATAGTATAAAATAAAATTTTTATTTAACAGTAATTATTATTATTAATGCCTATTAAATAATGTTTATCTAATTATACAAGAAAGCAACTAAAGTATCTCAAAGAAACCAGACTCTGCAAGTTTACATCTTTAATACATGAAGTGCGATCATAGAAAGTATTGATCCAGAAAAATGGGAACTTGATCGTAGAAAACATGACATCTAATTAACCATGTTTCTTGTGCTTATGTTATGTGAAATAACCAGTGAACCAAGGTCTGGCAACTCTCGCGTTCTTTGGAGTTGGAGTGAACTTAGTCTTGTTCCTGCCAAGAGTGTTGCAACAAAACAATGCTGATGCTGCAAATAATGTTAGCAAATGGACTGGAACTGTTTACATCTTCTCTCTTGTCGGTGCTTTCCTTAGCGATTCTTACTGGGGAAGATACAAAACGTGTGCCATTTTCCAAGGAATCTTTGTCATTGTAAGTTAGTGAAATCTAAAATTTTCAAAGAAATGTTCTGCAACCAGGGGCGTACTTACTGATTCTTGCATGTTTCCAATGACAGGGTCTGGTATTATTGTCACTGTCATCGTACCTTTTCCTGATCAAACCAAAAGGATGTGGAGATGAACAAACTCCATGTGGATCCCATTCAGGGCAGGTAGTCGCGTTATTTTACGTCTCCATCTACCTAGTAGCTCTTGGAAACGGAGGTTATCAACCTAACATAGCCACATTTGGGGCTGATCAGTTCGACGAAGAGGACCCTAAGGAAGGTCACTCAAAAGTAGCATTTTTTAGCTACTTCTACCTGGCTTTGAACCTCGGTTCCCTGTTCTCCAACACCATCTTGGGATACTATGAAGACCAAGGGATGTGGGCACTTGGATTTTGGGCGTCTACAGGTTCTGCCATTGCAGCATTGCTTCTCTTTCTCGGAGGAACAACAAGATACAGGCACTTCAAGCCAAGTGGTAACCCTCTCTCTAGGCTCTGTCAAGTCATAGTTGCTGCATCTAAGAAATGGACCGAAGAGATGCCACCAGAGGGCGGCGAGGACTTGTATGATACGGATGGTGGAGAGTGCTCCAATGGCGGAAGCCGAAGGATGCTCCACACTCACGGATTCAAGTCAGTACTTGAATTACAACAAATTCCTAACATTCCTTTATTTCCTTGTAAGGAATACCTTTTCATTTCCATTTACAGAACGAACTAATCCGTGATATTCATTATATGTTTCAGGTTCTTGGATAGAGCGGCTTATATTACATCAAGAGATTTAGATGATCATAAGGAGGGGCATCACAACCCGTGGCGCCTTTGTCCGATCACCCAAGTGGAAGAAGTTAAATGCATACTGAGATTACTCCCAATCTGGCTCTGCACCATTTTATATTCGGTGGTCTTCACACAAATGGCCTCTCTGTTTGTGGAACAAGGTGCTGCCATGAAAACTACCATCTCAAACTTCAAAATCCCTGCTGCCAGTATGTCCAGTTTCGACATTCTGAGTGTAGCAGCGTTCGTTTTCCTCTACCGACAAGTCCTAGATCCACTTGTGGGCAGAATCAAGAAGACAAAATCTTCCAAGGGACTCACTGAGCTTCAAAGGATGGGTGTCGGTCTTGTAATTGCAATAATAGCAATGGTTGCAGCTGGAATAGTAGAGTGCTACAGATTGAAATATGCAAGAAGAGACTGCACAGATTGTGAAAACTCAAGCTCCTTGAGCATCTTCTGGCAAGTTCCACAGTATGCTCTTGTTGGAGCTTCTGAAGTTTTCATGTATGTTGGTCAACTGGAGTTCTTCAACTCGCAGGCACCAGATGGATTAAAAAGCTTTGGAAGTGCATTGTGCATGACATCTATCTCCCTAGGAAACTATGTCAGTGACTTGCTGGTAACTATGGTCATGAAGATTTCCACCGAGCATCACATGCCTGGTTGGATTCCTGGAAATCTGAACAAGGGTCACCTAGATAGGTTCTACTTCCTTTTGGCTGCTTTGACAAGCATAGACCTAGTGTTGTATATGGCATGTGCTAGGTGGTACAAGTCCATAAAGCTGGAAGGAAAATGCCAAGAGAAGGAAGATCAAGGGAAGTTCAGGGTCTGATCTGCAGATAATACATATCAATGCCTATCAAATACCAGCAATATATATGAATAAGTGGAAGAGTTGGGTGGGCATGAAACATTGTTTGTGCAGACTATGTTCGAAGATATGTTGGTGCAAAGAGAAAACTAACACAACACGTCTCAGCTTGACACCACCTAACTCTCCTGAGTTAGCTTTTCTGGCTTAAGGCCACCTAATCCTGATTTGTTGGTTCTGTCATAGAACATATTTTTAGGTGCAATTGCTTTCTCACTTAATGTAGAGCATCCTTCTCCTTCAGTGAAGAATTGTATCGTTTGAATTCTGATGTTATGATCTTGGACACACAAATCTGGTAAAGGCAGAAATTCCAAAACACACTTTCTAGTTTCTACTCCATAGCAGCATTATCACGAGTGAATCATTAGCTGGCGAATCCTCATTAATTAGGAGTAACAAGTCTTTTTCTTGACTCCGGTATGTGATACCAATATTCACCTTAAAAACTGAGGGCAAGGGGCTGAAGCTGCCAAGCATTATACGATGGATAATGTATATTTACGATTTGGTTTCACCTCTCCTTATAAGGCATCCTAACAAAACAATTTGGGAATGGAGATGCAGGAATACTTGATCTGCTGATGCAGGCTTCTCCTTATAAGGCATCCTAACAAAACAATTTGGGAATGGAGATGCAGGAATACCTGATCTGCTGATGCAGGCTTGAGGTGGGGGTATATTTAGGATTTGGTTTACTGATATTCGAACTCGCGTCGTTGGACAAACCCAAGCCAAAACTTGGTGGTTCTGATATTACTGAGCCCCCCCATAAGGCTTTGCAAAGAGAGATGAAATCAAATCTTAAATTGCACTCTTTACTAATTAAGAATAAGACAGCGTATTATTGGAGCTCTTTAGATTTTACGTATCAACAAAATTTTTACTGTTTTGTTATTATTGTTGTACTCTTGATTGCTCGCTAATAAATACTGATCATGAGGATCATAGAAGTTATTAAAATGATGGCTCCCTCTTTTTTTAACCTATCAACCTGATTCGATACAAAGCCAAAAGGTTCACCTGAGATCAACTCATGGTTTTAACCAAGTATAAAATTGAATCTACTTCAATTATTAATTAAGAAAAGAAAATTTTTTAAATGAAAAATGCTCTAAAGTGACTGGTTTCCACTTGAACGAAGAAGTTTGTCAAGACCAGAGCGTCAAAAGCCAGGCTGGCTTGGAATTATAATACTGGATGGTATTACTGAGACATCGATCGATCAATGGTTATTCAGATGAAATTCCTTTATTCAGCAAACTTTCTTAGTTAAATAGATGCATACTTTGTTTTGTTATTCTATCTGATTCGCTAACAATGATCATAGTTTTTGGAAGATTTATTATCTTCTTAATCAATGAGTGAACAGCCATAGACTTGATTTGCTGACAGAAAACATATCATAAGTAAATTCTCAGCTAAGGAGTTGTTAAATTCTCAGTCAAAAGACAAGTATATAGAACAAGATCCATGCCAGGCAGGCATCAATATTTGTTAAATTCTGTCAAAAGACAAGTATATAGAACAAGATCCATGCCAGGTAGGCATCAATATTAAGTGGTGACAGTATAATGCACGTTCAATTACAAGAAATCTTTGCAAAATTTCATTGGAACACTTCACAAAGACTATCATCCTATCTGCAGAAAATTTTGTACATAAACATTCTGACAAAAAATAATTATCATTCCAGGATTTCAAGCTCACTACTCTTTTTCGGATTGCTTGTGAAAAAGAATATTACCAAACCAACAATTGATTGTTGAAAGAGAAAATTCAAAGCAAACTAATAGAGACCCTTACAAGAACAAAATCAGCCTTGCACCTTCCGAACTTGAATGTGATGTGTAGATTCTTGACGCCAGATTGGCTGTGCTCCACTCTGGACTAGAGTAACATGCTGTCCTTCAACCAACAGACCCCTACTCTGGAGCATTGAAGATGTTTCAGAAAAGATTTACTTCATGAAAGGCCTATACATATTCTAGGAACAACATCGGAGTGATGAATAACTAACCACTAATTGTTTCAGCGCTCGAGTAAAAGTCTCCTCCACATCATCTGAAAACTTCATATATATTGGCATGACGCCCTGATAAATTGCCAATCTCTGCTTGATCCTATGACTGTAAAGTATGGAAATTTTTCATGTAAAATACACAATAAAGAATCAGGAAAATAAATTGAGCTTACATATTGCTTTGGCATTGTAGTAATTGGCCTTTCAAGAAAATAATATACAACAAAAGACAGAAGATCAGAACCTATATTTTAGTTTCATTTTCACAAAAGAAAAAAGTAACTAATAACTCAAATTATTACAGCAGCAAAACCAGATGTAGCATTGGACCGTAAAAGAACTCTAATGCTTAAATTTTTATTAATCCATTCATCTCAAAAACATTTTTCACAAGAGCATTCACATTCACAAACATAACTTAACCCCAAGGTTATGACTAAAATTGCCAGCATAATGTCTAACATTTTTCAAATCTCAGCTAAAAAGTGTAATTAAGTAAATAAAACATTTTTATTTTTGACTTACTCATTGGTGAAGGCAAATATTGTTGAGGAAGGCCGATAATGACTTAAAAGTACAGCCATGGATCCTGTTCTAGTAAAGACGATAATAGGGGTGTTCAGCGTGTTAGCCATGATAGTCGAATGGAAAGCAAACATTTCACCCATATGGCCCTGCAAAAGAATGTAAGCAAAGCTATGGGATTATGAAGGAGCAATGAGAACTGAAAGAAAATTCAAAAGTTGCATCATGACCAAATCCACTTGCCCCAATTGTCATTCACTTGAACCTAGTATCACAAAATCCAATACAATGTAGCATCCGAACTTATAGGTCTGAAAGCTTTGATTTATAACAAACGAAAAGGAACATGCAAGCTCTCATTCAAAAGATCATACCTTGTAGGCACCATCTGTTGGAGTGTTGGTTATAACTGGCAAACTTGACTCTGTCCTTAGTGCTACTGTATGCATTACTTTAACTGCCTTCAAAGGATACCTTGAATAACAATTATAGCAGAATGAGTTAAAACAATAGCCAAAGCAAACTTAGTAAATTAACACGAATGAAGAAACTGGGCACAACTGAGTTTCATCTTGATAAGCAAAAGCTGTGAAGATATCAATTTGTTGCACCCTGCTATCACAAAGACATTTTCATACCCTGATGCTATAACCAGTACATCATGGATCAGTAATTCCTTTGGATCTACACTAATCGGGGAGAGGTTGAGCATTTTCCAAGTAAGTACACATTAAAAAAAAAAAAGAAGACTAAAACTGCACAGAAAGCAATCTTCAAAAAGAAACTGAGAGATGAGCAATATAAATTTTCAGTCGTATCACTTACTTTCCATGAGCAGTTTCTCCAGAAAGCATGACTGCATCAGCACCTTCACGTACAGCAATTGCTATATCGGAAACCTCAGCCCTTGTTGGTGTCGGATGATTAATCATGCTCTCCAGCATATTTGTAGCTACGATAACTGGTTTTTGCATGCCATAACACCTTCTAATGATATCTTCCTGTTTGTAACATAGTATAGCACTCCATGATGATGAGATACAAATTACATGTTTATTCTTTAAAGGTAGCCAGCTGATAATAACAAAAGATACTGCTGATCATATAAAGCCTTTAACGTATAGAAATAGAAGTTGTAATTTCACTTGCATTAATTTGGGAATAGAAGTGGTACGATTGGACATTAATTAAGAAATTTCGTCCAACCAAGCAACTCAACAGACAAAAACCAGCTTTAAGATGTCATCTCTAAGAATGGCACAGGAATTGATGAACACAATAACTTCTTAGGTCCAAAACATTGTTTTTCCATAGATACTCTTCTATTTAACCACTATGTTTCCAGAAGCCTAAGGTTTTTGCTTCTTTCAACCATAGGACCAATTTATAGTGCATCACAAAAAATTGCTTTGACACAACCCTTAGGTTCAATTTACCTGCAATAAAGGGACGTCTTCTATTGGAAGTTCTGCACCAAGGTCTCCACGAGCAACCATAGCCTGCAAACTCCAAAAGTAAGTTTAGAATTTAGCGGACACAGCAACAACAGCAAAGAGCATGCTGCACATGCACCACAAGAATAGTCATAAAAGCACATGCCCTCCATGCACTAATTGAGAAGGAAATAGATAAAGAAGACAGAGGAAACAATCAACAAAATGACCACACAAGACCGTCAAAGTTGCAGAGTTCACAAAGAGAAGTTAATGAACACAAAAAGAACGCATTAATAAGCAGAGAACGCATTAATAAGCAGAGCATCTTAAGGATTTCCAAGAAAAGGATTCCAGAGAAACCAACAAAGAATACCACAACTAACCCCATCGGATGCAGAAATTATTGAATGAAGATTTGCAATAGAATCAGCACTTTCAATTTTGACAATCACACGAATGTGTGCGTTGCATCCTACAAAAAATTGCCACAATACAATTAGATCAAGGGTAAATAGCATAAAACAAATATACAATTGCAAAGGAAGGAAAGATTTACTTCTGAGATAATCTTTTAGCTCATGGACAACTTTAGCATCCTTAACAAAGGAGACAGCATAAAAATCAACTTGGTTGTCCACCCCAAATTTGATATCTTCCCAGTCTTTGTCTGTGAAATTTGGGATGTGTAGAACAAAGGAAACACCATTCCCATCAATAACTTGTCGATGTACTTCATATTTACACCATTAAAACTATATGTTGAAATAGAATGTAACCTGTTATTGATGGTAAAGTTGCACTTTTCCCTCGCACATTCAAATGACGCCTTGATTTTAGTTCTCCACCATCAACTACAACGCACTTAACTGAATCATGTGTCTTTGCTTTTACAGCTAATGACATCATTCCACCTACCACGGAAACAGAAATTACATCACTTATTTCTAGCCAGACAATCAGTTACTTAGAAGCTAAGGACAATTTGTAGGAGTTAAAGAAAGCGACTCCACTTGATTTTGGGATTCTTGACGACCAGTATATATACAAAAAGAAAAACAAGCGTAAACAAGATAATAACAATTGTTTCTCACCTTAAGAGAATCAGTCAGCTAAAGCATCTAAGAAATCCATGATTATAAACATTTCTACCAGCATACTGAAGAGAAAGTCCACAAGGAGAAAAGGAAGATATAAATGGTGAAGCAACAATTTGCATCTTCATATGAAACATTTATAAAAACAGAGCTCCAATATAGCCATGGCAACTCAACTAAACGATATTCAAAACCTATTCAGGTGTTCTTTTAGATTTTAACTAAGAAGTAAGTATCATAAGCCACCTAAAGTACACCACAATCCTGAATGACTTTTAATGAAATTGACAAACTAGAAAACAAAAGCCCAGAACAGAACAGTTATGATGGATCATTTTTGATAAACGCAGAACAAGTGTCAAAAAGAGGGAAAATATGACTCTGTAAGCTATAACTATCCCGATATCACTCTGTAGGCTTACCATCTACAAGAAGTATGTCTCCAACCTCAACGTCATTTACAAAGTCATCGTAATTTACACTAACAGTGTCTTCAGTGGATACGCCTCTTCTAATAGTGAAATTAAATTCTTGTCCCTCCTTCAGTATAATGGGTTGAGGCACGTCTCCACTTCTAACCTCAGGTCCCTGCATTAAAATTTGGATAAGTTTCAGAACCAAACCCAAGGTGTTATACCAATAATTAAAGTTAACGTGTTTTTTGTCTTAAAGAAGAATAATTATGAGAAACAAAAAAACTGGTAGTTAATAAAACCTTTACTTGACAAAAAGGCCTCCAAATTTAGAAAAGAAATTAGAGAAGAGGGGTCTCTCTATGGAATAGTTATATAGACATGTAATACCTTTGTGTCAAGCATAATAGCAATGACCTTGTCATCAGATTGAGCATTGTATTCTTTAACCAAATCGATGGTTTTCTGGTGAGACGCATGGTCTCCATGCGACATGTTCAAGCGAGCAACGTTCATTCCAGCATCTGCCAGTTTCCAAATCATTTCACGTGAGCTAGTGGAAGGCCCAATTGTACACACTATCTTGGTTTTTCTTAAGGATTTCGAATTTATCCTCTGTTCCAATGTCTCACTGCCACTGATAACAGGCTCCTAAAGCAACCCAATGTTTTAGAAGAAAACAACAAAAGACCAGTCAACCATGAAAAAGGAGACAAATCTTGAAGAAGAGAGAGCAAACTCACAGAGGATAAAGGACCGTTAGGAGACGGAAGTTTTTCTTCGGCAACGTCCATGGATTTAATGGCGAATCCAGCGTTGCGAGTGACACGTATCATCCGGAGACGCGAGTCCAAAAAGTAAGCATCGCTCAAGGACCTGGAGGACGAGGGTAGGCGCCAGTGGTCGGCGGAGATGCGAGAACAAATCTGGCCGATGGTCGCCATCTATCGGTGTTAGAGAACAGAGCAGCGAGAAAGAAAATATCCTCAGGGGAACAAGAGAAGAAAGCGCAGGCGGACAGGGGCAGGGGACACAGTGCGTGTATGCGTGTGTCGATTACCTTGTGGTTTTTATTTTCTGTTTCGATACAGTAGTCGGAAAATGAGTGTCCCTACTCGCGGGTTTTGCGCGTGCTGGGTGTTGGCCATAGTATGTGTCAGTCAAACTACAATTTTAGGAGAAGCCTCTTGACTTTCAGAGGATTTTCTTTCGGGGGGAGAGAACACTCGATGGCTTGGCGACCCTTCTTTCCGGGGGCTCTGTTTTTTGACTGTTGTTGAGTGTTTAGTCGTGTTTAGTTATTACTTAATAGAAATTATTTATAATAATAAGATAAAATTTATTATTTTTATGCTTATTAAGCAAATTTATCATCACACCCAGTCTGAAGTTTCGCAATAAAAGGAAATTTGAGAAGGTCTGATAGTACGTAATTTTATCCCTACATAATAGAGAGGTTGTTTCCAATTAACCCAAATACAGATGTGACAATAAAAGAGTGATGCAAGTCAAAAAATAAAACAGTAAAACTGACACATTAAATAATTATGTAAATAAAATTACAATAAATACATAAATAAAAATAAAATTCGCTTATAAGAGAAATATTAAATTATATAAAACTCGACTTTTAAAAATAAAATATATTTTAAAACTAAAATGTAACCAAATATATCATCTCTTTGTTAGTAAAAAAATACCAATACTCAAATGATAAGAAATCAATAAAACATTAAACAACCAATACTTAAATAATAAGAGAACAATAAAGCATTAAAAACTCTACTTTAACTCAACATATAAAAACACAAAACATATTAAACTATAAGATCATTAAGCATAAAAATTTAATCTTAACATAAATCCAACAATATCATATGCAACAAGATCAACATAATCAAATTCGCTTATTCAGCGAACTGTTATAAGAAAATACTAATTAATTCTGACTAATCTATTTAATTATTTAATTTTAAATTGTTAATTAAAATACGTAAGTGAGATGCACGTGACAAACATGCGACTGGGTCTATAATTGTCGGCTTATTACCGTTTATGTTTGATTTTTTGATAGAATTCAATAAGGGCGTCTTCGTTGCATTGTTAAGAAACACAAGAAAGAAAGAGAGTTTACATCCATATTCCATACACAATCACCTTATAAAATATCGCCAACGCTTCGCCGCCGCTGACGATCTTGTGATGTTCCCATTGATAAATGCCACGTGTCATTTACATCATCCGACGGCAGTTTACGCCGTCCAAACCAACGCCCACTGACGGCTGGGGGATATTCGTATTACGGTTCCAATACGACTTTGGTTGATGAGGCAAACTAAGAGCGCTGTTTTAAACGTGAAAGATGCAACACAAGATAGGATTGTTCACGTAACATCAATTGTTTTTTTTTTGGTACGTTCAATTCTATATCTGTAGACTCTCATTTATTATTTTTCTTATTATATTGAACAAAATTTAAAATACACACAATAATTTGATAATTATATTTTAATTAAATTATTTAAAATTTAACGATTTAAAATTAAGTAATATACAAAACTTGAACTCACCCTAAAATATGATAAAGAATCTTAATAAAAATTTGAATATAAAACTTTCACAATATGAAAATATTTAAAGGATTGTTATTATCCATTTTATTAAATTTTTATACTTATTTATTCTAATTTGATTTTTTTCTAGTATCAATTTAAGATTCAAAGTCCACCATATTTATAAGATTTATAAGATAATTTTTGGGTTTTCTATGAAATAAAATGAAAATTATTTGTTTCATATAAAATTTTATGAATAAATATTAGTCAATAATAATAATTGTCTTTCTGCTAATTATGTGTATTGAATTTATAGTTCATTCCTAAAACCATTTTTTTTGTTTAATTATCGTATATATAATATATCATATTCAAATTTCACTTCTCTTTCTTTTTTTATTTTACATTATAAGACAGGTTTGACTTTTTTTATTTATGAATATTTTATTAATGATAACTTGAATTTGAGGGATAACAATTTTAAGTTTTAATAACTATTGATATTAAAAACTAATCAATTATTAATTAATCTATCAATTTTTGTAAATTAATAAAGTTTTATAAATCAAATAGTTTTCATTTAAAAATATTTTAATTAAATTTTAAATTCTTTGATATATAAGGCAAATATCTTTCAATCATATTTTATATTTTTTAATTTTATTTACTAATATGATAATCTAAATTTAGTTAAACCTTTTAAGCGTTAAATATTTTGTCTTATTAGTATAACTTCCGATCCAGTTTTTAAAACATTGATTTTGATGGTATCTTAATTATTATTTTTATAAAATGTTTTTATTATAATTTGGAACAATATTTATTTTATTTGTTGTTGTTAATTAATTAATTAAATCACGCAATTTCCTTCTTATTCGTTTTCACATATTTCAACATTTTTGTTGTAATTGTCTATAATTTTAATTTCATATG
>JANITX010000001.1:38333399-38345125 GCA_027564395.1 Erythroxylum ulei
TTGCTTTGGAATGTTTCATATTAAATTATTCCTTTACCGTCTCTGGTTGATGGCCATAAGCCGGGAGAAAGGAATTTTGTAAAAGTTTCATTCAGCGCCGCGTGTAAAAGACTTTCTTTCACACATGAGTTATACCGAGTACTAAGTGAATTATGGACCACTTCTAATTTTCGTTTTCGAGAAGACGTCTAAAATAGCCGTACGTGTGGACACGGCTCGAATTCTTTGAGATTATAGCGTTGCCCTTGATATGGAGCAAGAAATCCATTTGCATTGTAATATCCAAAGTTAACCAAGTAATAACATCTTTCATAATTAAACAATAAGATATGATTAAGCAACATAACTCAACGAGAAACGAAATTGGATATTGTAATAGAACTTTACCTCGAGGGACTCATAGACCATGAGGCCTTGAGATCTCATCTCAGAGCACATGAACATCGTGTGCAGAGCCCTCCCAACCAGGCAATACATATATGAATTACATGTTTGGGCAACAAACACCTAAAATATTTTTTGAAATACATCCTTTTCTTGTGCGATATCAGGGCTTATCTTCATTATGAGGCGTAACTTTAATTAGTGTCCCATCTAAGACTCCTAGGCAACCTTACAAATTAAAACTAAAAGGTGATTTAGCACATAAAAGTTATGATGTCAATGTTAAAAGTTAATTATATGTTCAATTACCTGAAAACATTTCCATCTCTCATCTCGACAATCTTGAGTAATAGGCTCAAACTTCTTGAGAAAAATATGATGCAATCTTATAATTGTATAAAGAACTTGATGGAATTGCCGACTCACGATTTCTTTACTATAGAGAAAAAGTAGGCTTATTGTCCTACTCTTTTTATGGTGAGCTTAGGTATATATGGACATTGCTACAACCTCTTCTACAGATGTGTTCCTAGTGTCTTTTAAACTTTGACATCTCTTACCATATCACACAATATCCTAAAGGTTGCTATATCCATACAAAGTTCATTAATGCAGGCATCAATCCATGGTCAATCTAAACATCCATCTCATTATATCAATCCTTTTTTCTTCCTTTGTTTTAATTTCACGAACCTTATCTTGAAGGTACAAACAATAGATAACATAGTGGATAACAAATAACAAAACCATCATATTATTTGTTGTTTATTGAAGTATCAAAAGTTGCTTTAGTTTATGTCTTCATTCCTAATAAGGGCGAGCTATGTTGATCTACATTAAAAAATTCATAAAATAATTGTCCAACATATAGATAGGGCATGTTGACAAGCTAGGTAATAGCAGTGGAAAAGAGATAAAACAATAAGCAAAGGTAATAGAGAAAGATGATCAAGAAGAAGATCAGTTCCTGTGCTTACTTTAAACCAAATAGCTTATGTACTTCTAGTTCCCAACCTTGATAAAAATATATCAAGTTTTGGTCAATTGATTAATAAAGGATATGAATGAACTTTGCTAGTGGTGAATGAGTGATAATTGATATTCAAGGAGCTCAAATTGATGAGAATTTGCATGAAGAACAAACTTTTTTTGTTGATTAGAATGTTAAGAAAAGTCTTTTGAAGAGAATACTTTTATATATGTTGCTAAGTTGCCTATGTTAATTAACAAATTAGTAATATGACATAACATAGTGGGACATGTTTGTTTTGATGTATTTAAAATTATGAATGACCATGATGTTATGCAAGATCTTTCCATAGTGATTAAAACTAAAGAAAATTTTCAATCACATTAGCTTAGTAAGCAAGCAAGATTTTCTTTCACAAACTTCTTAGAGAGAAAAGTAAAGGTTGGAACTACTTCACTCTGATGTAAGTTAACCTATGAGTGAGGTTTCACTAAACGAGAGTAGATTCTTTGTTTTATTTATGTATGACTATAGCAGATATAGTTGGATTGCATTGTTGAAATAAATGTTAAAGTGCTTATTAAATTCAAAAAAATGAAAGTAAGACTGCAAAAAGAAATAAGGGTTTCACTTATTGATAACCTTATATACTTTTTAACAAAATGGAGTAATAGAGAAGAATATTAGAATTATCATGAGAGTGATAAGGGAGCATAATGGTTGAAAAGGTAATACCTAAGAAGTTTTTGATTAAAAGGGTGAATATTTTAATATATTAGCTATATATGCTACCTACCAAAACACTCGAAGGTAGAACACCATATTTGATAGTTTAGTAAATATTGTGAATGGTGATAATATTATAGAGATGGCTATTAACCACTTAATGAAGAGGAAGAAGTTCTAGAGAAGGGTCAAGATGAACTTGACATGAGATTTTAATTATTGAAATTTATGAATGAGCGTACTTAGTAGATGTTACCCTAACTATATTCAATAAGGGAACAACCAAGAAGGGATGGGTTGCATCTATGAAATAGGAAATTTTCATGATAAATAAGAGTGAAACAACACCAATAGCAGTAAAACAACATCAACCCAAAGACAAAACGCAACTTAAAATTGAAAGACACCATATTGAGTTGTCTTATCCTTTTCCTGCCATGTTCAATCATATGGTATAAAGAAATTTTCTTTCTTTATATAGAGAAATTTATATTGTGCATAAAATAGGAGCTCCGGAATCTAAGAAACACAAGTGTAAATGAAGAACTTACAGGAACTCGATCTAGGTATTTCTTGATGATCTTGTTATATTCTTGGAGTTGCTCACCTATATCATAACAACAGACATCGTTTAATGTAAACAAATATATATGATTTTGAACATCAACTGTCTTATTGCCAAAGAAATTAGCAGAAAGTAATAAAAGCAACAATTAGAGATGTAAGACCAAACAAAATTGAAAGACCGTCATTATAATAGAAGATACATTATATATGTGAAGAACGGTGTTCATAAAGAAAATCATCAAAGTAGTTCTACGGTGCATCAATAACAAAAGAACATGCCTTAATCATACTTAACCACCAATTAGTTCTAGAATAGTACATTGACAGATGGACTTCAACACAAGCATATATGCACATATATAATGTGTTCTAGAACATTACATTCAGATGAACATAAACAAAAGTGACTTCCAAGGAATGGTAGTTTTAATTTAAGCACGATTTAGTTGTTAATCTTATACCCTTTTATGATTGTAAAGCCTTGCATTATAAATAACACACATGCATACTTGAAGCATAAGAAGTACCAAATTTAACCAATAGATATTAGTTATTGCAAAACCAATATAAAAAATGTGTGTTCAAGTTTATGTCGTGCCCTCTACAATTTCATGTCTGACCACATCCATTGTCAATCGCGCTAAATCATAATTTCATTATCACTTCTTCCCAATGGCTTATCATTATACGGTAAGTAGTTTCTTATTGTAACTCAAAGAGTAATTTCAAATTTCATGTGGTTTATAGTTTCGAGGTATTACGAAAATAGTGAACTACGGTTGGTCTTAATGGCCATGTATTTTACATCTTTAAAGCATGATCACTCAAACAAATTTAGTTTTGTCACTAACTAAAATGTCTTTTATTTTTTTTCACAGACAACAAACAATACCGGCTCAACTGATAGCTTTGTGTCTCTTAAAAACCAAAACAAGTCCATGTTCAAGTTTATGCCATATCCTCATCAACTCAGGGTTTTACAACATCCAATGTTAATCGCCCTACTTCAAACTTTCATCCTACGGTTTGGGATGATCACTTCTTATCCAATCTCGTTGGCTAAATGCCTAACCATATGGAGTTATCACCTCAGCCTCAACTTATTTATAGTGTATGTCTATACACTAGTAATGTGGTTGGCTGCATAATTTTGAATATTAGGTTAATAATAAAATAAGAATGATATAATAATTTGCTTACATCATTAATGCTTTGCTTTTAAGTGATAACATGAAACTACTTTATATACCCAATGCTTTCTGAAATTACCAACAAAATCAACTCAAGAAAGTAATTCTAAAATTTTCCTAACCCGTATTCAATGAAACTTCTGTTGTAGTTGAATTGTCAGGTTTATCTCAGAGAACCAACACTAGAGGTGCTTAGAAGATCATTTGTGCAGATTTTCCCATTGCTAAATTGAAGACGCTAAAGCATGATTTTAGAGCAGTCCTCAGGTTTATGTTTGGTGACAAGATTTTACTGGAGACGTGAAAGAGAGTCTTAAGAAGCCAAAGATTTTTGTGGGAAAAAAGAAAAAGAAAACCAAAGATAAGTGCGGGGATGCATCTGGCAACTTGAGCCTTTTTGATGAGTTTCTGTTTTGTTAATATGCTTTTGTACTATGTGCATATGGGTAAAGAATCTATGAGAGTATATGGATAAATAATCCATGTGAGTTTGCATGAGAATTTAGATTAATTAGCAAGAGAAAAAAATCTAGGATGTTAACAGCCATTATTGCAGGAAATTAAATCTCAGAAAAAGAATTGATTCACTTCTGCGTATCTCAAAAACAGAAGTGTGAGAGATGATAGTATCGCAGAAATAGAAACATAAGTGTGAGAGATGTTCTTATTGGTTTATGGTAGCCGATACTTCGATGGTAGAACTGTAGCATGTGGTGTGTGAAATGAACAAAGAGTACCGGTGCATGTAGTCAGAGCTAGACGAAGAAGGAGAGCTTAAATACAAGAGTTGCAGGCAAAAAGCACGCCAAAAATATAGAACAATGACTACCATTCCTCTGGATTACGAGAGGAATGGAGTAATGCCCGAAAACGATGAATCAAAATATAAGCAATCTAATCATAATTCCTTACCAAACGTTATTTTTCATTCCATACCCATTCCTCTTTTCTCATACCCACTAAACAAGCACACCGTTTGTGTCTTTATCCTATAAGACGTTAACGCTGGATGAATATAAATATGTTACAAATCCTCCAAACCTATGTGCGTTATATGTACTTAAATATTCTGCTATAAAAATCTCTCTATTCATTAATTCTATCACTGGTTCCATTTGCTTGAAAACTCCAAGTGTTTCACTAAAATTCTGCTTCACTTAACAACCTATCATAATGTTATCTTCTTTTCTTCTTTGTGGGAGTATTTTGTTGAACCGAGTGGAACTTCGTTGCATTAAAGCACAAAATTTGTTAAGTTTGCTAGCCTAGAAAACACCTTGTAATAGAAAGCATAGAGAATTTGTAAAGACTAGGAGGACTATAAATTTGAAAGGATGTAGTTTTGTAAAAACTTTGTTTTTTCATAGTTGCTTTGAACCGTACCTGTGATTACTTAATGTAAAGTAACTGTATCAGCAATTTATAAATTTTCTAGCACAAACGAAAACAGAAAAATTAAACGCGACATAAACAGATCAACATCTGAGATTTGATAACGTGGTTTGACACACTTAGTTTACGTCTACGAGGCTCTCACCCAGCTTAATCATTTTCACCAAAGAACAATAGCTTTACTCAAGGCATTACAAAGTCAACTCTCCCTATCCTTGACACTATCCCTCATCCTCACAACCTGTGAAAGTAAATCACACTTAATAGTACGATCGTCTTGTACTAACCTCAACAGAGAATTATTTCAATAATATTTGATAATAAATGATGAAAATAAAATAACTCAAGTGATTGAAATAATAAAGAACACAAGCAAAGACACTCGAGAAAGAAACAACTTCCCTAATAATTTAGGTTCGTCAATGAAAGAATGAGAAGTTGTCCGTCTAAAGATCTTCTGTGAAGCTTCAATATCATCATTGGAACATTCCACACACAACAACCACAAAATGTCTCAAATCAACAAACATTTCATCACTGAAACATCATATACAAAGAACTGTAATAACACCAAGGCTGTTGGAAGTTTTTCACATGAATACCACTATCATCGACAGCCCGAAAATCCCTCACAATAGACAGAAAAATGAAGCTCCCTAATCTGGAAAAATCCTTTAAAATCAGCTTGCAAAAATCAGTCTCAATAGTCGTTCAAAACTGAAGAAAACGCAGCTGCCAAATTCACACATTCAACAACCAATACAACCCTCAATTGTTGTTTAAAAACTGGAAAAATCAGTTGCTAAATCACACACACTATCAACAATAAACTCTCCAACAAAGTCATGAAAACCTTGACAAAAAATTGCAGCACCAAATCAGGTTCCTACGAATCCAGCTACAAAAATAATCCAAGATTGCCCTAAAAATCCCAACTTCCAAGTCACACAACACCTATCGTTGATTCACACTAAAAAAAACAACACTTCAGCCCATATATCACGTAAATTCACAGCCACAATCTAGCTGCAATGATCAAGCCAAATCTCTAAAAATATGCTACCTTAAATAACTATTATCCCCAAAATAGGTTATCCATTAAATCACATATTGATTAGGATTTTAAACCTTTTCAAACTTATCTTGAAAAAGTCCCACATAAATTCAACTAAGTCCAATTATCAAATAATGTCTAAAATTAAATAATAAAATATCATAACATATATCTTAACAAGGGGTTTAAAGGCCAAAACAAGTTGAGAGCCTTTAGTGAGAACCCAAACACCAAAATAAACATAGCAAGAGAGAAAAAGATCTTGAAATAACTGTTGGTCCTCACCAAAACTATGTTGAGTTTGGTTAGATTTTTCTAGGTATTCTTTCGACTCATCTAATTAAATCTTTGTTGGGTTTTGTTTTTCTTCTGCATCACCATCTGTTTCCATCCAAGCTTTCCTTTTATTGTTAACCTTATTAGTCTTTTGATCTTAAAGTCACATTTGATAAGGGTTAACTTATCGCCCTCTTTATTTTCCTAATTTTCTATGGTGCAGTTATAATGTGAAAGATTTCTTTTTCGAAATAATTTTTTTTTTATAAGCATTCTTAGTTTATGCTTTTCAGAAGAAGTCAAGCGGAAGAAATTGGTTGCACCAGAATGAGAGTACTTGAAGACATCGCTACCATACTTTTGAAGGAAGGAGACCATGCTTAAATAATGCAGAAATTAGTAAATTTTTGTCTATTGATTTTACTAAGTTAATATGTAGTTTTAGAAATCTTATTCTTAAAACAATAAAGATTAAATTATTAATTTATAGGAGTGTTTGTTAAATGGTTTTGACCTTCTTTAAAGTTTAAGGATATCATGTTATTTGTTGTGTATTTAAAGGTGACTATAAATTCAGTTAATCTTTTTGTTAAGTTTAACTTGTTTGATAAAAGTTCCTTTTATTTTTCAAATTTAAACTTTTCTTTAAAATGATCTTATTTTTGAGTCTCTATTTTATTATTACCTTGTGAAAATTATATAGACATTATTTTTATCATCTACTATGGTAAATTATTGTAGTTTTTATGGTCAACAAAAATAAAAGTATCAACCCATAAAATTTTTATTATAATTTTTAAAGATGATATGATATTTGGAATACTAAAATTAAAAGTTCCTTCACCTCTCAAAATTTATGAAAAGTTCGTAAAAAAAAGTTAACAATGCAATGAGAGTTATGGTTGATACTTCTAGAGATCATCGAAAGAAAGAGGTTAAATTTCTCTTCTCATCCAACAAGTTGTAGATGAAACCATTTTTTTCTCACATAGAAAAGGATTGTCCTAGTACATAAGCAACCCCCCCCCCCCTGTTTTGGAAGGTTCAAGGAAGGATAATCAATTATACGCAGCCTTTCTTTTGTATTTTCTAAAATAGTTGTTCCATTATTCGAAGTCGTGACCTTCCAATCACAAGAGAGTAACCTTACAAGTTGCTTCAAGACTCGCCCTCTTTTCTCACATAAAAACAATAATTAAATTAAAAAATGGTATTTACTTCAAATGCATTGTCTAAGGTATTACAAAGGTACAAATTGTCAAGTTATGGACTCTTTCACAAAATTTTAAAAGTTGTTTTATTTAAGATAATGAGTTACTTGATCCTTATCCTATAAAAATAAAAAATTATTAATCAAATTCAAAGGTTGTTTAAAATTATTAAAGAAAATTTCTAAATGGTTTGAGCATATAAAGATTGTCACAAAAGAAGTAAACGATTTAAGCCAGTTAACTATTGATGAGCTATTAGGTTCCTTTTCATTCCTGTACAGATAGGATGAAATGATATGATCATCAAATTGCACATAAAAATGCTTTTTACACTAAGGTATAACTATCCAAACATAGTTCTAATATAGACACTAACTTGCACAATAGTAATAGTGAGTCAAACAATAAAAGAGGTTGTTATGATTATTCCTATCAAGAAAAATGAGAAGATAGAAATTTTAATGGTCAAAATTATAATTTTAATGAGGAAGTGAAAACTGGTAAACCTCACAAATTTCAATTTTATTACCATGATGAATTTGGCTATATTGAAATGTAACGTTGAAAGAAAAACATGAAAAGCATCCTAAATTTGTCGAATGAGTTACAAATAATGAAAGTTTGATGAACAAGTTACAAATGATGAAAGTGACAGACTATTTTTTTCTTATTATTCTTTGATGATATGGCCTTTAAATGTTTGGTTCACGGATAAGGGGTGTAGCTAACAACAAATTTATAAGCTTTTATTAGGTCAAAAAAGTCGATTTAAATTACTATAAAAATATGAGAGGATGTGATTCGTGAAGTACGTGGAACAGGTAACATGCAACTATTCTTAAGTGCAATAGATGCATTAAAGATATCCTTTATGTTTCATATCTCGATTCTAATCTATTTAGTATGTTAAAGTAAACACATGCAAAAGTGGGTTGAATTGTGTGATAAAAAAATTCAAGATACTTTCAAATCAATAAGATCCTGCTTAAATAAAATAAATTTATAAATAGAAGGGTTCTATAAGCTTTTCGAAAAGATCTTTTTAACGATCAAATAGAAAGGAGCCAATAAATCGAAAGGAGTCTACTAACGCTTAAAACGATAAGAGCTTTATTAATCAATAGGAGCTTGCTAGTGTTCAAAAAAGGATCTTGTTTAATCGATAAAAGCCTGCTAACTTTTGAAAGAAAACTCTTGCTATGTAAAAACATAAGGAGCCTATTGAAAAATTGAAAGAGCCTCTTGAAAACTTATAATACGAAAATTTAAAAGTAAGGAAGAGAGAGAAAATGACACGGTAGATTTATACTGGTTCGGCTTATAACAAAGTCTATATCCAGTCTCCAAGTATCTAACTTGAGTATTTCACTATAAAAACCAAGTAGTAATTTAATAAGCCTCTTCAAGCTCACGAGTGTATATTTTTCAAAGTTCTTCAAACTTCCAAACTAGTAGGATTTTGCTAGTCTCTACAAGCTCTCAATAAGAAATGTATGAAGAATTTAATAGTCTCTCTTAATAGAGTGACATCACTTTCTAAAGCACAAAAACTTTGATATAACTTTCAAGAATATTAATTCTCTAAGATATTTCACAAGTCTCGTGTGTTTTCACAAATGTAGTGACTCTTCTTTAAGTAGACGATTTCTTCAACTAACCATTGCTTAATCTTCGAAATCATCTCTACATAAATCTTTGATATTTAGACGATAAAAAGAACATTCTGTCAAAGCTTTTGGAGCTTATTATTAGAATTAGTATGATCCTTCTAGATGTCATGGAATCACTTCTGAAATGGTAAGTTTATAAAGAAGATTCCTGCAGAAAAGAAAGCAATTATTCCATGATTTTATTCCCTTTTAAGAATTATATTGTTGTCTATATAAGGAAATAAATCCAATTTGAATTTTGAAATATTATGCAATTATCATCAAAATCGTTAATCATAAACTTGAGCTAACAATCTCCCCTTTTTGATGATGACAAACGATAACAAATATATTTTCAAAATTTAAAAACTAATGAAGGGTTTCGAAAGATACCTGTAAGCTTTACTCGCAGTTATAATTAGAAGGAGCCTGACTTCTAAAGGAAGGAGACTATCGACACAAGTTTAGCAATATTTCAGTAGAATATATCAATAACAAATATATCCTCAAAACAATATTGAAAACATATCATCAAGGCAAAGTATATCATTTATTCTCTCCCCCCTTGTCATTATCAAAAAAATAAAAATAAAGAGTGACTAAGGCAACAAACAAGATCATAAGTATGTAAGAATAGTCTAAGAAAGAAAAGCGGCATAGATATTTAAAAGATTCAAAAAGAATTTGAGCAAAATTACATGTCAAGAAATTAATTTTGCATGTTATCTATTTTCTCACATTTGTTTTTAATTGGCTTAAATGTCCTTTAGCTATAGTTGGAGATTTGCATTATTTTCATCCTGAGGAGGGGTAGGAGTTTATTGGTCTGGAGTAGGATCTAAGTTTTTGCTACTTTTTCAGATCTTTTATCTACCCAGACATTGTTTTGTAATTTGTATACAAATTGGTAGGGAATGGAAGGATGAAACTTAGTTGGTGCATACCAATTTAGATTATGATAAGGTACTCCATAATGGGTGCAATGTTGGTGAGCAGCATTCCATAAGGCAGACAACTAGTGGTATTCTTGTGATTCCCCTTATGCATCATGAATCTCAAGATCATTGCTGGAAGATTCATTATATTCCCTTTTAGCAAATTGTACACTACATAAGTGCCCAACAAACTGAACCTTTCAAAAGAGCTACACCTTGGAAAGATTAAGGTAGCAGATAACAATGCGAGGCATTGAGGTAGTAAATCTAATTGCCTACTCCAGGGTCTCCCATCTTAGGTATTTTCAGCATGAAGGCATATAAATTTAACAACTTCTACCAAATCTAGATCATCAACATCCCATTTGTAACAAGAAAAATCAGTTCTCCTTATAGGAGTTATGTCCAGTATATCTCATAAAATTTCTTAAGAAATTAAAAATTCACATTCATACACCCATGAGATAATAACTAGCTTTCCATCAATTTATTCTTTTCTCATGTGTATGTAGAATGTCCTGACTAGCTCATCACATACGATCTCATATAATTTCCCAACCAATGTTAGCAAAGTAAGGAAAGATAGGTATACATATGCCATCAAACATTATGGGAGGCAAGATCTGCCCAAAAACCACCTTTCTTTTCTTGTACTACATTTTATAGCAGACTTCAGCTTCCTTTGATTGAAATATTTTTTGTGGTGCTAATTTCTTTCCTTTTTCTGTAGCTATCTTTAACTTCTTTCCCTTTTTTTCTTTAGAAATCATCTCTTCATGAAACATCTTATTCTTATTAATGAGGTCCTTAATAGTATCTTCAGTCACAGGTGCTTTTCCTTTCTTTGTTTCTTCCTTTTTTCTTTTTCTGGATTCTTCTTCCTCTTTCTTTTTAGCATCAGTGTTTTCTTTTTTTAGAAATTTTCTCGTCTTGCCTTGCAAGAGTTCCTCTAGTTTGTGGACGTCTTATTACTTGAGTTGGTTCTTCATTTGAATCAGTATCATTGATGATCCAGTGCGCTTCAGACACTTTCACATCTTTAGAACCAAGTCGAGGATTAGTATATCCAAGCACGGAAGAGAAAGAGACGAGTTCAGTAGGAGCGGAATCAGAAACACGAGCTTCACCAAAGCTAGCATTAGAAGTTGGGGTTTTCTTTTATCCCTTTGATTTTGTTCTGGCCATTGTAGGTAAAGAGTTTTTAGAGGAAAGAATAGAGAGACGGCTAAAAGTTAGGGTGCAGAGTGTTGGACCCGTGTTTTGTATCACGGGGCTTGGATCCCCCGGAGCACGCGACCACAACCTTACCAGGTATTGTCCTCTTTGGTCAAGGGTGAGGCCACGACTCGAACCCAAGACCTCAAGGTTTTGT
>JANITX010000001.1:38345225-38360578 GCA_027564395.1 Erythroxylum ulei
TGTGACATGATAATAGCGATGTAGGTTACAGAAATAAATACGTAAAGAGTGGTATTACAATCAAATAGATACCTGATGGCGACCATAATCTACTATTACCTTTTACCTTGTCAAGCCCAGCATTTGCGTTATGCGTCTTCCCTGATCAATGGCTTGTGAGTGTGGCAATCCTACGATGTCCATGTTGGATCCGGGGGAAACAGGCCCAGCCATAAGCCCCCGCAATCCAGGGTCCAGGGGAAACAGGCCCAGCCATAACCCCCTGCAACCCCCATAAATTGGTATTGTCCTCTTTGGTCTTGAAACCCACTCCACCAGGATTCGAACACAAGACCACAAATCCAATTATGTTCATTCTTGCTAGTAATTAATTTATAATTGATATTGAAAACATCATTTTTAAATCTCAATCCATTCTAGCCAGAGAATTCCTTAAATTATTATTAATCAAGGAACATTCTCTCTAATTACTTTAGAGTTACAAATCCTCTATAACTTACTGAGCTTTCTGCATAAAGTTTAAACTATATCTAAGTACTACTGACTGAGCTATTCTAATTAATTTTCAAAACATCGTAATTCTTATATGAGATGTCATAATAATTTAAGGTTTCAAGGATCAATTATACAACTATCAAAATGAGAAAATTTGTTAACCCTTAAGTAGTGTTTTACTCAGATTTCTCATGATCAAGTTATTTTAGTGAACTTATTATCTAATAAGCATTTTAATATTTGTTTAAGTATTTCTGTACTTTAGTTTATGAGATTGACTACTTCCTTCATGAATAAGAAATAAAATCTATGTTAATCTTCTCATTTTATTAATTTTCAATCTTAATAGAATAATGACTAAGCATAATTTAGGAATAATACATAACTGAGTCTCATAATTATAATCTCATCATAATGTTATTTCTAAAATATATCTATACCATAGACTTTAACTTACATGTTAGATAGACAAAACCTGCATAAGATAAAGATGTCTTTAATTAATTATGTAATAGAATCTATAATCAACCAGTAGGTTGTATAAGATGAACCAATGAACCAACATGTTAATCATAATATAATGAACTGATCAACTCACCTAAACATGACAATCATCAGGGAAAGGAGGTTGGGTGTGACTAGAAATGAATTATTCCAATCCAAACATTAAACCAAACTGATCTAAAGTTTTCAAACTAGACTTTAAAATTTGATACGGCGAACTATACAGGCAAAGAATATTATGTAAAGAATCTTACATAAAGAGGTCTTTTTTTAGCGGACCTCTTGAACCTTTTTTATTATTATATCTTGTATTTATTTGTACTACATCCCCCTTTTTATTTTAGTTATTATTTTTGTTAGCCCCTGGAAAAAAAATTTTATAAGCATGATGAGACAAGTTTTGGGGGCTTGCAAGATTTATATATGTTGAAATTAATTAGCATGTTATTACTGTTAAGATTTTGTGACATGGGTGTAGTGAATTAAAGTTAAAGTGATAAGTTGCATAAGGGGACACACCCTGTCCGTTTAGCGGACACACCCTGTCCTTAGAATACTCTGACATCCGAGACTGTCTGTTAAGCAGACTTCCGTGTCCGTTTAACGGACACATGCTAAACCAACATTCTTCAAAGATTTTTTTTCCAAGTTTCCAACCCTTATTAAATCGTCAAACACTTCAAACAAAACACAATCATAACCATTTCCTCTACTTTCATTTCAGCCAAGCCCCGTAGCTCACATGCACCAAATTTTAGGGTCTAATCCAAAGTAGGGGCGGGATGTTACATTTACATTGTGCATAAAATGGGAGCTTCAGAGTCTAAGAAATGCAAGTGTAAATGAAGAACTTACAGAAACTTGATCCGGGTATTTCTTAATGATCTTGTTAGATTCTTGGAGTCATTCACCTACATCATAACCACATACATCGTTTAATGTAAACAAATATATATGATTTCTATCATCGACTATATTATTGCCAAAGCAATAAAAGCAACAAACTTGGAGATGTAAGACCAAACAAAATTGAAAGACCGTCATTGTAATAGAAGATACATTATATATATGAAGAAGGGTGTTTATAGAGAAAATCATCAAAGTAGTTCTAAGATGCATCAATATCAAAAGAACATGCCTTAATCATACTCAACCACCAATTAGTTCTAGAATAGTACATTCACAGATGGACTTGAAGACAAGTATATATGCACGTATATAATGTGTTCTAGAACAGTACATTTAGATGAACATAAACAAAAGTGACTTCTAGGGAATGGTGGTTCTAATTCAAGCATGATTTAGTTGTTAATCTTATACCTTTTTTATGATTTGTAAAGCCCTGCATTATAAATAGCACATATGCATACTTGAAGCACAAGAAGTACCAAATTCAACCAATAACTTTTAGTTATTAAAAAAGCAATTTCATATCTGACCACAACCATTGTCAATCGCGCTAAATCAAAATTTCATTGTCACTTCTTCCCAAAGGCTTATCATTATAAAGCAAGTAGTTTCTTATTGTGACGCGAAGAGTAATTTCCAATTTCATGTGGTTCATAGTTTCCGGGTGTTATGAAAATAGTGAACTACGGTTGGTCTTAATAATCATGTATTTTACATCTTCAAAGCATGATTGCTCAAACAAATTTAGTTTTGTCACAAACTAAAATGTTTTTTAATTTTTTTCCGCAGGCAGCAAACACTACCAGCTCAACTGATAGCTTTGTGTCTCTCAAGAAACCAAAACAAGTGCATGTTCAAGTTTCTGTCGTATCCTCAGCAACTCAGGGTTCTACAACATCCAATGTCAATCGCGCTACTTCAAACTTTCATCCTACAGTTTGGGATAATCACTTCCTATCTAATATCGTTGGCTAGATGCCTAACCATATGGAGTTATCACCTCAGCCTCGACTCATTTGTAGTGTATGTCTGTACATGACTAGTAAAGTGGTTGGCTGCATAATTATGAATATTAGGTTAATAATAAAATAAAAATGATATAATGATTTGCTTGCATCAATGGTGCTTTACTTTTGGGTGATAACATGAAACTACTTTATATACTCAATGCTTTCTGTAATTATCAACAAAATCAACTCAAGAAAGTAATTTTAAAAATTTCCTGACTCGTATTCAACGAAACTTCTGTTGTTGTAGATTTGTCAAGTTTATTTTAGAGAACCAGCACTAGAGGTGCTTAGAAGATCATTTGCGCAGATTTGTTCCATTGGGAAATTGAAGACGCCAAAGCATGATTTTAGAGCAGTCCTTAGGTTTATGTTTGGTTACAAGATTTTACTAGAGTCGTGAAAGAGAGTGTTAGGAAGCCAAAGATTTTTGTGGGAAAAAAGAAAAAGAAAACCAACGATAAGTGTGAGGATGCATCTGGCGAGTTGAGCCTTTCTCATGAGTTTTGGTTTTGTTAATATGCTTTTGTACTGTGTGCATATGGGTAAAGAATCTATGAGAGTATATGGGTAAAGAATTGTAAGTTTGTGTGCGATTTCAGATTAATTAGCAAGAGAACAAAATCTAGGATGTTAACAGCAATTATTTCAGGAAATTAAATCTCAAAAACAGAATTGATTCACTTCTGCGTATCTCAGAAACAGAAGCGTGAGAGATGTTCTTACTAGTTTATGGTAGTCGATACTTCGATGGTAGAACTGTAGCATGTGGTGAGTGAAATGAAAAAGAGTACCGGTGCATGTAGTTAGAGCCGGACGAAGGAGGAGAGCTTAACTACAAGAGTTGTGGGCAAAACGAGCGCCAAAAATATAGAGCATTAACTCTCATTCTTTTAAATTACGAGAGGAATGGAATAATGTTCAAAAATAAGGAATCAAAATATAAGCTATCCAATCATAGTTCCTTACCAAATGTTACTTTCCGTTCCATACTCATTCCTCTTTTCTCGTACTCACTAAATAAGCACACCCTTACGGCCTGTTTGGTTCAAAAAATAGAATAGATAAGGAATAGAATAGTTATTCTCAGGAATAGAAAAAATGAGGAATAAAATAGAATGAGTATTACATTTTTTGGTTCAAGGAATGAAATAGATAAAGAATTTCTATAAATAACCAATAAAAAGACCAAAATATCCTTATTATTATTATTATTATTAACTTTATTATTCTTATTCTTATTAAATATTATTATAAATTTCTACTTATTATTATTCTTATTCTTATTAATTTTATCAATTAATTTTTTATTTTTATTATTAAATTTCTGTTTATTATTAATTTCTTCTTCTTCTTCTTCTTCTACTACTACTACTACTACTACTACTACTTCTAGTAATATTATTATTATTATACAAAATTAATTTTCTTCTTCTTATTATTATTATTATTAATTTCCTTATTATTATTAATTTTCTTCTTCTTCTATTATTATTATTATTAGTATACAAAATTAATTTTCTTCTTATTATTATTATTAGTATACAAAATTAATTCATCATCGATACTGCCGTCATGTTCCAAAATTTGTTATATCCTACAAGTTATTATTTTAGGCATCCAGCAAAATGAATTAAAGCACAATGAAGATCGTTCACTATCAGCCATCAAAAGCTCCTCGCGTTATTAAATCAAGGGATACAAACTGGAAGGAAAGAAAAGGAAAATTTCATGGTGATGATGCCTATATTTATACAGAAACATATTGAACTCTCAAGCATATAATTCCATCAACAAAATTAAAATCACACAATGCAGGAATGCATCCCATTACTCCACACTCATGACAATTAATCCAAAATAGACTTGCATCCACTGACTTTTTCTTTGAATTCCAAAGATTTAAGGATGGCAAAAAATGGAATACATTGGACTTTTGTACTAGTATTCTATAACAGCAAGTTCACCTATAATAGCAATACATGCTAAACATACAAGTAAGAACAAGTTAAACAACCTCATATATCTGATAAATCAAAAGGCGCCTTTAACCAATCTTTTCCGGTAATGCGCATCAATACCAGTATTCTCATTCGTCGAAACAAACCAACAAATCCAGTACAAAATCTCCAAAGAAACAAATGAAAACCAATAAAAGTTCTCACCAAAAGAACGAATCTTTAAGTCTGTCTCCTAAATCACTTTCTCAGCTTCTGGTACTTATGCTTGTTCATCTTCTTCTTCCGCTTTTTCTTCACGCTATCAGCCCATGTCCCCGAATCATCGTCCTTAAGTTCACCTTGGATATACCTAGTTGATGAAATCGGATATGAAAAATACCAAGTTGGAGAGATGGGAAAATACATAGAGGGATACAAATGGGTAAATGAACCCACAATCAGAGGGACGTTAGAAGTGAGGTTTTTACTTGGATTGATGTAAAGATTGGAACTTTGGCGTTGAAGAATAAATGGCAGAGTGGGATTTTGTGAGCTTTCAATTCGAAGCGGGTTTTGGAGCATGGAGATGATTTTCATAGGTAGTGGCGATTTTAGTAAGAGGTTCTTGAGAGTTGACAATGCCATTGTACTCGAACCTCAAAGCTTTCCTACGCCTTCTCAGATCTTCCAACGAAGCAAGTTGCTGGGAGAATCACGACTAGCAAAAAGAACGAATTTAAGATTGGAGACGGCGGGAGAGGGACGAAGTTGTCCAGAAGCCAAAGATATGCGTTTACCTATTCCGGATATGCGTGGAATAGGTAAAGCCAAGTGCCTATGATCTTTACTTATTCCCTTATTTCTGGTAATGGGAATTCTTAGGAATAGAGATTCTTTAAGCTTTTTTCCAACCAAACGACATAATACCTAACAAATAAGAACAGTGCGGTAATAGAATACTTATTACTTCCAACCAAACAGCCAGTTAATGTTTTTTTTTAAGAAGAAAGAGCTAAAAAAATGTTTAAAAGTAATAAGAGAATTATATCTTAACATACTAGGTCTAATACTGTATTGAAGATTTTAAAAATTATAGTTAAAAATCATGAAGTTTCGTGCTAATATCAATTTATCATCTCTTATCTAAGACTACAACTTATTTTGTAGTCATCGATAAGAGATAAGAAATGCAAATTTACTCTATTATTTGTAATTGGTACATTTTTAAATCCTAATACCTATTTTAAATTAAATTTTACAAAGAAAGTTGAAGTTAATAGGGAAATGATACTAACTATTACAATGATTGTTGCTCATAAATGAAGGTTTATAAAGATGCTTATAGTGACTTTAAGATGCTCATTACTATTCATTAAAGAGACAAACTTAATCCAAATATATATTTTTTCACTTTTGTGACTTGTAAGAAATTAATCATCACTTTATTTTGTTTATAAGGTTACTTTTGCTATCTTATAATTACTTGGAGGGACCAATTCAAAAGTGGTGTTCCAAAATTGTAAAAGGTTTGCACTTCAAATTCTGAGTCAATGTGTGAGTGCAACAGAGTGTGAAAGAAATAAGAGCACATTTAAATCCACCTATTATAAGAATAAGAATAGATTGAAACATAATAGATTAAACAACTTTGTCTTTTCGATATAATTTAAAACTTCGAAAAAGATATGTTATTATCATCATTAATTTAAATATAATTTCTTGTAATTTCTTGATAGTTTAATTTATTTGTTGACTAGGATTATTAATAGAATATGTAATTCTAAAGATTCAATTTGTCTTGACCATATCGATCTTTTAGCAAATTAGATTTTGAGGAATCGAGTTTGATATATGAGAGTAACTTCAAATATAATCTTAGATGAGAAAGTATTAACATATTATTTGGTGCAATGATTTTAAGTAATGATGTTGATGAGGCTTCTCTCAATTATGAGTAGCTTATATCAAATAATAATTGAGATCTATGCGATTTAAGTGTATATTTATTTAATGAAAGTTTCAGGTTTTTTTTTTAATTTCTTCTCTTCTTTTAATATCACTTATATTTAATGCATATGTTAATTCTGTTTATGCAATATAAATATAAAACTTTTGACTGCAAATATTTTTGTTTTAAGTTTCGCTTATACTTTACTGTATTTCTCAGTACGAACTCTAGTTGTAATAGTCATGGAACTTTATTATCCATTCTATTTAATATTTTGATGTAATTATTCTTTATTATATGGTGAAAGTGTAAATTTTTAAAATTTGTATTATCTTTATTTTTATATTTATATGATGATTAAGTGATCTTTTTTCTTATATTAATTATGATTATTATTTATATGTGAAATACGTGAAAAATAATATTAATAAAAAAAGAGATATTTGTTATTTTAAATTTATATTATTATAATATTTGGAGACATGATTGATGTAAGATTAAAAATAATATAGCACAATATATTGAAGGATTATTTAGTAGTTTTAAAAAATCAGAAGCTATTTTATAATTTTAAAAAATTACCTGAAATGATATCCGATTTTGATTCGTACCAGTATTGTACCATATCAGAACCAAATTTGGTATACTCGTAATATTGACTACACTATAAAACTCAAGTTAAAGTTTGGTTAACCTAAAAAAAATTATAAATAAAATATTTAAACTTATCTTAAAGCCTAGTTAACTTGGATCAAATTGATTGACGTCAGAGTGAGTCAAGTTGAGCTCAAGCCCCAATTGTTTTCGCATCTTAGGTTTACTCGTACTGTGTAGTTGTGGTTGGTTTCCAATTCCTACATAGTAAAATAAATAAGGGTGAAGAATGTGATTTTATAAATAAAGCATCTTTTACTCACAAATCTTTCAAAAAGTAATTTTTGGGTTTTAACTTTGTCCAATTAGACTTTAGATTCTTTGTTCTAAATATCTTTTATTATTAAAGAAAATGATATAATATTATTTTAAAATAAAATGACGTCTTATTTAATATAGTTAAGGTTCAAACTTTTATTTATAAAAAACTCATCTCAAATTTGTTTAGAATCCAATCTCAACTTAAAACTTTATCAATTCAAATTGAGTATGTTAGTTTTGAACTGAGTTAATTTGGACTTAAGCTCCTATTTAGTTATCCCTTCTGCTCCCTAACTGCATGGTTATGGTTTACTTGAAATAGATTGTCAGTAGTCTTCATCACTGAAACTGTATTAGATTTAATTTCAGAGGAGGTGTTCATGTTTTGTTGATATTTCATCAGACACATTTTCTAAGTTCATATTGGCAATGTAATTAACAAGATACCAAGTACCTGGGAGTTAAGAAAGGGACAAACAACTTAAGGCCCTTTTCTACTCTTGTAGAAAGTGAATTAAGCTTGGGCTTTTCACCAAGTAAGTTTTTAAAATTGATTTGATATTTTTCTGATTATTATGAAGGTTGTTTTTCATTAGATTGTGTTATTTTTCTGATTTTCTTGATTTGTTGTTTTCTTGGTTTCTCATTTTCCATCAACGTCTGGTTTTTCTGCATTTTTTTATTTTCTTAGTTTATCATTTTTCTGTATTTTTGGTTTATTGTTTTCCTGCATTTATGATTTTTTGGTTTTTGTGTTTATGCATTTTTGCGTTTATGATTTTCTATGTTTTTACAATTTTAGTTTCTATGTTTCTACGTTTATGATATTCTTGGTTTATAGTTTTTCCGCATTTATGCATTTTTAAGTGTTCTTTTTTGTTCTTCTTCTATGTTTTTAGTTTAATGTTTTCCTACATTTTTTGTTCATTGGATCTTAATAAAATTTCATTAGACAATGATAATTGGTTTAATATTTGGATAATAGATAGACAAATACTATTTTTCCCTTCACAAGTTTTGCAGAAGGGGCATAATAATATTCCAAATACATATGAATATGGGTAAATACGACGACTAATGTTTCTCTTTGTAATCAAACTGCAATTATAACACTTTAAATGTTAATTATTACAATTGGTGCCTCTTCTAACATAAAGAAAAATGTAAAAACAAACCATAGAAAGGTAGAAGTAATTAAGTTGAATGGGGATCCTAATATCAGAATCTTGACCAAATACATTATAAAGACAAAAAAAAAACTAAAAACAGAGGTAGAGTTGCATTATATTGAGTATTAGAATCTTGAAAAAATAAAACATAATGAAAATTATGGTCAAAATAAGATACAAAAAATGATTAGGGACAGAAGGCAGGAACCACCAACTTTAGGTGTCAAAACTCAAAATCCAGATTAGAATTGTCATAGCTGCTTATATAAAGAAGCTTATACAAAAGCTAACCTAATGCAAGCATAATCATAACCATTAGTAACAACTCAAAATACACATAAAAGCAGCAAAAGTACGTAAAATTTTACAAAGAGCAACGAGACATGGAAATAAACTCTAGAAAATGAACCAACTAAAGATAGTAACAACAACAAAAAAAACCAAACCAAATATTTGAATTCAATGAGATCAACAAGCAATAACTACTGATTAGAGTTAAATTCACCTCTTCAATTAAGTAGAAATAGTCTTAGTCATAAGGAAAACATACATGTGAAGCAAAAACTATAAGATTATTTCTTGCTGAATCTCTCTTTGACTCACTCTAAAGTAAATAGTCAGTCTACTATGTTCTATTTCTAATAACATAATAATATTAAAGAAGAGAATAAAGACTTTAGTTTTTTTTTCAGGAAGGAGATCATTATATTAAACTCCATTCTTTTGATAATTTTTTAACTATTATTGTCTATAGTTTTCTCGTGATTGTTTTTGAACCATGTTTAACATTTAATTCTTTGTAAAAATTATTGTGATTGATGTCACTTAAATATAATTACATTTAGTGATGGAAGCTTTGAACAACATAAATGATTCCAATAATTGTGTGGAAATAAATGAAAAAGATGGGGTGTGGAATGATACCATAGAGATGTATTTAATCACATTGATGGTTAAAAAAGTGAAGAAAGAAATTCGAACGACTACTATCTTTTTCAAATATGGTTAAAAAATATTATATGGCAAGTCTTCAAACAAAATTTAATAGTGAGTATACTGAGTTCAATTGAAAAATAAGTATAACGGATTAAGGGCTAGATTGAAAATTTTCAAAAACTTACTCAAGTAAACAAGAATCAGATATAACTCCATTTCCTATGAAGTTAATTCAATAAATGAATGTTAGGCAAATTTATTTAAGGTAAAATATGTCTTTTTATTAATATATCATATTATATAATATTATAAGCGCATAAAATGACTTACAGATTTAAGATAAAAGGATACAAGGAGTTTTTAGACTTGTATCATATTTTTAGAAATACTACTGCAACTGGTTAACATATACATCTATCAACTAAATCTCCATCGAATAGTATAAAAGAAGAACATATAATTAATGTTGATGAAAATTGTTCATATAATGAAAAAGAAGATCTAGTTATAAGCTTTATATCTAAGAGAAAGAAATCTCCAAAAAATAAGAAGGCAAAGAAGATACTCTAACATTGTAGAAGAGGCCTTCCTTATAATCGGTGAACAGTTAAAAAGGAAGAATGATTTGCTTGAGAAAAAACTGACTGCAACATCATCCATTGTAGAAAATGAATTTGGAGCTTCATCAATTAATCAAGAGTTTAAGAAAATGATAGAATGTCTGAATTCCTTAGATGAATTGAGTGTTGAGGATGTGCAATATGGAAAAGTCATGAAGACCTTACATGATTATCAACTTTATAAGGATATTTTCATGAAGATGATAGATGCAAGGAAGTTGGATTGGATTATGTTGCTTTAGGTATTTTTTCATATTACTGCATATCAAATTCTTATTAATTGGACACTTCTATATTAAAAAATATATCATAGTTTGAACATTTTAAGTTTATGTTTTGTATAAATGTTTGACCGAATGTTTTTAAGTCTATATTTTGTATGAATATTTTAAGTCTATGTTTTATATGAATATTTTAAGTCTATATTTGATTAAACCTTTTGACTGAATGTTTTATTAATTATCTAATGTTGGTATTGTAAATACATAAATTCCTTATCAGATTTTGAATCAGATTTTGATGACGAACTAATGAAGGTAATCATTATTTCTCTAGCTAGGGAAAAGAACAAATATTTTCATTTACAAGAGCAACTATGTAGAACTTCTGCTCTATAATGATTGGATATTAAACTTTTTAAATGAGAATCCTACAAAGATTTATGAAAACTTAAGAATGAGAAAGATAATTTTTTTAGGCATATATGATGAGTTAAAGAGTTTAGGAGGCTTAAAGGCAATAAGTCATTTGATTGTAAAGAAACAAGTAGCAATTTTCTTGATGACTATAGAACATAGTAAGACAACTAGATTCAATGCAAAACGCTTTCAACATTCGAGCTGGAAAATTTCAAAGTACTTTCGTAAAGTCTTATATGCAGTTAATCGTCTTGCAAAAAGTGTCATTAGTTCACCATCCGTTACCAATATGCCTCATAAGATTCAAGATAATTAAAATTTCTTTCTATATTTTCATATATTTAATTACTATTTAAATTATATCCTTATGAATAATAATTATTTTAATAGTATAGTTTTATTTTTTAGGATTGTATAGGAGTAATAGATAATACACATATTATGACTAATGAACAAATACCATATAGGGGTAAAAAAAACTGATCCAATAAAAAATATTATGTGTTATTGCTCATTTGATATACATTTTTACACATATAATGGCTGGATGGGAAGGTACTGCAAATGACTCTCAACTTCTTTTAGAAACAGTGATAAATCTACTGAATTAATTTCCTATGCCTCCACAAGGTATTATATTATTTAAATAAACATAGTAATTAGATTAATTTTAATAACTCTTTGTTAATATTATGTTCTTTATATGTTAGGTATGTTTTATTTGCTTGATTCATGCTACACCAATATATCTAGGTGAGAGATATCATTTGCAAAATTATAGTCTTATAGAGGAAGATGAAGATTCCAAGGTCCACAAGAGTTGTTTAACTATAAGCATTTTTCATTAAAAAATGTTAATGAAAGATATTTTGGCGTTCTAAAAGCAAGATCATTATACTTTCAAATATGTCGAGTTATAATATGAAGAAACAAAAATACATCATTATTGCTTATTGTGTTATATATAATTATATTAGAATGTATAAACAATGCGATAAACTATTTGACAATTATGCTGAAAATGAAGAGCAAAGTAGGAAATGAAGATACAAGATCTCGAGTGAAGTATAATATCACTTCAGCACAACTTCGAAGTATATCTTAGAAGTAAGATAAAATTGTTAGACAAATGTGGAAAGATTATATTAGTTTTAATTGATTTATGTTTCTTTTTGTAAATAATAATACTATTATTTTTGAAGAATTATAACATGATGAACATCTTTTATTGATTAGAATGATTTAATATAATTTTCTAATTTATAGAATTTTATTATACACAATTAATGTACAAATTTCTTTAATTATATAAATATGCATATATTTTATTTCTAACCATAATGAGAAGTAACTAATTTAAAAATATAACATAATATATTAAAAATAATTAACATAAGAGTATAATTAAAAAATAGAAACAAGATGAAAAAACCAAATACATTTTTGTTTTTAGTTTTTTATTATAAATCTCAACCAAATAAGTTTTTTATTTTAGTTTTTATATTAAAAATCTCAACCAAACAGATTTTTATTTTTTAATTATAAAAAGAAACCAAAATAAAAATAAATAGTAAAAATCACAATAAAAATAGAAATAGAACCAAACGAACCCTTAACATTTCATGCCATCCAATAAGGATTTTCCGTCAAGTTTGTTGGTCACTAGAAGTCTAGCATACTCATCATGTGAATATGTCTTGTAGTTTGCTCTATTCTTAGCAAGTTCAGGTAAAGGGCCAATTTCAACAGTAAGATTAGAACTGTGAAATGTTGCTATTGAGTGGTGTTCTTTCTCTGGGTTCACCATTGCCCTATGCTCTATACTCTTATATTCCCCATTGCTTATTATCTGCCACATAAACATAGTCAATTATCTTAAAATGTCTCATATACATGCTAAAATGGAATGAAAAATCTATGTCCTTTACCTCAGTTATATCACCAATGTTGACTACAAGTGCACCTAGGATGGGTTTGATTGGTACCCATTTGCCATTTTTCCTGATTTGAAGTCCTTGTACTTCATTTACTTGAAGCATGAATGTCAATCCAACAACATCAGAATATGGTGTCAGACCCATCACCTTATATGCCTTCAGGCATGGAGGATAATAGTTCATCCTTATACCTTGTAACCTATCTTTAAATACGCTTACAAGTGTTTCCCGATCAAGCCCCAAGTTACTGCTTATGAGTCTCAACAAGCTTAATGCAACCTTTTGCAATTCTAGTGAGCATTCTTCCAGAGTAGCATTAATGCATGATACATAAATTAGTTAGTGAATTATGCGATGTTTAAACAAAAGAAGAAAATCATAAGTTATTTGGGCCTGAATGATGATGGAATGGTATGCCAAATCCTCATGTTTCTTATTGGAATTGGTAGGGGAAGAAGGAACAACATGTCGGCCTAATCAAGCTTCTGTTCTTCTGATACAACAACGGCTTGGCCATAGCCTTCAATGCTTTTTGGAAGCTGAGCACATGCCATCTTCTACTTTAGTGGCAACTTAAAGAGTCTTGTACATCCATTTTCATGCGCTCAATCACTTTTTATGGTACTCTATGATTGATTACTTATAGACAATTACTTGTATGATTAATCAAATAAATTAAGCATAATTCAAAGGATGGCTAATAAGTTACCTGAAAAAAGTCCCAGTCTTTACATGCTAAATGAAGTTTCGCCAACTCATTACCGAACTCATCATCATCATATTAGGCTAACTTGCTATCTAAAAACTTGCTCATATTGATCACAGTTATTTGAACAAACGCTTCGATGGACATTTCTTCAAGTTGAAGTTCAGGCCGAATATACCTGCTTGGTATGTCCTTCAAGTTCTTAGAAGCAAGCTCTTGCACATTCTTAATAGGAAGAGAGCCACCAAAGTCCTTTTTCACGTCCATCTCAATCCTCATTTCTATACGCTATCAGGCCTTATACTACTGGCTTCTTTATGTCTATAATATCTTTACCAGCACTAGATTGACCATGATCAGCATATGGAGAAGATTTAGACTTTCTACCTTTGATCTTAGTGGGTTTTTACCTTTACCTTCCCTTTAGTTGCTTCGAGGGCTATAAGAGTAGCTAGCTTGAGTTTCTCCTCCTCAGCAACATTATGGGGAATCAAAGCATTGAAGTCCCATTCCTCATCCAACGTATAATATGTAGTCACCAGATTACTAAACTCTAAAGGGAGTATACTCATAGTCTAGTGAACTGGAAATCAAAGCATTAAAGCCCCATTCCTCATCCAACGCATAATATGTCGTCACCAGATTACTAAACTTTAAAGAGAGTGTACTCATATTCTGGTGAACTATGAAGACATCAGCAAGAGGAATATTTAACATCTTCAGTCTACTGTGAAGATGGATCATTCTTGATATGTACTCCATCACTCCCCGTTCTCCAGTAGACCTTATGGAGAGTAATTCTTTCATCAAGGCACTTATCTCAACATAGGTGAGACCGTATACCATTGGGAGACATTATTATGCAACTCCTTTGCTATATCTGTGTCAAGAAGTCCACTAAGCAAATGGTTAGGTATGGATCTCTTAATAGTCCTCAAACATAATCTATTAGACCGATCCCAGACTGCATAAGTTGCTTCATGAGCTATCAAGCTCATAGATGTAGGTGAAAATGGCCTCTCTATACGTATAGCCATATCAATTTCAATCATCTCCATAGTATTCAATACATCCACTATCCACTTCTTCATATTGAAACCGATCAGGGTTTCAATGGTGACATTGTGATTGTTGACCGAAAAAGTAACTGCAAAATAACAATGCAAAGATCAGCACAAATATAGGATAACAACGATACTCTAAACCATTAAATAGTATATGTACCGAGAATCCAGTCATATATAATATGGAACACCTATGAGCTGAATTTATAATATATGCAACTAGACCTCCACATAAAAGTGATCAGAGTACATCAACTCTCGTGACAATACTGCTTATAGGCGAATAGATTATTCAAACAACGACTTTCCTCAATCTAATGCCTTTATGCACATCTCAAATTCCCATGTAAGGCCAACACCTATGAGCAGAATAATAAAATGTAAGATCAGAGACATCCCTCAACATGCAAGCAGAGAAATTTAAAATACTAACTTGAAAGGCCACTGTGGTGACTGCAATCTTATTAGCACCTAAAAGGTTCACAAACATAAGGGATACATCTTTATGTTATCCTTACATTCTTTATGGGCATATGATATGTGACAATATAACATCAATAAATGC
>JANITX010000001.1:38364743-38385076 GCA_027564395.1 Erythroxylum ulei
TAACCAACCATCATAATTATAATGATAATATCCATTCTCATTCCTCACTATATTCATTCCCATTCTTATTACTATTCTCCTAAACAAACCAACCGTCCCTTAAGATTATATTTTTGTTCTGCATATATGTGTCTCACTAGTACACTAATGGCTGAATTCACGACCATAAAATTTTATGGGTCATGGAGCATGCAGCAACATGTACTAGAGATGATGAATATTGCAACAAAATTAAAGATCCTGTGTATGACATTTGATGACTTCTTCTTAGTGCAATTCATTATGAACTCGTTACCTCCTAAATATAGACCTTTTTCAAAATAATTACAACAATATAGAAAACAAGTGAAATGTTAACAAATTATCCAATATGTTTATTCGGGAGGAAATAAGGCTAAAGAATTAAGGAGTTCTTTCAATTATCTTTATGGGTGAAGGAGCTAGTAAGATTCACGAGACAAAGGCTAAGAAATTTAAGAAGAAAGGACCTATTAGAGTAGCACAAGTTACTCCTAATGTTGACTAGAAGGAATAAAAGACAGATAAGTGTCATTTTTATAAGAAAGAGGGACATTATTAGAAAGATTTTCTAAATCGTAAGACTTAGTTTAAAAAGAAAGGTATATCTAACCTTTTTGTATGTTGCAAACTAAATTTAACTAAAGGTCCCTTTAATACTTAAGCTTTAAAAACAAATAATGTATTGAACGTACTAAGACGTATCTTATGATAGAGAGATCTCTTAACTAAAGGCCTACCATCAAAGATATTTAAAGAACATGTTTATAAAATAGACCTTGGTTTTATTGATGATTATTTTTAGTGACGTTTTTAACACTCTTAAAGTCAATAAAAATTTCTAACTAGCAATTTTTGTATTAACTATGATTGTGTACATTTATTGTTATTAAATAAGAAATACAACTGTTTATGAGACATTAATATATACCTTAATGATATTTATTTATCACTTATATTACTTGTCTTGATAAATTACTAGTGCTGCAATATATATAAAGAAGTATGTGATGTTGAAGTGTATGACTATCACAACCTGCATTATGTAATTTATTATATTGAGGTAAATTATGAAGATACTAAGAGATTTGTATGCACACAATTAACATTTACACTATTAAAATAAAGTTTGAAGTATCAGGTTAAGTGAGAAAATGTTAGAATGTAGCTTCATTAGTAGCCATATAATAATAACAATAATAATAATAATAGTAATATAATTTAGGAGTCCTATTTGGTCTATATTTCCGATTTTAGTTAGGATGTCAAATCGAAATTTAAAATTTTTGATATTAAGTCATTTTTGTATTAAAATATATGAAAAACTAACAAACATAACAGAAAAAATTATGAACATGACAGAAAAAATTATGTGATAAATCATATCATAAAGAGTTAAGTAATAATTCTTAAAATATGAGTATAAAATAAGAAAAGATTAAAAAAATTCCAACAGATTTAACCGTAAAACTAACACTGTTACAAACTCTTTTGCAAGCAGACTCGGGACAATTTACTGGTGTCTAAGAACAGTGACTTATTTCTCAATAAAAGTTCCAATTATGTTGAACTGATCTGCCATTCCCTGTTTAGAAAGTAGAAATGTTATATGTATGCAATATAAATCCTGAGAAAGGACTAAAAGATTCATCTTTTATCTAATTATAACCTTAGTAACATCCTACTCTGTAGCTCAAATGATATGCTTAACTTGCAGCTAACGAGGGTTTAATTCCCATCATCAAGAAAAATGTCAGGATTCACAGCTGAGCTGCTAGCATTGAGTGCATTCGTCAGTTTTCGGTGATCCAAGACTTCCACTTCAACCAAGAACATGGAGCTAACCGGTCGATGGTCTGAGAGTCTTATCTCTGCTCGCTCATAAAATAGTTGCTTTATTCCTTTTCCTGACCATAGTATTCTATCACACCTGCACTTGATAAGATACCATTTCCAAGTAAACAACTACTTCCTGTATAATTGGAACTGTAAAGAATGTCCTGAACTCTGTCATAGCCTTTAGAAAGGTAAGCCAATACTTGGAGAAAGGGTTTTCAATTCTAACGTTTACATCAAATTTTAATTTAAATCTTAACATTTAATACATAGTTCAAAAAGGGTCCTGACTATTATTGAAAACTATTCTCTTATTGATAGAAATAATTCTGCTAGTACATACCATGCTGGAGCCCTCCTCTTCTCCCCTTCTTTAGGATTCTCGCCAACATATCTATCAGAGCTTATTTCATACTTGTACGTGGGAGGAAACTTTATTACCCCCTCTTTCCATCCCTCGAACACATGCCCATTACGAAGTTCGTTGTTTAGCTGCCATATCAATATTTTTTACCAAATCAAGATGAATAAGCTTGATGTTTAAAGAGTGCAAAACTAGGGGTAGCAAAAGTGACAGCCTGGTCTGGTTTGACTGATCAAAATTAACGAACAAAGCTAATTTAATTGAATTATGAGTCATACTCAAGTACTAAAAAAAGGGAGACCAAATCCAGATCAGTCTATTGCCATGCTTATGCAGCATCATTTGCAATGCAATGACAAACAGTAGAATTTGTGACAAGAAAGTGCAACTCTTGATTGAGGTGAAATTTTGCTGGAAGCCCAACAAAAGATCTCTATCAAAAACTTCAAAGGAGTCGACCTAACACTATAGTCTCTACCAATTGGTTAATGTGATTCCTTTTTAGTTATAGTTAAAATCAGGGTGGCTCATTCAGCTTAGAGCAGAAACAGTCATAGATCTCACCTGATCACTGTTGATGAGTTCATCCCAATGCTTCAGTGCAATAAGTTCTCTAATCTCTACGTCCGACATGTTGAGACGGTAATTCAGATCACCAAACCAGAATATCTGACTGTTCGAGGAAACATCCCACCACAAATTCATATACCAGGTTAGTTCAAAGACATCCTCTGATTATGCTAAAACTGTTATTATTAAGGTTCCATCTCAATGTTGATGCTCATTGAAGTTTATTTATTAAAAAATTATGCTTACTCATGAGAAGGGATAGTCTGAGGTTGATCGGAGTCAAGGACAGAAGAGAAACGCGTTCGGCGTATGATTTCGTGTACATCAGCGTTACGGCGTTGCTCAGCCCCGTCCTTTTGACCCGAGGTCAGATGAGAACAAACAAAACACAACCTTGACTGAAAGAGAGACATGCTGACAGAAACTGATCCCTGCATCAGTCAGCCACAGCTAGCTAATAAGACATCCAGAAGTGAAAAAGGTAAGCATGGGCAGATAGATATTACGCCACTTTCATCTTATCTAAATGCAATCAATTGAAACTAGCAAACACGGTTTCATCAGGTCCGACTTCGGTTTGGGTTTAACGAACTTTTTGAGGCCGATCATATGCAATCAATTTATATAGAGTCGAACGTAGGCTTCAAAATTTTTCAAACTTGGGCTCACACTAAGCATGATTGTGAACTTGATACTTCTTGCCACTATATTAACGCAATATTATACACAGTAGACTATCGAAGAATGGGCACAGACATTACCTTGTTTCCCATATAGCCCATAAGACCAATTCCAACAGGGTAGACCTTCAAATGGTTTATATGCCTTCTCAACCTCTTACGAACCCAAACTGACACATATATACCCACCATTTGCTTGCTCACAATACGTACATACTTAGGACGTGACTTCCAATTATCTTGGAGGCACCCATTGCTGTTCTGTTCAATTGGTAATTCTAACAAATTATCATCTTCTTCATCAGATAGTCCATCATTAACATCCACAAGAGTATCAAGAGCATCAGGAATCTCAAGTCCATTTTGCTGCTCCACCCACGTTCTGCTCAGGTTTCCAGAGCTGTGTTGAAATCTCTTTAGTCTATTGTCTTCCAGTGATATATTTTGAGGACTGAGAAGTGAAGGATTCTTTGTCCGACCAAAACCCATTCTTCCAGAGCCACTCAACACTCTTCTGAGCTTGTTACTGCAAGAGACAACTTGTGGATTTGCATCTAGGGAATGTTCAGGCCAGTCTAATCTACTGTCGCAGTCAATACCGTATATTATTTTTAGGTGTAAGTTCTTCCTGATGTCCTCTATTTGACTGGAGTTATGTCCTTCGAAGTCGTAACCATCAGTTGTTTCCAAATACTCCTCAGTCAAAGTCTCCAATGGCAGAGCATCACCCTCATCTGCAAGTACATCGGCTACAGAAGAAGTCCTTAACACTGGAGAGGGAGGGGCACTATAGCATTTATGTTTGGTCTCCTGCTGTAAAGACTTGTTCAAGGTTCTTCTAATGAGTGCCTCCCATTTTGGAATTGGTCTGCTGCTCTCTGCACCCAGCACATTCCCAGCATTCAAGGGGACTACCTCTTGGAATCTGAAAAGGAAAAAAGAAACTATAAACCAAACTTCCTTCATATTATTTCAGTGTTGTTATTGATATATTGTACATGTAAAGTTCTACAGTTTACGTTAGGTTATTGCCAAATCTTAGGCAAAAAAGAAACGAGAACTAACCCAATGATGTACATGTCTGCTGGTTCTTCACTGCAAAGCCAGTCATCAATCTCAAGATCCTCTCCGGGAAGTCTTCCAGCAACATTCCAAGTGCATATTCTAACCCTGCAGGCATCCAACATCCAGGATTCTCTCTTAAGAATCCAGGCAGATGTTATGAATCTTCAGGTTAATGTTCAGGAAAAGGAAACTGCATCCAAACCTCAATTCCTTGGTGTTTATGTATTGAACACGCAAAGTTTCAGATTTCACTCTCCTATGTCTTGTCCAGTAACCCACAGAAGGTGCATCTGTTTACAAAAATTGTCAAAAAAAGGACATAAGATCAACATTACTAGCAAGATTTAGCAGATTCAGGACAAAAATAGGCTCCTTCCAGGAACAAAGAAATAGAACAGCCAATAACAAAGTTACCTGAAATTTTATTAAGCAAATCAGACTGGCTTCCGTGTTTCCTATGAGCAGGACTCTCATCCTCGTCAACTCTTTCATCTTTCAGAGAGCAAGCTGTGAGGAAGTTGCAGAAAACGTGATCAAACACATGAAAGGACCAAGAATCAAATTTTCTGACAAAACAAGCTAAAGGGTACGTACCATCATCTTCACTTTCTGTTTCTGTGTATTCATCTTCACTGAAATCATAAGCCTTGGGCTTTATGTTCAACCATTTCTTCATGACAAGGGAAGGCCAAAAGGCCTGCAATAACATGGAATTTCCCAACATAAGCAAACACTCACTCACCATCTTACAGCTTCAAGAACTTCAAAGCATACCTCAGAACGTCTTCCTCTTCTGGCCCCCATTGTCTCTCAGGTTAGAATTCTTAGATTGAAGGCAATCAGACACTTATACAGCAGACTAATACATTAAGAAGATCCTAAGGGTACATGGTAAAGCACCAAGGTCTTAAGATTCTTGCTTTTAGATGCCAACACAAAGATGATTCCTATTAGGATGAGAAAAAGGACAGAAACTGAATGGGCTCCTTCCCACGCCTTAATTTTCTGATATGCCACAAAATTCAGCAGACACCAATTCAATTTTCCATCAAAATCAGGATGTCACTTTCAGGTTAACAACCCTAGAGTCCTATGCAGTCCCTATAGATCAAGTGATGCTTGTAGCCATTACTTCTTAGCAACTACAGCCACATACAGAAAGCAAAAACCAATTGGAAAGCTTAAAACAGTAGGAAAATTTCCAAGATTCAATCAACACAAAAAGTTGTTTCGCTTATCATATGACAAATCCTATCCTAATTAATGACATTTAATCCAAAAAAAATGTAAGCACCAGAAAATCAATCAGGTTTGCCCACCATACCAGAATGCTTCTATAAATGGACAAATCGAGAGATGTTAGATTTTAGGAGTTTTCCAACTCTTATATGTTTAAGGTTTGAATTACACGTTGAATTGTGTTGAATCATGCAAGCTTTATTTGGATTGTTCTAATTACTTTTGATAATATGTAATTTATAAACTGTTGTATATGTATTGATCGGTTTAATCAATACATAGTCAAAGAAAGCGAATTCGATTCTACGGATATTATAAAAAATTGTTAAAACTCTAATCGGCAGTAAACAACTGATTAGGTAAATAATCATGATTATTTTTTATGGGACAGCTCATAAATCATTGGATGGACGGTGAAATTATTTTATTTTACACTGCATAATACGTGGGCATACTATACAAGTTACGTGCATGGGCATGAATTATGTCTATCATAAAACTGACATTTGGAATAAAATGCCAAGTCTGTTCATCTACTAGAAGTTGTAGAGTTCGAATGGGAGAAACTAGTTTATTCCAAAACTTTGTTCCAAAAATATGAAACAGATAAAAATTTTATAATTTTTGGAATTAAAATTACGAGAAAAAATGCAGTTTATTATAATTTTTCAAAAAATAAAAAATTCTTATCCTACTCTAAAGAAATTTTCTAATTTTTAATTTCAAGAGTGTCAAACAAAATATTGTATAAAGAAAATATTTCACATCATCCCAGCAATGACTTGATTAAGCAGATTAGTAGTTGGTCTTCCAGTTCCTTCCAATAATATTAATATCTACTTCTCTTTAATTAACTAGATTAGTAAAATAATTATTATCAATAACATGAGGTAAGCATTGGATTGAAACTTTATATTATTAACTTTTTAAGACAGAAATTGCTTTCAACAGGACTAGATGTGTTATAAAGGCTCTTAGGTACTACGTTATCTTCATTAGCTATCAATCACCAAGTGTCGATTTTAAAATCAACTTTACTGCTATACTCATTAGTCACCTCATGACATCATGTGCATAGACATCTGTTCAAACTGCAACTAATGAACAACTTCTAACAAGTTATTAATATTACTAACTAATAAATAGATAATTTATTAATTCATTAAATATATTTAAATTTAATAAATATATTTAATGAAATAAAATTATTTATATTTTATATTTAATTAATTGAATGTAAATTCAATTTTTTTTTTGCAGATTTTAACATAATTTCTTAATTTATTGAACATTAGCCTAGCATTTTTAGATTTATATATATATAATTTAGTTAGGGTCAACCGATTATGACATGTCACTATTTTTTTAAGAAAGTAAATAGTATTTTAACTATTACGTTTGTGTTTGACTTGTCAAGTGGAAAAGGCATCCATCTGGTAATTTCCTTAAACCTTACTTGAGAAATAGTTGAGAGGTAGGTATAACATCACAAATTATCGGACGCTTGATACAGTTATACTGAGGTCGAAGTTTAAGATTGTCGTTTTTTTGGAACAAACCCAATATGTGTCTTGACGCAAGTTGTCTTTTAATCATAATAATTAATAAAAATCATAAAGGTTGCACCCAATTACATACTAACACAGCTTCGTCTTCTTTTGGACGACTCCTAGGTTTGATAGACGGCTTGATTTTAGTTTGAAACTCTTCCAAATTCTGATTAAATTTGAACTCGTTTGGACCACCTTAAAACAATTTTTTAGTTTAATATTTTAAAGTTAACGTATTCAGTGCATCAAATTTCTCACTTTGCAAAGATCCGAAGAAAATCATGATATACATAGATAAGAAAGGTCATTTATATATGTAGAAATCTAAATAATATTGTTTTAGTTCATATTGTAATATATAATATAGACCTTATTACGTGCTCAAGATCAACGTTAAAGGATTAAAAACGAACGTAATGCGGAATATCTGATTTCAGTTTTATCTCTGATTTCAATACCGATTTCGAGCTCCAAACGATCACGAATCTTCCGGAACCTTTACGGAAAGTATTTCCTGACACGTGGTTTAGGTCTTTCTATAGTTTTCTCAATACGTAAGTTCTCCTAACGAGTCAGAGATTCCTTCTGCTTACGATTGATATTAACAACTGCAAGAGGCTTTAACTTTTATATAGCTTCCATATTAGGCTTCCTTATTACAAGATCGATATGAGTCTGGTCCACACTAATTGAGATTTATTTTCTACCCAAACTTTGACCCATTAATCTAGATCATTTATTGGGTTACTTTATTATCTTTATCTTGATCAAATTACGTAACTTAATCGCTAATTTATTTAAAAACTAAAAAATGCATTCAATAATTGTCTAACTTTATAGGAAAGGACAAAATTGTCCAACACATATTACTCAATTTGTTTGAGTCAAGTTTTAAGTCGACTTTAAATTCAAGTTTGATCCAAAATTAATTGAACTTGATGGGACTTAATTTATTAAACTTGATCGATAGAACTTCGAATCATCATCTTAAACAATACAATACCGGAGATACAGGAAGACAAGTTACAAACCACATGTTTATTTCTCCTTATAGCAGGTGTAAATAACACAAGAATACATGAAACCTTTGGTCACTTGTTTATATATTCTGGGAATAATATTTATTCACAAGCATTGTTAGAAAGTGCCTAACTCACCCTCAAAAGCTAGCTCAAGAGGGGGAGGTTTGCACACTATTATAAACTCTTGAATGTCTCTGTAATTGTCCGATGTGGGATTCCTGACACACCCTCCTCAGTCCAGAGCAGAGCTGAACATTTGATGGACATATTGAACAAAGGGACATAACCGGGTACCGCCTCAAACAATCAAGACAAACTGGCTCTGATATCATGTCAAAAATTTTAACTGAGAGTGAAAACGTGTTATTGATTACATCCGAATGAAGAGTATTTATAATGTACATGTGTAAAACTAAACTATTAACTAACGACACCGTCGATAATTCTAACAAGCATCAACCTTTCATTAATCGCCTCTCTCTTGATGCAAAAGTCGGCCATAGCTCACTAAGCTAAAGATCAGAAGATAAGAATTATGTGACCTGGAACTCAGATAAAGGTGAAAGGAATAATATCGTCAAACATTCTCGTTAAAAGGGACAGATCTTCTGTTGTTGAAAAATTTATCCCTCTATTTTAAAAGGAATTTTATTCATTTATTGCAATAAATAAATTAAAATTAAATGGATAAGATTACAAGAGAACATAGGAAATAGAAGATCTTGTTCCCATCAAAAGTTGCCCATCTCATTTATAAAGATAATCCTCGTATCTGCATCCTTTATCTTCTCGTCTGCCATAATATTATTGACAGCTTGATAAATGAGAAAATGAAAAAGAAAAGTTAATTGAAGATTATGTCCAAAAAAAAAAGTTAATTGAAGATTACCACTAGCAGACGTACCAAATCCTTTTCTTTTTGGTGATTAATGAAAATGCTTGACCTGCGGGGGGAAACGACAAATGAATCGAGTTGACATGTTCTCTTTTATTCAATTATGTTTTTACTTTTATTTCATATATTATAATGTTATTAATTATAACAATTATTGGGATAAATTGTCGGAATTCAACTGCGATTGAATCACGGGCGAACAAAAAATAAAAACTTTTTACAAATTCTGAGCAGATCCCGATAATGAATTAATTTGAATAAAACAAAATTACAAATCATAAAAAATCGTGCCTTGTTCGTGTTCCCGTTGAAAATTTTTTGAAACTTTTTTTCGATTTATCAACTACGAGTTGTTCAAACGTACAGTCTCTGATAATTTCTATAGAGCAATTTTTCTAAGACTCTTTTAAGAGAAAAAACAGAAGTGTTAGCTTCTAAACATTCTTCCTATTAATAGAAAAATCATTAGGATTTTTAAATTTTATTTAAATTAAATTCTTTAATTATAATTAAAATCAAATTATAATTAATTTAATTTTAATAAAATCAAATATCTCATATTTGACCCTTAAAGTTTCTCAAACTTTATAATTAAGTTCAACTTAATTAAATTGATTTTTTTATAAATTACTCTTTAATGTATGACCATTAGATTCTTAACATATTGGCAATAATTATAAATTATAATTCTAATTCACAATTAAAATTAGATAAATTAAAACTCCTTTTAATTTATCTTTAAGTCTTCAATCAAACAATTTATAATTATAAATCAAGATTGATGTCTAGCAACATGTCATGATCAGCCAAATATCAGAAATGTTAAAGCCATTGACTTAACCTGTCTATGTATGGTTATGATGTATAATTTAATCATTTCGTCATTCAATGTTCCAATTAGACAGAGTATGGATACAATGTCTACTTTTTTCATCTAAACATGTTTGTTCTTGCTAATTAATAATTATTTTATAATTGAAATTTGAAAATATCTTTTCAAATGTCGATTCACTATGGTAAGAGAATTTCATAAATTCCGACTAAAAGGGCAGGCAAACACAGTAGCAGAAACAGGGAACATTTGTTGGCAAAAACGAAACAAGGCACAATAAACATAGGAAGAAGATCCAAAACAATGTTCACAATAAACCTTCCAGAATTCTAAATGCAAGGCACACAAAAACAATTTTCAGAACCATCGCATAGGCCTCGTATATGATGCTCTCTAGGGTTTTTAGATTTTTCAGAACTCAAAACGCAGGAGTAGGGAAATAATATCCAGATATACGCACACGAATTAAGTTTTCAGAAGCATTATCGAGCATGTGTAAACACAATTTAGAAATAGACAAAAGAACAGTCTCGGAGAAAAACGAAACAATAGCATAAAACATTAATTTTTATCAAAATTAACAAGAATCAAGCAACTAATCCAAGTTAAACAATTAAGGGGACTCTGATACCATTATTAGAATCCAACAGTGATCGAATCATCGAATTACGAGTATAACGAAAAATAAAAAATTTTACATATTCCGAGCGGATCCCAATAATGAATAAAACAAATTATAAACCATAAGAAATCGTACCTTGTTAGTGTTCCTGTTGAAAATCCTTTGAAACTTTTCTCAATTTGTTAATCACGAGTTGTTCAAACGTCCAGCTTCTGATAATATCCACAAAGCAATTTTTCAAGACCTTTTTTAGATGAAGAACAGAAGTGCTAGCTTCTAAACGTTCTTCCTGTTAATAGAAAATCATTAGGATTTTTAATTTTTATTAAAATTAAATTCTTTAATTACAATTAAAATCAAAATCAAAATCAAATTCTAATTAATTTAATTTAAATAAAATCAAATATCTCATATTTGATCCTTAAAGTTGCTCAAATTTTATAATTAAGTCTAACTTAATTAAATTAATTTTTCTTTCACAAATTGCTCTTTGATGTGCGACCCATTAGGTTCCTAATATATTAACAATGATTATAAATTCTAATTCTAATTCATAATCGGAATCAGATAAATTAAAACTTATTTTAATTTATCTTTAATTATTCAATTAAATAATTTATAATCATAGATCAAGATTGAAGTCTAACAACATATCATGACCAGCCAAATATCAGGAATGTCAAAATGGTTGACTTAACTTGTCCATGCCTAGTTACGATATATAATTTGATCTTTTCGTCATCCAATGTTTCAATTAGACAGAGTATGGATACAATGTCTACTCTTTTTATCCAATCATGTTCGTACTTGCTAATTAGTTATTGATTTATAATTGAAATTTGAAAACGTCTTTACAAATGTGAATTTACTTTTGCTAGAGAATTCCATAAATCACTATTAATCAAGAACAGTAGAATATTCTCTCTAATTACTTTAGAGTGACTTGACTTATTCAACTATCTCCGTATAGTTTATATTGCATCCAAGTACTACCAAGTGAATTATTCTAGGACGATTCGTAAGTAGCATCAAAACACAGTAATTCTTACACAAGATACCTAGGTAATCTCAAGTCTAAGGATCAATTATACATCCATCATCATGAAGAAATCCATAAACACATAAGTAATATTTCATTCGGGATTCTTATAGTCATAGTCAGGTCAGTTCAGTGACTTATTCTCTAATATTCATTACACATTAGTTTGAATATCTTCATACTTAATTTATGAGATTAATTACTTCTTTAATAAAAAAAACTTAATGTGTGCTGGTTGTTCTGGTTTTACCATTTCAACAATATCTCGTCTTGATGAAACTGCAACTAGGAACATTTATGAACAATACATAAATGTAAATTCAATCTTACGTTTATGATATCATTATAATTCAATTACACGGTAATTATTCTAGAAATTTGATCTTTAGTGTTAAAATATTAAATGTAATTAAATTAATACACAAAGATAAAGAAAGCCTTTTTATTAATTAAATAATAATGTCATACATCAAATTGCATCCAATTGATTGGCTGCAAAGGTATAAACTAATATAAATATATCTTAATAAACGTCAATTATTTCTCAACAAGAATTGGAACTAACATTAACAGAAAATCTTTTTTTTTTGTTACAAAGGAAAGAAGAAAAACTATGAACATAATGTTTGGTAATATAACGCTCCTTGCGCATCTCTGTGGATTAGCTCCAGGACAACTATCGGAGGCTCGTGCAAGATATGTAGACCTGGACTTAAGAAGACTGCTAGAACCTCCAGGCTGCCAGCGCACTGATTCCCTTCGCGATAGACATGCTGAATTTGCACCTCCCATGCTCGGTGTAATAGTTCACGGGTACCTGCCATCAAAACATTTTCCTCAATCAGAATTTGGGAGGAAGAGAAAATATTAATCAATTCTAAAGAATCTACTTCGACGATGACGCATCGATATCCAAGCTCTCAGGCTAGCGTAAGTCCTGAGAAAACATCCCGGAGTTCGACAACTAAAGGCGAACCCCTTCCAATATGCTGTTGAAACCCACCACACCACTTCCCATGACAATCTCTAATTAATCCTCCAGTGGTAGCCATGTTGGACCCTTGTTTAACTACACCATCCGTATTTAATTTAACCCAACCCTCCATCGGTTTAGTACAACCCACTAAGCTAACCATAGGCAAGCCCTGTGCCGGAAACATGCATTTGTCCATAGTGCTTGCTCGTGCTATCCAATCTACGTAACCCATAACGATTCTGGTACCGTCTTCCAGCCATTCAAAGCCAACCTCAAAAAGGCTTCTGTTCCTCCATTTCCATAAGAACCAGCAGGCGACGCCGTAGATTGTAGACCACTCTACCTGCTTCACTCGTGAATGCGTCATAAGGTTGGACTTCAGCCACATCCTCTCGTCTTGCTGAAAAAAGCCTGTATCAACTACCTCAAGGGGAAATTTACACCAGAAAGATTTCACTCTCGGACAATCCCGAACCGCATGCAGTGTTGACTCTTGCTGCCCACAGAAGTGATATATGCTATTCGTGGTGATATGACGAGCCACTCGCTGTTGATTTGTCAGAAGTTTACTCTTAGCTAAAAGCTAAAGAAATGACCTAATCCGTTGAGGTTCTACCCATTTCCATATAACCTCCCAAAGTCTGTGATTAATGTCCGTGGTTTGTCCTTCAATTAATTCATATGCTGACGCCACTGTAAACCCCCCGTGATTAGTTAGTCCCCACACCAATTTGTCTTCCTCTATGTCTTCAACATTGGGGTGGATAGTCGCAAGATCCATACAAACTGTAGAAGGTAATATTGTTGAAACATATTCCAGTGCCAGTTGCCGCCTGCATTAGTAAAATCCACAATTGTAGTGTAAAGGATACTTTCAGGAATTTGAGAGATCGCCACGAGGATTAATAGTCCTCATCCATCTACACAATTATCTAGTCAGAATAAAACACGTCTCTCATTACCCATATTCCATTTGATACCTTTGTGTACAACCTGCCAGGTTGCCGATATCTCCCTCTAAATTACTTATACCCCTATCCTATCTAACATTTGAAGTATATAATAAGCATCTAGACGATATTTAACTCGTAGGATCTGGACCGTAAGGTTGTAATCAACAATTTAAGTACTTTACTGTGAATGATGTTAGAACAGTACGATCTATTAACTAATTCGTTTGCATTCCCAAGAGTGGAAGCGGAAAACATTAAAAATATGGTTTTGGGAAAAGTGGTTGATTATCAGTGTCTTAATAACAAGTAGCTTTGGATGGTTGGAAGTTGTGGGGATAGGAAAAAGGGGTGAATCCGCTTCGGAGGAGAGGCATGTAGCGGAGATGGCACTTTAAGACAGAAGAGTGCAGTTCAGTTCTGTTGTAGATGTTCTTGTCATGGCTGTTTGTGACGTAACAATAACAAGTTGCATTTATTACACACCACACAATAACAAGTTGTTGTAAAATTTGGGCAGAAGTGGTGGATTTAATCGGTTCTATTATGTGTTACATAACAGAAGATCTCTTCCCATTAACAAGAAGTCCCAAAACACAACACAGACATGTACATCTCCATCAACATCCAAATCAAAATGTCAATTCGAAACCACGTCGAAAAGTTGCAAGAAACACACCAAACAAACATAAAGACCAGACGAAGCCTACCGTACGGTCATTTCCCACTGTGCATTTGGACGAACAACGGATAAGAGCCCGTTGCTGAAAATAACATGCACTATTCAACATTTGCCTTGTCTGGTCTTCCACCTAACGCAAAGAAAGTTCACGACTGTCCAACTTTTTAAAAAGATCAAAAAGCGTATTTTAATTTAAAATTTAAGATAGAAATTTAGGGATCGATTTATGTAGACATTGTAAACCAAAGCAGAATTCATATCTCTATAATGTTCTTGCAAAATCTTTTTTCCTCTCTTCCTTTCTTTATATCTATCACAGGTGGTTCAGATCACCTTTTTTATAAGTTTTTAAAATTTATATATATCTTTATCGTTCATCATGTTAGTTCGTTTTAAAAGAGAGAAGGAAAAGTTCTTTGATTCATTTAAGATCCTTTTATTTAATACACAATAATTATTATCTTGGATTCTTTTCATAAAATTCAAACTATAAATCACATGAGCTATTAAATATTCTAACATTTAAAATGTCTAAAATGAATGTCAACAACATCAAAATATAAACTCTAAATTGCAGTGATTAAAAAATCGAATTAATTCGATTAATTCAATCGTAAAAATTTTAAATCGATAAGTTTTTTAGTTTGATTAATTTTAATAATTCTTATAATTAAAAATTAACCGATTTATTCATCAACCAATTAATTTTTATAAAATAATTAATTTTTATAAATAAGAATAGACTAGTTAATTGTTTTTTAATAACGTTCTTATTCAATTAAATTATAACTTCTCCAATAAATAAAAACAATCTCATTCTTTAATTATATTTTAAATTATTAAATATTTATTATATACGGTTTAATAACAATTAAAGTTTCAAATATTTTCTTTTCTTACCTTAATATTGCTAAATTGTCAATTCAACGTAGCATGCCAGTTAGTAATAGTCCCACACTTGATAGATGTCTCGAAATTAACGATTTGATTTGAAATCCCACCACTTTAGGGTTTATCTGAGGTGGTTTTGATAAGGTTAAACGGATAATAGTTACATCAACGTCTAATTATCACTAACACATGGGCCACGAGTTGTTGAGGAAATAAAATGGCTGCATGTGTGTGTTTTGGTTCATGCCCACCGTTAATTATCTTTGTCACGTTACGGTAAAGTTGTTATTTGCTGATTGATTTGAGGTTTAAAAGTTGACGGACTATCATTAACCTTGAGGTTTTCCATTGAGCTTCCAACATATAACAATGTTGGATTTGGAGTAAATTAGTTAAATCCTAGACTCGATGTGTAGACAATGACGGCAAAATTTGGAGTTTGATTACTTGACCTGAACTTTGAATTCAGTATTCAATAAGATGATAATGGTTGACCCGGGCTTAAATTCAGATATTTTTAATTGGTTAATTTATGAGCCAAATCAGATCTAAATCAATCCGAGATTTAATTTGTTAAGCAAAATTAAATCAATCCAAGAGAGTTAGACCTCGACAACTCACGTTATTTTGCTTAATGTCGTTTTGTTTAAAAGAGTCAGACTTAAACCTAAACAACTCACGTTATTTTGCTTAAAAATATTAAGCCTAACTCAATTATATAAAAAATAACATCTTATACTTTTAATTTTTAAAAGAATTAACGAGACCGGCTTATGGACCGAGCTATTGCCAATCTCTAGTATTCAAATCCTATTAAAGTTAGTTTTTAAATAACTAATTAAAAAAATTAAATTGATCTTATTAAAAAATAAATCAAAATATGTTTAATTAAAGACGCAGCCCAAGCCCACCCTAGCTCCTAAATGGGCCAACCTAACCTGACCTCAAATTTTGATAATCTTGTCAAATATTTAATCTAATGAGTCGACATTGATAACCCTCCAAGTCACCTCAAAGTCCAGTTAAGAAGAAACACCAGAGTTTCTCAAGGAACAACAAATAACAAAAATCACAATTTCGCAGATTGATTCAATAGATAAAACAAGAAAAGAAGATAAATTGAAGATAAAATGACAAAACATAAACTGATCCAGTACTGATGCTAGAAGTAAAGAGGGACAACAAAGTCGCAGGGAATGGCAGAAATGAGATGCTAACAAGTGAAATTAGGAATTTTTGTATATATAATCAGGCTTTGGATCACGTCAAACAGTAAAGTTCGAGCCTAAGTTTCTCTTAAAGCTCGAAAAGATAAAAAAGGAGCTCAAGCCCAATCAACTCGGATCGAGCTTGTTGACTTAGAGTCATACTAGATTGAATCAAATAAGGCCCGAACTTATTTTCCATCCCCACTAAGTAGGGTTGGCAACAGGTCAGGCCTATCGCGGCCCATCCCAACCCAAGGCTCCTACCGTGCAACCAAGTCCTCTTGGTTTGCCCAAAATGTCATCATTTTGGGTTGAATATTCAGTTTGGATTAGGTCTTGGGCCTACCCAGGCTTGACTCAGCGCGAAGCCCGGTCAACATGGGTATGATCTTTTGACTTCTACTCTAACTGAGCTTGGTCAGGACGCTTGGGCCATCCCTAGACCTGAGGTTTCTTTTCAGATACGGAAACGATATAATACCGTATGTTCATTGTAAAACTGAACTGTTTGCAGCAAAACACTATCTTAGCCACAGACAAATTACCAAAAAAGAAAGGTATGAAAAAAAGGGCCAAAGCAGTGATGGCGTGATATGTCAAACAAATTAAATCTGCTCTGATTAGATGTGGAAACAAATGACAAATGAGACTCAAGTAATTCACACTTAAAAAGTGAAGAAATGAGTCTCTTTAGTTATCCAATGTATACAAACAATTTCCTATGTTCACAGCCTCCATTATATATGGAACTCTTGCAAGGTAGAGAGACAGTTGAGCCAATGATCAGAGAGCTCTGAAAGTTGTGATCATACCTTCATGCTGGCATTCATGAGCAATATTTTTCCCCTTCAATACACAAAATCTACATCAGTCAAAAATTCTCTCGCCAGTTGAGAATAGCAGAAATATGAAACAACTGAAAATGCAGAGCAATCCTGGTATAACAAAGACTGCTCTCCAGCTTTCTGGACTTGAAAGATCAGAAGAGGAAGTTTTAGCAGCTTCAAGAAGTTTGCCAGTTAAATCAACACCAATGATGCCAGCTAAAGTACCAGCGGTATTTGAGACCCCCATCACTATTCCGGCGTACCTTGGAGCAATATCCATATGATTCACTGCAAACCCAGCTCTACCAAGGGCAAGAAAGCCAAGGGCCACAGAAGAGCAGAAGACGGCCCCTGTGGAAGTTCTGAAGATGGGAATTGTGACCAATGCAAGAGAAGCAACAAAAAACCCTACAGTATTTAAGAATTTCCTCGTTCTAGTCACAGATAAAATTCTTTTTGTGATCAAGTGGTCAGCAATCACCCCACCAATATTTGAGAATACAAACATGTTGAGATAAGGTAACATTTTAGAAGAACCCATTTCCTGAAGACTTAGCTGAAGTCCCTGCTCGAAATATGTTGGCAACCAGTTCATCAACACATATAAAGCATAATGGAATGTGAAGTTATTTGCAACAATTGCCCAAATTGGTAAGCTCATTATAATCCTCTTCCATGGAATTTTAGAATTTTTTATGCTAGTACTCCCTCCATTTTCTCCCTTTGCCTTCTGACTGGCTTTCGTTGGAAGTAAAGATTCTCCAAACCCAGCAGCAGCAGCTTTTGGATGCTCAGAACGAGGAGGATCACTAGCATATTTATACCAAAGTATAGACCACAAAACACCTAATGCTGCTTCAGCAAGAAATACAGAATTGGGACCCTTAAACTTCACAAGGCTTGGCAGGACAAGCATTCCCATCGCCGCACCTAGGTACATTCCTGATGTCGTAAGAGAAACCGATCTTGACCTTTCATGGGGTGGAACCCACTGTGCCAGGACAGTGTGAATGGAAGGAAAGATGAAGCCTTGTGCTACACCAACAAGAAAGCGAGCCACTGATAAAACTACAACTCGATTAGGATCAAGTGGGACCAAAAAACATGTTGATGACCATACAATAAATGAGAGAAGGAGAACCTTCCTTCCACCAATCTTTTGAGCTGCCCATCCTCCAGGCACTTGTGAACAAGCATAACCATAGAAGAATACTGAAAGTATCACGCCTTTACTTGATTGGCTAACACCAGCATCATCGGCTGCTACTGTATAAGCAATAGAGAATCCAACTCGTTCTATATAGCAAACACAAGTGCTTACGAAGGTTAAAATAACAATAAGGTATCGCTTTGGTAACTTCAACCCCATCATACTTCACTTTTACTGTTATGTAACAGTAACTAGTTTGTCACCTTTACCGCATGTAGCAATAACTAGATTGTTAATTGTTCAACCACAAGCCCTCCTCAATAACAAACTTCTTCTCAATTTTGCGAAAATGAAGAAAAGGAAAAGAGTGGCACATCTACAAAATTCTCAAAGCCTTCAAGATCGAAGCCGAGCCTAGGGAACATCAACATTAGCATTAGTTATTAAATCAATGACAATTAGCATAATTATGTTTATGGAATGTGTTTAACATTTTAGAGGTAGCATTGCCTAGGTCAAAGAAGTGTATAACTAGCCTATTAATTTAGGTAGTTCGTGATATTGCAAAACAATGGAAGCTAACAATGAGTGGAACCCTAAAATCATAGGATAAATATATCTTCTAGTCATAACATGTTAGCTGCATAGACCTCACCACCTCATTCGTGTTAGAACTTAATAGTCTTTGTTTGGACAAGGGCTCCTGGTGGCCATCATTTTCATATCAGTTCTTTCACATTCACTTCTATTTAGCTTTAATGTATATCTTTTATTAAGGACTTTCACATTGTAAAAGACTGAACACTAAGAAAAGACTCTGACAGCGTAGCATGAACACATCCTGTAATCCATAACAAAATTGCCAAACTAGTTAGAGCCTTAAGTCCTAACAAAGGGCAACGGCAAAATTCCCAATCCCTGGGAACTTAGTAGAACCATAAACCTAACAACAAAAATGTGCAAAGCTGATATCTTTTGGTCATCTTTGTTATCATCAAATGAGTTAAAACCTCAATAACCGTCTTACCAAGATCTGAAGCCAATGTTGTTACTATTCTTCTAATTCAGTAAAAGCATTTTACTTTTTACATTCCTTCAAATTAAACAAGATAAAAACCCAAATGAATAACACTCGAAATCTAGCAATCGATTTACTCAAGTGATGCAAAACCAAACAGAACGTTGAAAACCAAAGCATTTCATTCTCATTCTTTGGCAAAGCCTTGTCGGCTAAGGACGAGTACAAACAAGTAATCAAACAAAACAAGAAAATCCCAGAAGAAAATAAGGGAAAATGGACAAATCACGCTTACCTGAATAGAAAAGAATCAACGATCCAGTACCGGGGAATTTGATCCCCGGCAGGTGATTTCTTTCAAACTTCAAAAAGAACGCATCCCACAGCACAAAAGGCAACAGAAGAAGTCAAAATTGGATAGAAAATCCAAAGAACCCTAAGACAGAAAAGTGAGATACTTGCAAGTCAACATGAGGCGTAGGTTGAGTGGCTGACGCACGCAGTGAAACAACTCAAATGGTTCACGTGTTCTGTTTTGATTCCTCGCCAACAACGGTACGCGCGGATCAGATATTCTGTTCTAATAAATCTGCCTTAATCTTGTTCGCCGTTTTTGCTACAAAACGACGTCGTATTGAACGTAAAATAAATTTAGAAAAGAAAATAGAAGCAAAAGATTTGAACCAAAATGTAATTCTTTTTTTTTATTTTCTTTAATGTTTAAGCTTTAAATTTAAAATTATTTTTTTGTTTTAAAATAACAATAAAATATACGTAATATATTTTTAATTATCGTTTTGAATATTTCAAAAACTTGATTAGAATGTCTTATTAATAATATTTAATTAATTTATATGTTATATATATATATATATATATGTTATGTGAGTTTTGTTATT
>JANITX010000001.1:38385176-38395529 GCA_027564395.1 Erythroxylum ulei
GAGTTTTGTTATTTTTTTATAAAATTATAAAAAGAGTTTAAAATTAACAAAAATATTAAATTACATAAATTAAATTTTATGTTTTTAATATTTATTTTTATGACAATCTGAGTTGGATTAAGCAAGAACTTAAAATGATTTAATGAACCTAAATTTGAACTTAATTTTATTAAAATATTGGACATTTAAATTAATTTATTAAATTTGAATTTAGATCTTTCCATTTGAACTTAACTCGAATATTTAAAAAAAATTAAAATCACTTAAATTTTTTAACTTAACTTGTTAATTTTAAATTAGAGTAATAAAACTAAGTAAGATTCTTGTTTTCCTGTAAGTTTTTAAAATCACAAGCTGATTCAACCAGCATTTAACTGCAGTTTTATGTCAGATGTATTCGGTGATTCGCAAATCAATGCGTGACTTTAGGGACTCCAAAGTCCAACCTACTGCATTATTTTAAATTCACCATATCTGAGGAGATCAAACTAAAATCGGCCCCATCTGTGCTGTTAGTACACTCATATAAGATCTTAATTGTGTCTTTTAACTACATCTTTGGATGGAGTCCAGATCCTCTGTCCAGTTTTATTCTGTCTCATGAAATCTCAGCCATTTATTTTGTGGGCTCCATATGGGACTCATGCAGAACCCACATAAATAAATGGTTGAGATTTATTGGACACAATAAGACACCATAATATTGGACAGAAGATCTGGTCTCCTTTGGATGAGCTTTTGAAAAGTAAATAAGTACTTTTCTCCGCTACAAAAATCTTTTTAAGAAAAATAAGTATTTAGCTGTAAAATAAAAAAGTACTTATTTAATAAATATAGTTTTTTTGGCAGTCAAAATATAACTTTTTAAGAAGCTCAAATTTAGAGCTTCTCAAAAAAGCAATTTTTTAGGTAAATTTTTTATATCAATTAATAAGTCTATTTTTAGTCAATTTAACCCCTATGTTTTACACATAATTTTCACAATATTCACGAACTCATCTTCTTGTTGATTATGTATTGACATTTTAGAAAAAAATTTAGAAAACATCTTAACTCACCGATAATTGACATTTTAGAAAAAAATTTCTAAAAAAAGACCTACAAGAAACTCTACCAAACCTAGGCTAATTTATATGCTACCTTGTGTGAATTTCAAGCTTTAAGCTTGGCAATGATGAAATGAGTGCGGGTCTCTATATCTTGAAGACCAAAGCCTCCGGATGTCTTCCACTAAATCTCAGCTCAGAATAAATAAAGTACTACGTTATGGCATTGTAGGTTACACCATCTAAGTTCCCAAAGCATCTTATCATGTTATCGTAGCATATTTTCCGGATCAAAATTGCTAGTAGGAGTGGACTGGTCATACTAGAGTAAAGGAGGGTGATCTCTCGCATGCATGACCTCATAAAGGGAGCACTTGTTGGAGGTAAGGAAATCACACTATGTTTATCAAGATATCTCTTGAAGGAAAGAAAGCAATCATGATAATGTATATAGATGATATCATTTTAACGAGTGATCACTTAGAAGAAATCGAGTTTCTAAAGGATGTTCTAGCCCGTGAATTTGAGATCAAAGACTTGAGACAACTCAAATATATTTTAGAGGTGGAAATAGCTCGCTCATAAGAATTTCAGTCTCAACTGAACTATAGCCAGAGTCTATTGAAAGAGGCAGGCATGTTAGATTGCAAATCGGTTCCTTCTCTTATGGACCTTACGACGAAGCACCTGATAGAAGAAGAGGAAAGTTTGACAGATAAAGAGAGACATCAAAGACTAGTGGAAAGGCTAATTTATCTTTCACATACTTGGCCAGATATAACTTTTGCTGTAGGAATGGTGAGCAAATACATGAATTAACCAACAGAGAAACACTTGGAGGCTATTTTTCACATCTTACGATACCTAAAACAAAGTCTAGAAAAAGATCTGTTCTTTGAAAAATCTACAAATTGGTGAGTAAATATTTCTTGATGTAGACTGGGCAGATTCATTAACAGACCACAGATTTACTACAAGGTACTGCACATGTCTGGAGCATATGATTTCATGAAGAGGTAAAAAAACGAGTTGTAGTTGCAAGGACCAACACTGAGGCAGAATTTAGAATAATGTGTTACGGGATTTGCGAAGAAATTTGACATAGGACGATGATAGAGGAACTGATAGCAGTCAACTTGATTCCAATGATGCTACAAAGTGACAATAAGGTTGCCTTCCAGATAGTAAGCAATCCAGTTCATCTTGAAAAAACCAAGCATTGACATTAACTGACATTTTACAAATAAAAAAAATGGGGCAAGACAAGTTAGTAATTTTTCAAATATTGCACAACAATTAATTACAAATTTAACAAATTCAAGGTTAAGCGAATCAAATTTGATCCAATTCAAAAGATTATAAAATAATCCAATAAGGGATCCTGTTTAAGGGTTCAACGTCTGGTGAAGAAAATGAATCCTAATCAATGTAAGCCAAACATGCAATGGGCTTATGATGGGAAGACCCGATATAGATACTATATATATAAAGTTAAGGTTTTCTGCAGCTGCTTAAGCAAATCATAAACAATCAGATTCTCTAACCCATCATGAACAATTGGATTCTTCAATTTATCTTTATACGTGGTTTAATGGAAAACGAAGAACTTTAAACTGTATGCTTAAAATTTCATACAAAAACAGACACAACACACAGAGAAAACCATAAGAAAAGATGCTTTCTAACAGTCAACTGCATCATACAGAAAGTTCTTTTCCATTTTTTTTTGGCTAATCACAAATGTTGCTTTTCAGAAAGATATGAAACAGTTTGAAGAGTTGGTGGGGATCTGAAATCCTGAAAAATGTCTACTGCACATAAACCCAAAAACTAAACTCTCAAACCTCGGTTGAGCCTAAGACCCACAAAAGCCATTAGAGGATGGTACAACGGCTTCTCTCCTCTGCAGGCTGGTTTGAGACTTGCTGGAACCTGTGAGACTCGGATGGGTTGTATGTAAACTCGGCAGTATCAAGCCCATACTGGTTTTTCATCCAGTCAAATCAAAAAGAGAAAAGGCAAATGTAAGAAATGAAGCTAGAAGCTTGCATAAAGACACTAGGGATGAAAATAATATACTTTCTGCACCATATATTATGCAACTATGTAGGATCTATAAGAATGTTCAAACAATCTTCCATTTAATTCACCCAAAACCAGACTACTCTGTAACAAGTAAAAGAATGCATGTAATCCATGTCTTCAGTGCTCAAATAGTCAAAAGAGGTAGGAAACAAGCTTGAAGATGGACTTGCACTATAACATCCGTACATGTTAGAAAATTATAAGAGAGAACTGCAAGGGTTATTGACATTTAAAAAATCTCAAGTTCATTAAGAGAAATATTTCCAGAGTGTTTTTCACTCAATATAATGGAATGTTGGTGGAGTTACTGTAATTCCAGACAAAATGAAACATTGGTTGGATTTTCACTTTTTAGAGCTTCAAGGCATCTCAATCATAGTAAAAAACATTGTATAAAACATCTCCCACCCTTTCTATAACTACCCTTTTTGACCAACAATGCCATTAAAGAAGCCATTAAAAGATGCCAAATGTTCTAAGCAACCATATACTTCAGGAAAAGACAAACCTTTTCCCTCATACGAGTACTCCAAGCATCGTTCCTGCTTGGACGCTGATCAAGGTTGCCAGTAACAGGTACACCTGTTGCTGTCCCTGCTGGCCTGCTAAGCAAAGGTTGCCTAATTTGTTGCCTTGGAGCAATGAGCTCATCATCACTATCATAATCTGTTGGCCTGTTAGCTGCCCTAACGAAAAGGGATAACAAGAAGACCAGAGCCTGCAATATAGGGACTCGTCTTCATCACATTCAGGAGTCATGAACAAGTATAGTCCTTAAATAGCAGAAGAAATGAAGAGAGAGATGCATTTGAAACAAATCATGTTAGCAACAAGTTATTGAACTTCCCTGAACATTGTAATCACAGTCTAGTTTTGTGTCTTAGATTATGACATCAAACTTACAACGGAGACTGACAAAGAGTATTGATAGCCTTATTCAGATTGGATTCAAAAGGACAACTGGAGCTGATGATAGTTTGAATGATAAAGAAGATCAGGTCAACTCAAAAGGCAACAAAGACACCAGCAAGAAAACCAAGCTGAAAGCCATTTAAACTAAACTGAAGAAATAACGGATTAGAGGAAAAAGTTTAAGAAGACAATGTCGTTGCATCACAGACATCAAAGGAAATATCCCATATTATTTGATTGGTTATTTCATTGCCTTTAGAGATTAACATCATGTTTTAAAGAGTATAATTGTTCAATTTGAGGGGAAAAACGCAAAAGAAAATAAAAGGTGTGTGCAAAAATCTGCTAAAAAGCTTTACGATTTTGCCATGCTTCTTTCAGCTTATAAAGTATGCATTATCATAAAGAGGCTATTTGGACACAACTGACAACTCATCTGGTCTTCTCTGTAGTCTCCAAGCTAATTCTTTACCTTAGATTGAGTCTGAAGAGATAGTATTATATCGTAGAAAGAACTGTTCTGATTTATCAGCAAGATTTTAGTGACTAATGTACAAGTTCACAAACACAATAAGTACTTGTATCAACTGCTCCCAAGAAATCAGGAACAACTATATGAGCTCTCACAGTCAAATCTTCGTTTGATACAAGATGCTATTAGACCACTCCAGTATACAAATCCTATCTGCACACCCCTTTTCCTAAACCAAATCTTTCATGGATCACTGTCATTGTTTGAACAACGTATTCTTGGCTTCATTAGGCAAAAATTTTCCATTATCATTTACCAAAGCAACAGTTAAAGAAGCAGTTTATAAATTGAATAATCAGAAAAATGCAATAGTTGTTTCATGGTCACCAGTTCCTCAGTAAAAATAAACTGGCAGGACTTCTTATTTATTCATACTTTTTATATTTCTTTCATTCAGAAGCTTTACCGTTGACCTATCCCAAGCCCAAAACCATAAGTGCCAATTGATAAACATAGTTGTAAGCCAAGCAGTAATATATGTTGCATAATTACTGGTTGTGTGTGAGACTGGCAATATTCCACCCCAACAAAGTAATGATCTCAAATGTCAATAGATCATGCTTACCTCCAAAATGACTATTCCAAGAGCAACCCATTTGACAATTCTCCAATTTTCTCTCAGAAAATTAAATATCATGTCGAAGTCCCCAGTTTTGTCGACTGGAAGTTCCTAGAGCACGAAGATGAATAAAGAGAACGCACCAAATTTCTATGTATCTGTTTAAGCATATACCAATATACCCAGAATAAAAGAAGCAAAAGGGAATGTGCAGTACTAACTTTTTTCCAGCTCTTGTCGAAGAAAATAAAAGCTGCACATCCCAACTCCACCAATATTAACAAGATGATCAATACTGAATACTAAGCTCAATTAAGGAAATCATTCCATTTTATAGACAAAGTGGGGAACCTATTCAGACAATTATCAACCATTTACCATCAAAGAAAACATTGTCCAAATCACTTATTATTTTCTATCTAAATCCAGAAGTACAGAATAAAGATAATGCGAAACCATTTAAAACTAAAGTAGAATTAAGGTGAAATGGTAAACATGTTTTATGCTTAGGCTTTTCAACATCCACTTATTCATCCGTACAAAATGCGAAGACCACATGTGCAGAACTTGGAGCATTAAATGAGAAAATAGCAGAAGATGCTGCAGTGTTTCAGGACATGGCCACTTATATGACAGAAGCATATTGTGAAAACCATTTATGATTCTTATCTTGAGCATTTCAAGACTTCTAAGTTTATTAGGATACACAACTGAGGCAGCATCTATTTCGTGTTACAGCCCCAACACATCCAAAACATGAGATGACAAAAAGAACAACCCCTACACCAATAAATAAGTATATGAACCTGCATAAAGAAGCACAAAAATTAGGATGTTCATCACGATGGAAATAAATACTTTTGCAACACCATCAATGGAAAGCTTTTACATCTTCTCTCTATTATAGATAAGAAACAAAATATCAATTGACAATTTAAAATAAGAACCTTCATAATGAGAGAAAATTTTAATTAAATAGAGAAGGACACATAAAGAAAGGTTCAAGAAATGCAAAAGAGCCCAAGTGAGAAAAGGGAGGAAGTTGAGTCCATCTCAACTTAAAGTACCAGAGTGTCAGACTCTTTTCACCCTTGCACATAGACATGAGAGCACATAAAAGGATATGTAGAAGTGTAAATATGATACATAATGTACAAGCCATTAAGCAAACCACTATACACCTAATTTCATAAACAAATAAACAATGGAAAGATTTCAACAATTTATGGTCTTAGGATAAGGTGAGTGCATTTTCTACAGAAGCTGCATTATCATGCCAAAAAGTTTAAGCAAATATCCATTTGCTTTCATTACATAACCTTACTAAGGAGATCTACATAATAGTCTATTGTAAATAAGTAGCATTTTGTGATTCATAGTTCTTACCTTAAAATCCTTATTTCTTCTAACCAAACTATTAGTCCAACAGTTCTTGTTTACAATAGACTATTGTGTAAATCTCCGTAGTATGTATCAGTCCAACAGTTCATTATTGATTTTTACCTTTGCATTTTCTCCTTTTGCTCTAAATTTCTTTAGAGCATCCTAGATCAGCAATGTGGCAACGCGGAGACCAATTGACTGAAATCATAACACACAACTGTGGATCCCTTCCTACTTCCCTTTTATATTAAAAGAAAAATGACGCAATATCATGACAACTTTATCTTTTAAGCTTGAGAAAAATCTAATGTACAACCTACATCAACTGGAAAATTTTCTGCACTTCATACAGATAAATGCAAAAGAAAGCCCCAACTACAAACCATTTAACAATACATGTAACACTTAAGAACAGAAACTGAAACCCCCATAAGTTTCCACAAAAAGTGGAAAAGAATTGAGTAACTTAGCTATCTTCCACAATCACTTGAGATTTTTTTTAGCCAATTCCCCTATCACACACCAAATCTCGAAGTGAACTTTGAAATTTGAGCAACAAAACAGCATTCTACCCATGTTAGAACTCACTAAAACTCTAGTGGATATTCCCATGCAGTCTATGTTTGAAATCTACACCAGCATAAAACGATTTCTATCCAAACAAAAGAAAAGGTAAAATGTTTCATAAACTACAAACCTTGGAGTAACAAGACTAGCAACAACTCAAAAGTGTAAACCAATTACCACCAAACCCAGCTGACCACAATTATTAACAAGCACCATAGATAACAATAAAACGGGAATAAAGGGTATACCAAGCTTTTGGCAGTTTGTCAAAGATGCTTTCTGAGAGAGACATAGCAATAAGCATGGGGCGACCAAGATGTATCAAATTTGGATCATAATCATAAGGCGCCAATCTGGTGTCATGTGCAGCTCTTTTATACTCGACGAACAAATAGATTCCATAACCAACCATGGCAAGACCCGCAAGGGTGAGCAAGAAATTGAGGAGCTTCAGTAGACACTCCAAGCATCCTCTACAAGCCATATTAAACTAGCAACTTCTCAGATCCCTCCAACTGTCACTCTGCGTATCATCAACTCACTTACCTACTGCATTAACAAGAATCCCAAAGAAAATCATAATGCCACTCATAAAATCGCGAATTTCTTTCATAAAAACAAAAGATTTGCAATCTTCACACATTCAAATAATGTCAAATCGAATTACAATCTAATTTTCCATCACGAAGGATCTAGATCAAACGTAGGTCCACATAAAGGTCAGTTAAAAAGAAAGAAAATAAGGAAGCCAGCGAGTAATTTCAGCTACGAGTAGCTAAACTGCTTTATCCACATTAGAGCACCAAAACATCAAAAAGAAAATCAAAACTTGCAATTTCGACAGTCTTTTACCGATATTCCAAGCACACAAAAGACACGATTCAAGCATAAGTCAGGGCAAACCATAAATTTGAAAAGAAATTGAACCCTCCAATGGCCTCAAAAACTTTATCAAATCAACTAAACTACTCAAATTGTCACCAACTAATCAAAAATTATATATACAAGGAAAAGGAATCCTCGGGCAGCCTTAAACTTGAATCAATCACGCTCGTCTATAAAACCTGTGGAAACTTGCGAGAGAGAGAGAGAGAGAGAAGGAAATGAAAACACCTTTTCTGGGATTTGCTTCTCTTCTTTAGTGCTTGTGAGTTGGCTTATTTCTCTTTTATGTCCGAGTCTTATCCACCTGTCGTGTTCTTGTTGGTCAAATTTTTCAAATAAACTATTTGTTAATATAATGAAATTTCTTTAAATTACAATATTTACAAAAATAATATTCGATTTAAAATTAGTGAATAAATATTTCAAATAAATTTTTTTAATATTTAACTTAAATGATGTATGATATTATTAATTAAATTAATATTTATAGCAATTCAATACTATAAATTTAAAATTCTTGCTCTTTTAAAATTAAATTTAGATTTTAAAGTATATAGATTTATTATTATCAAAATATTTTAAAATTTTGAAGTTAATTGCATATCAAAACTAAATTACATTTTAGCTTGTGTCATTTGAGTTTCGTGCTAGAGATTAATGATCAACCGTAAAACTCTTTAATCGTTTAATTTTTCAGTTTGATTTATTTTAATAATTTTTTTTGTCAAAAACTTATTGGTATATTAATTAATCAGACAAATTTTATAAATTAATAAATTTTTATAAATTAAAATTAATTAATAATATTTTTAATCAAACTTTAAATTCTTTAATAAATAAAGATAATTTTTTAAATTTTTATTTTTATTCTACACAGCTTAATACTAATTAAACCTTTTTAAGCGTTAATCCAAAATTAGCGTTACTTGAGACTTCGTAACGATTGAATCGAATGGTGTAGTTATCTAATCGCCCATCTAAATTAATTAATAATATTTATTAAAAAATTCAAGGCCGGCGTCTGAGATTAGGTGCAAAAACGGCACCGAATTGACAAGGGAAAAAATGGCGGGAACCAATAGTACACTCCCCTGGTCCGTTTCTCGTTCACGTGTGCGACAGGTGCTCTCCTACTCTTCTTCACTTGTCTTTCTTTTTTAATTAAAATTTAAGAACATATTTCTTCATACTTCATTGTAGCATCACATACATATTTTAATATATAAGGACTTTTAGTTTTTGATTTTAATGATGGTTTAGCCTTCCAAATCGCCTAAATTAAATCATTCTAACCATATAAAACGTTAAATCATTAGATCATTAGTTTGTGATTGATAACAATATATACATGAAATTTTTGATTAATTTAAATATTTGAATAAATATTACCCAAATTGTGTGTGTCTATATATATATATTCAATATAATTGATCAAAAACACAGATTTTGAAGGAGTTAATGATTGTAAGTTATTAACTTAATCTTAAAAATAATATGTTAATTTATAATTTTTTTTTTAAAATGTAAGAATGTTATTTAAAAAATAAGAGAAAAGTTTTGTAAACAACAACAACGTCCAATAGAAATCTTGTTGAAATGCAAAATTTAGGAAAGTCCAATAATACGCAGCCTTAGTCTAATAATGCGCAACCTTACCCTTAACTAATAGAAATGTTATTTCCAAATAACTCATATGAGAAAAGGGAAATAAAAAAAAATACAATTACAACAACAACAACAATAATAATAACTACTAAATCAAGCTTTATGATTTTGAGAAAAGTTTTAATTCAAGTTTTAGAAAACAAATTTCATGTCCTACCTATTTTCTTAAAGCAAGCTTAGTAGAAATCTGTAGTGTTCAAGTATTTTTTTTCTTATTAGATGATTATTAATATTTTTTAAAATTTTAAAAAATATTATTAATCAAAAATACATTTATAAAGTATTTTTAAAATTAAATTCTTCTTTTTTAAAAATCATATATTGAATAATTTATTTAATATGCACTTAAAAGACAATGATTGAAGATTATACTATACCTCGAATTTGAATCCTACATTGCTTTTATGATGACATATGAACGTACAACTTTTGGTTAAGTCCAAGGAAGACCATTGATTTAACGGTTTTAGGCCCAACAAAGAATTAAAGCTCAAGTCCAAAAGTTTGGGTTTTGGTGATGTCAAAATATTTGTGGGCTGGCAATTTCATTTCTCTTTTCCAGCCCATTCTAATAGTTTTATGATTGCAAATTTTAAATTAACTATAAATTGACAAGCCTCTGTTTGATTGAGCTTATATCAGTAAAGTTTTTTTTCTGTAGAGTTTTTTTTTAGAAGAATTTTTTTAAAAAGTCAGTTGATTGTTTTGGTTATCATTTT
>JANITX010000001.1:38404941-38419220 GCA_027564395.1 Erythroxylum ulei
GCGGATTTAAATGTAATCTATCTCTTATTATTAAAATTTGATAAAATTATTAATTAATTGTTTAATTTTTGTAAATTAATAAGTTATTATAAATCAATTAATTTTTATTTAATCTTCAAATTTTTTAATAGATAAGGACAATTTTTTTAATCATATTTCAAATTATTTAATTTTATTCAATTTTATAACGATTTAATACTGATTGAACCTTTTAAACTTTAAACCTCCTATCTAACCGGTTTAATTACGGATGTCACTAGATCGGGCCAAGCTTAAGCTGCTCCTAGTCAAGCTCGGCCTGACCCTTGTTTGAATGATCCTATGACGTCGTTTTTATTATTTTTGTTGGGCCGACATGAGTTTGACATATGTAAATACACCTCATTTTCTATTTTTTAATTATAATTATTTAACAGTAAAAGCAAGTGATAGTACATGTTGCCTTTCCGTGCAAAGGCACCAGAAAATTACTTGACTTTTCCCGGAAAATTCGCCGACTTAAAATTGAAATATGTATTATCAATTGCGCTTTAACTTTTCCCTGAAAATTATAAGCACATTGACCGAGTTAAAATTTAAATATCTAGAATCAAAAATTGAAATAATAAGGAATTCTAAATATCAAAAGGAGAATTTGAGTCAAATTTGTTAGTTATTTACTTATTTAATTTTATTATTTATTATGCATTTTATTTTTATTTTGTTACCTTATTTTTGTTTAATTAATTAAATATTTTTATTATTGTTTTTAGTTTTATTTTCTGATTATCATTATTATTTATCTCTTTATCTTTCTATTTTAGATTATGAATTTTTATAATCTTATTCGCAATAAATATATCATTTAATTTGAGGTTATATATTATTTTTTAAACATATAGTTTATATGATTTGATATTTTATTAATATACCAAAATACCAAAATTTGAATGACAGGAGCATACTTTTCTTTACATGTATGAAATTTGATAAACCATTAACTTGTTGTTAAATAATTTCAATATATATATATATATTATTTAATTGGGTCGAATATAATAAATATGGTTTTATCCAAAAAAAAAAAATTTGGTAGTCGTACAGAATGTCCTGTCTTGTCAAAGTTGGGACACACATAGCACAGCGCAAGAGCCACGTGCCACTCGCTGTCTTGGTCATGAGCAAGGGTAATCTCTTAAAATCCGGCCCGAATTGTCGACTCAAGTAGGGCAATAGGCCCAGAATCGAAGGGTAAAATGGGGTCACTGCGAGAACTTAATAAAATAATAAAAATAAAAAATGATTAATATATACTTAATATTTATCGTATCTAAATTATATCTAGTAGTAATTATTATTTTATTTTAATCAAATTCTTCATAAAAATAGGTTGTTGTGGATGATATCTTTATTCATAATGTTATGATCAATCTTAATTTTTTATAAAAAAAAAGAGTTTGAAATTAATAAAACTTATTTATTAAAATTAAATAAAATATCATCATAAAATAAAATTAAAAATTAATGCAATACATATTTTAAAAAGTGACAAATTATTTTTTCGTTATGAAATGCAGCATTTTCTTTATATTTTTACAACAAACTTTTATAATAAAAAAATAATTTTACTAATTACTCTAAGACTTATCTTCATTTTTTCATTATGAAATTAAACTTCTAATATTTACATATTTCTTAATATAAGTAAATAACTCCAATCCAAGAAGAAGTTTAGCAATAGCTTTTTCTAATCAAAAACCCTCCACTGATTTATTCACGGAGATCAGATCCTTTGTCTAATATTATGGTGTTTGATTGTGTCCAATAAATTTAATCATTTATTTATATAAGTCCTGTATGAGACTCGCGTGAGTTCCAGAAAATAAATAACTAAAATTTTATGAGACAAAATAAGACAGAAGACATAAAATTTAGATTACTATTCATGTACCTCTGGTGGGAATCATGACAGGACTCTCCATTATCTCACACACTATTGAAGTACTATCATGACCCTATAAGTGACAAATTTTAAGTCCTTTGGATCCATCTTTGACGTCTCATATGTTGCAGCCATGTTCCCGTCGTCTCTGACCATTGACAATAGACTATTTTTGTTATTTTTTATATTTCCATTAGCTTATTAAGAGCATTTTTATTTTAGATATTAAATTGATTTTTGAAAAAAAAAAAAAGTTAAAAATAAGATTGTATAATACTGAACTTTTTTAAATTCTCTATTAATGAAATTTTTGCCAGGCGTTGGTATCGAATTCCTTAATTAATTGATAAAGATTTTCAGTTATATTTATTTTAATAATTTTTTTGACAAAATTTGTTTCATTTATTAATTAATTGATTAATTTTAGTAAATTAATAAGTTATTATAAATAAAAATAAATCAATTAGTTTTCATTTAATAATTTCTTTTTTAATTAAACTTCAAATTCTTCTACGACAAAAACAATATATTTAAATCATATTTCAAAATTTTTAATTTTATTTAATCTTTAACCAGTTTTATTATTATTAATGTTAGTGTGTTTATTATTGTTATTAGTATGTCTATCATTGTATTATTTTTATTTTTATTATTACTATTACTATTATTTTTATATATCATTTTTAATTTTTATTTTATTTTTACCATTATTATTTTTATTTTTATTATTTGGTTATTTATATTCTGATTTTACTTTTATTTATCATTTATATTTACTTATTTATTCTTTTTCTTTTTTTATTTTCATTAATTTATGCGAGTCATTTGAAAGCAACTTCTCTACTAGTTAAAGGTAAGATTATACACTACTAAACTTTCTCAAAGAGGATTTTTACTATATATTATTGTTATTGTTTAACTGAGTTTATAACAGTCTAATATCAATTAAATCTTTTTAACCTCAAACCTCTCATCTTAATTTGTGTATTAAGCTGAGTGGCTGAGGATGTTCTTAACTACATGACAATCCATTATCCTTAATTTGAAAATCATACATGGATCGACGTGGGTTCTATATATCCTCTAAAACACACATCATAAATCATATCAATATTATTAGGTAAATATCCATTTCCATATTTTGGTTCACGCATGGCAATGTATTTAAACGGGGAAAGAAGGAAAACTATACATGAACACGTAATGTCAAAAGCTTTTTTCAAACACGGGTTCCATACCGTCCGCTAAATAGAACTACGCAGTGCGTACCTATCCTTCTCAATAGTGCTTTTAGATATTATCTATACTAGGATATGACTTTTCAATCTTTTTCTCTTTTTGATAATTGACTTTTTAGTCTAATTATAAAATTAAAAAATAACATTTTGCAATCTAATATCTTTTTCTTACTGGATATTCATTATTCTCAAATATAATGATTAAAAAAACCTAATTTATCGGTAAATTTGTAAAAACCTCAAATTTTATTTTTGAGTTTGACTTTAACTTTTGATTTTGTTATTAAAATATTATTAATTAATTAATCCATTTTTGTAAATTAATAAATTCTTATGAAACTTTTTTTTTATTAAAGTATATTTTTCTATTAGATATTCATTATTCTCGCATATAACGATTAAAAAATTCAACTGGTTCTATCGGTAAATCTGTAAAAACCTTAAGTTTTAACATTTTAGTTTGGATTACTTACTTACTGTTAAAATCTAGTTAATTTATTAATTAATTAGTCAATTTTACAAATTAATAAATTCTTATAAACTAAAATTAATTAATTAATTTTTATTTAATAATATTTTTTAATTAAACTTCAAATTATTTTTATTTAATAATATTTTTTTAATTAAGCTTCGAATTCTTGAATAAGTAAGAATAATTTATTTCAATTATATTTTAAATTCGTTAATTTTATTTAATCTTTAATACGATAACTTTTCAAATTTTAAATATTTTATCTGATCAGATTAACTTCGTTCAATTTTTAAAATATTAGTCTCAAAAAGCTAAAAGAATTAAAAATCATGAAAAAACTACAACCGACTTAAAATTAATAATTCAAATTTATAAAAAAAAATCGAACCCAAACTAATTTCGGATAAAAATTGCACAAACTGATATTTTGGAAGATAAAAGCAAGTTTAGCTTATCTAATCTCTATTTTATCATGTTCCCCATGGAACCGGTGCAATGCCCCCAGATGATCACACACTAGATCTTTGTCTAGACCGTCCGTCGCCTTCACAAAGCAGCATTCATATCTTCAACAGGTTCAATCATTGTTCACTTGTTGGACACATCTTAGCACTATCAACAAGACTAACACTTCAGCGATCAGACAGTTCTTTACTCGTTTTTCTATGATCTAATAATGGAGCTAAGACCAATTAACTTAGCTTTTTTCCCCGTGTTTGTTGCCCACACTTCAATCACTACTTATTTTTCTGCCCTTTTCTAACTCACTTTACATAAGAACCACAATTTGTAAACTGTGGTCTCATTGTAATCACATCATGCATTTGCTTTTAATTTTTCTGTTTTACTATTTGCCAAGATTAGCATACTTTGATTAGGACGTTCGGGTCCTAATTATATAATTAAGACTCTTTACTTTGCGAGAGTGGAAACGATCATCACTGATCGTAGTCTTTTTTTTGCATTTATTACAAAATTAACCAATTAGTATGTAATGACTCCTTGTGCACAGAAGTGTATGCTCAACTGACTAATTATTATATGGCGACTCTTTGTGTGTAGAAGTGTATAAGCTACGTAAGAACCTGAGAAATTTTAGGGTTTCAGATTTACCTCCTCTAAAACTCTAAGAATAGGATTTTAGAAACTTAAGATTAGCCCAACAAAAACTGGGATACCTAATATGTAAAAATAAAAGAAATTGCCAAGAAAAAATTGGAATTTCATAATAGCAAATATCAATTGTCTTTTCCTTTAACTACATCATTAGTTATTAATACATTATTTTGGAATCTATAATCGTTAAGAATTTCTCCGTACTCTGCTTTATTGCGAAATTTTGAATTAGGTGATGATAATGATCCTTAGACTCTAATTTTTATTAATATTTTTAGAAATTAACTCATTAAATTATTTTTTATCTCATAATCAGTTATTTTATTAAATTAAAGCGAGTTACATTTCTTTTATAATGATTCAAATCTTTAATTTCTTAAATCAACATGATAGGAGGGTAGGCATGTAGTACTGTACTTAACATATTATTGACGGGAACAGATGTTACCCGTACTCAGTTCCTGTTTTCAACAGATCTCAACCATCCAATGCAATAACAGAGGGAACAGGTCTTCATTATTGACTGGTGCACACGGTTTTCAGACAGCTCGCAGGATTCTTGGTTCCGGTTTCTGGGTTTTGCACTATGGCCACATATTCTAGGCCTCTCTGCATGTACCGAAAGGTAGCAGGGCATGTGTGTGCGTGTGATGTAAATCAAGAATGGTGAAGACTTTGAGGAACTGTGTGCGTGATCTAAATTAGGACACGAAGTCCCAAACCAGACTAGGTTTGAGTTTGAACTTTCCAGTCCAACAAAATAAACACGTGAACATGCTAATGTGGTCTCGTCTTCAAAGAATGACACTTGTTTGATTGTGTTTTCCTAGTTACAGGCAGCTAAGTTGCTCTGTTACTTGTACAGTTGTTTTATTGTGTTTTCCTAGTCACAGGCAACTAGGTTGCTCAGTTACTTGTACAGGGAAAATGCTGTAACAGGCACCAACTGAAATCAAGAACTTAGAGGTCACTAAAATGCAACTAGGAAGAAGCTTCAAAATAGGTTTGGTCGGATTATACCACGAGTTTTCCCTCAGATGTAACACAAAGGATCTTCATATAAAATTGGGTTTATAAAAGTGATATCAATTTAATTTTCAATTTAAGGAAATGAATTTTTTTTGTTATTTTAGTTTTAAATTTTAAATATTGAAACTATATTGTTTTAATAAATTAAATTAAAATAAAATTATTCTGAAAAATCGTTTATATTAATTTCTTAAAATTTAAACTTTGATTAAAAATCATTAATGTATTAATTTTAGATTAAATTACATTAAATTGAACACAATATGCAATATATGAGCGATAATAATATTATATACTAAATGTTGTTATGAAAAGGGGCTTAAATATAGGTATATAAAAAATCAACTTAAAATGAGCTAAAAGATTTAAAAGTATTTAATTTTTAAAATATTTTGATTTAATGCTTAATAGTTTTAATTTTTAATTTAATGAATAACTTTTAAAATTTTGTATAAATTAAATAACCTAAAAATTTTTGTTTTTAGCTTTTACTGATGTGAAGTGTTTACTAAAAAGTAAATACTAAGTAGATATTCATTTATTAGCCACATAGTAAAAATGATAATTTGACTTAATTTATATATTTGTAAATTAAGATCAGTATTTTTCTAATTGGACAATTATTATTTACAAGTTTCTATAAAATTAAGATTAAGAAAACCATATTTATCTAAATTAAAGATAATAAAGAAGCTTAATAAAAAATTTTGATTAAATAGGCTAAAGTTTAATAAAAATATGAGCCTTAATTAATGTAGGTCAGTTATTTATTGAATCCACAATTGGAAGGCTCAATAAGATTACTATAAATGAATGCTAAGATCTGTATGTAAGTTCGTAGACATTCAGTTTCTCTGATCCGTTAAAGGCCCACGCATTAAAAAAGGAATTATAAAAGATATTTGTATCTTTTACCCTCAATTTATACTAATATCAGAGCAAGATTGCAAGTTTGAATCTTTAAAGTGTAGTTGAAGAAGAGGATACTATTTTAACAAGAAACTAATCTATTCCATTCCTGAATCATAGCTACAGCAGTATAACTAAAAGCATTATTGTTTCCAACAAGTTTGGACATCAATGGTCCAGATTAAGGTTTAGCAACAGCTAACCTGTCAGATGTCGAGTGCACTTTGGTATTTGAGTTCAGCATTATATGTTACTGAAAGAGAAAATCAGAAAGGAAACAAAGTATCAAAAGTTCGGATTATTTGAACGAATTAACAAGCTAAAACTGACATGAGCAAATTCATGAATTCATAAACAAAATCCATCGTTGCCTAATGTGCTCAACTGCTTACACAGCTCAGGATTTTGTTCTTGAGTCTAGAACTGGTGTACTTGTGCAGCTAAAGTAATCAGATGTAACATCCACGAGTATGTTATAGCACCATACTTCTTTTTTTTTTCCCCTCAGAAAAAGGCAATAACTTTATAAATTTCAACCCTGAAAAAAGGGAACACTTGATTTATGCCACTTAAGGATGATTCATTTAATCATTTGGAACTATGAATATGCAGGAATTTTCACTAGGAAAGAACATTTTTTGATGTTTATTCATCACTGGACGTGCTGTTTCCTGCAACCCAATACTGTTTCACAGCTACCAATATCTTCTCAGGTACAAGAGGGCCATCCTCATGATCCATCAACTTTGTATCCCATCTCATACCTGAAGTAATTTTCCTAACCTCATTTAGAACGTCAACTGCATCACGGATAATGACTGATCCTTCAGGACGCAGAATGCGGTCCATTTCCAGAAGAATGTTTTCTGGTTCACATCTGTTGAGTATTCACAAGTATTCAGTAATATATTGCAGGCAATTAATCTTTGGCATAGCAACTAAAACAACCACATTGCTCTATTGACACATTCCCTAACTCGCACAATAAAAAATTAAAGTACAGAACAAAAATATATAATGATAAGCTCTTTGAGCAGTCTTTTAAGCTAAGAAAATGACTGTAAAATGAATGGCCACCAATATCTCAGCTTAGCTATCCGTTCTTCTTACCAAGTATGCATATAAGAGAGGATACTTGTAAAATCATGATATAAGTTTAGAATAAAACTTTAATTATGTTGAAGGTGGAATTAAAAAACACAAAAAAAAGCATGAAAACTGGAAATTGCAGTTGCAGGAACTAAGACCCTCCCATGTTCTCAAAAGGTCGTGTTCAATTGGTTAGCCAATTTGTATCTAAAAATAAAAAATAGATGGTCTAACCAGAAAGTCAATTTGAAGTTCTCAAATTCACAAATCGTGATGTTTCACAAGGTATTGATAGCACTTTGAAAATTCAGAAGTTGTGATCATTGATTGAGCAATCACCTTACCCACCATTTGATAATAAGTCAGTCCAGAACATAATAGTAAATTTTCATTATGAAACTCAAAACACTGAAGTTGTAGACATTCGACCAAAATTAACACGACAAAAATTAGAATGAATAAGGAAACTAAGTGGCTTACACGTTTTGATATAACCTGAAAATGCCATTGGCATGAATAAAATCATATGTTCTTGGATATGTTGAGAATCCTTCACACCTGAAACAAGACAGCAATAGAAAAGGTCATTAAGCTTCCAAAGAAAACTATTAGGTTTCAAAAGATTTTCCATGTTCAACAGTTAGAAAATTTATGGAAGAGTGGAATTAACCAGGATACAAAAATGCTTGTAATTCAATGATGCTGAAACCGAGAAGACTATTAGAACATTTGGATCATTATCCTCCCTTCCCAAGAATAAACCTCAGTCCCAAAGTTTTCATTATTTGTATTAGTTATTTCTTCCTTCCACACAGTATTTCACAGAACTAAATCAATTTCTAGATAGCCAGTCTTATCACAACAATAGGTGGTGACCCGGAAAGGAAGTTGACAATAAGGCAGCAAGAGCAACAACTGATGACAACTTCTTGGGGACCATGACTCAGAGTAATTGCAATGCATGTGAAAAGATGCTTCACTTGGCAAATAGTTGAATATCAGTTTTGTGAACTTTGAGGATGAAGGTTCATGGAACAATGTTCCACTACATTTTCACAAGATTGAGAGACTGCACTAATATTGGCTCAGAAATAAAAGGCATACTGTTGCAGGGTTATTTTAATCAGTAAAATCTCATGCTATTGAGTCATCAGATTTGGGATAGAATCCCTCTCCAATGGGGATGTAATGATTAAGGAAAGGAGGAGCCCCAGTTCTTCAATCTTTCCACAGGAAACTACAACATAGCTTCTGGTGGTACTTGTTAGCTCTGTAACAGAAATAGTAGGTGTAGGACTTACCAGTCATGATAAATGCCAATTAAACCTCTCTCATAAATCACACCTAATGTGTTCTTCGCAACTGTAGGCACCACATTCATCACCCAAGATTTTGGTGATTCAAGTGCAGCAGCAAAACCCCCAAGCCCTGCATTCATGTCCATTATATTTCGATATCTCGAAGTGCCAAGCAATCTGTTGATCTTTTTATAGGCATCTAAATGCTTTTTCCATATGTCATTGTCCTCTTGGTAAGACTCTGCTGTGACATCCTCAATCAGTCCCTGAGCTATTCGAGGAGGCACTGCAAAAAGCCTATCTGGAAACTTCTTTAGCTGCCCTCCTGCTACTTCATTTGCACTGGTTACTTCAGGAAAAGGTGTGCTGCAATTTTCCATTTCTTTGTACCTAATATGATATAGGAACAACATAAGAAAGTTAATATGGAAACAATTAAATACTATAATGAGAAACTTCACTAAGTTTCAAGAAGCTTGCAGTTGTCATAAGTTTCCTTTTCCAAAAGGGAATGGCCATATGTTCCCCACTAGAGAAGACAGGTGAAGCTACATCTATTCTCTGCCCGTTGCACAAAAGCATGGAATATGGAGGGAAACATCAATCTGTAATTATCCAACTGATCTAATATTATATCAAAGCAAAACTTTATAAACAAGACAACTTGCCATGATTTTTGAAGTTAACAACTGCTTATGACATGTACGCAAAGTCACGAGCACTGAGAAGCACTAGGAAGGCATGAACTCTCAAATTCAAAACCAAACTTAATAGCAATTTCTGAGTGTTTAAACTGAAAAGTGAATAATGAGCTCACATATTGAGAGACTATGCTCACAAGACGACTACTGAAGGGATATAAGGGTTTCTGGAATAAGAAATTAAGTGAATAGAAAAGGAAACTTGAAATTCAATTAAAAAATAAGCATCTCCCAATGTAAACAAATTTAAATTCCCTGAAACAATTGGTCTGTCATGGAAGGAATTCAGCCCATAGTTCCATTTTCCACAACAATGTCAGATACAGAATAGGAAAAGTTTAATGGCCTCTACATGTTGATTTTCCAGTACCAACTTTCAATATACACAAACAAAAATATACTCTCAGGTTACAAGAAGTTATTTCTTAGCGCTCTCAGAAGTTGACAGTATCATATGGACCAAAGAACTATAGTGTTAAAGATTTGATAGGTTAACTTTTAGGTCCTCATATGGTAGAAATAAATATCAAGGTAGTCAAAACTTCGGGAACTTACCAACCATCATCAGGATCACTGGATGTACATAAATTTGTGATCCTCCTCTGGCAACCCTTGTCATTCACCTTTTTTCTCCAGATAGCAAGATCTCCATTCTCATACTTTTTCTCCCAGCAAAGACTTTCAGCCAGCTCTTCAATCTTCCTCTGCTCATCCTCAAGGTCCTTTCTAGATCGCTGCCAAGTTTTGTAGTAGGTCTTCCAATTAATTGGAGGACCAGACAAAATCCAGTACCCACCAGGTCTGAGGACTCGATCAACTTCCATTAGGTATATTCCATCTATAAAATGATGCTTGTTTGTTAACATTGTATGCTAGACATTGAATCAGTAAAAATAAAACGTAAGGAAAGAGTTCAGAATTAATTTTTTGTCCTAGAATCACAAATATGTCACTAAGTTAGGAGCTCACCTGACAGAAGCTTAACTTTTTTAAAACAGTAAACAAACAACTATTAATAAAACATATCTTTTTGGAATATGTAAGGGTCATCAACTAGCTTCATATATCTTCTTAACTTTCAGAGTGTGCACAATTTGGCAATAGCATGGCTGTAGTTACAGCAGATAGAAGATTTACTGTTTAGCATTATATTTAAGAATGGTTTCTTTCTAAGGTTCTCAAAGTATCCAAAAGCGCATCTAACATAAAGAATAGAAGTGACACAAAATGATGTAAAATTAAAGGATAGACTTTATAAAGAATTTAGGTGGCACATCAAGTTTCCACAAGAATGGCACTTAACGGTATAAAGTCTACTCATCTGACTCAGGATGACCTTAAGTACTATGTTTTTTTGTGTGAAATTTTAAGCCTATGTCACTTCCTAAGTACATAAATATGTCTACAAAATTAGGAATAACAGAACCTACCATTTGATGTCCATGGTATTAAACATCGTGAACACTGAGCCATGTCAAAGGCTCTTGATGGGTATGGAAGACGTACAGATCCAAGAACCCCAATAACGGCAGGTACTCCTCGCTCCAATGCAAATTGTACCTGTGCTTCATGATTATCACGAGGTGCAAAGGACATGGCCAATACATTTCTTTTTAGCAGGTATGCTCCCCAACTTGCAACCTATTTAATAATAATGATTGTCTTATCAATCAGAAATTATAGCAGACTAAAGTAGGTACCAACTAAGAATATAAAGGAACAAAATAAGAACAACAAATTGCTAAGTTTAACTCTGATGGCCTATGTGTTGTTTATAAGTGTCAAATGTGTTAGGACTTTCATGTGAAGTTGATAGGAATCTTAACACATAAAGGAAATTCACTGCCCTAATAGCAAGATAGTGAGAACTATTTTGCAATTATGCTCAAAATTCCCACTTTCCCATCACAAACAACAGTATCCATTCCTCCCTTCCCCAATTCCAGCTAACCACAACCTGGCACAACAACTCCGATAGTGGTATTTTATGGCTAATAATATTAGAGATTCAAGGTCCTGAATACTCATAAGTTCGTGTAATGTCCCTTGATTGAACAAAATGCCCACATGCAGATATAGACAAGTAGTCACAAGGACAATATGAAAGCACAATAGATGGCAAGTTCTGCAATCTGCTTAAATTTTCCATTTCAAGAAAATTACACAAACTGGTTCACAAAATGCAGATAAGCGAGAACGGAATAAGAATTTGACTCCTAACAATAATTGTGTAAATCTATACGAATCAAATGTCAGCATCAATAAATCCTAAAATAAAATCAGCAATTAACATACCCCACAACCAGTATCCAATGCTGTTCTAACAGAACCATCTTTTATTGGGATCACTGATGCAAGTTCATCGATGTATTTATCTGCACCCTGAGGAAACATGGTTCCTCCTCCTGGAAATTTGAACACATCACCCTGAAACTGCACCCAGTTTTGAACAGCCTTCTCTACTGTTAAACTTTTGTATGGAACATTAGCATAGTAGACATAATCGCGGCCTTTTGGCCAAGGAAATGGGGCCTTATAACCTTTTGGTGCTGGTATAAGACAATGTAATTTTTCCTCTTCAGAGGGACAATGCCTTTCTCTGTATATCATATTCTCACGTGGAAACTTCATTGCTCGGTCTTGTTCTTGGCAAGGAGTATAATCGGTGTATTTAACATCACAAGGCATAAATATCTTGGCTTCTGGCTTAGGTGCCTCAACAATCTCAACATAATTGTGATGACTTTCAAAATTCAGATCAGTATTGAAGTCGCAATCTGTTTGTTTGCTGAGCCCCAAATCTATGGTATCTACCGTTCCAAAACCACCCTTCTGCCATGCACCCAGGACATAGAAGAAACAGCACAAACAAAACACAATGAATATGGACAAAGGGCCTCGTGTTCTATGGATGGAGGGATTATATTTAGAGGCCATTTTCATGCTCGATGAATCCCTGTAGCACATTAAAATGAACCATAATCGTAATTCAGATGAAGAATCAAACCATAGAACGGAATAAAAAGCATTTTCAGAAGTTGAACTACAAATTAGTACAGATATTTAGAAATAGTGAGCCAAGAAGCCTACTGCCTGAGACTATCGATGTTCACATCAGACGAGTTCAAATCAACTTTTAGATCCCTTGACAGCCAAGAATGTTGTAAGAGTTCGTGACGGATCAAGGAAACAAATTTAAGTATCGTGTCACTGATTCTAGGCAAGATGACTCAGACTTGAAGCGTTATTACAGATCACTGTTTTTTATGACTGAAATTAGTACAAATTATTACTGATATAAAGCTTGGGAAAATAATTCCAAAAGAAAGGAACATGCATGGAAACGCAAAACTTGGATCAGAATAACGATGGAAACAACTGAACCCATCCAAGATACGTAAAAACTTGAACATAATTGATCGATTTCCCATAGAACTCAATACAGACATCTGTCTCAACTTCTGAAGACCCACCAAGCAAATCTGTCATAAGTACTACTAAAACAACTCCAATTTCACCGCTCTAGCCAAGATGCTCAGACCAAGTTCATGAAGAACAAAAGATGCTAAGATGTAGTTTAAACAAAACAATCTCGCAACTCCTGCCACAATCATCTAGAAAACAAGAAGAATGCTAACGTGAACTCTTCCAGCTGATACTCAACAGCGGATTTAAGCACCAAGTTAGAGAAGTTTCTTACTAATAACAAAAGCTGCAGAACCCAGTTCGTAAGCGTGTTGAATTAGCAAACACAGGAAGAAAAGGGAGTGAGACAAGGAAAAGAAGGAAAAAAGATTTCAACTTTTAAGCAAAGAAGTGAAAGAACAAGAGTAGTGGATCTAACCTCAGAGAACTCTTCCAATACCAAGTCAGTCTCTCTTCTCTCTATAGATCTCTAAAGTGCCATAAATGGCTTTTGGTGTCGGTGTTCAAGTGGGGAGTGCTTGAGCGAGTAAAAGTAGTCAGCTAGATGTAGTGTACGTGCAGTGAGAAAGCACAATAATTTCCATGGAAGCAACTTCCTGGACGCAGAACAGATATATAACGGTGCTTTTTTTTCCTTTTTTTTATTTTATTAGCTTTCGTTGCCATTTTATTATAAAAAAACTTAATCTTTCTTGTCATTATCTAACTACAATAGATAATTTTAATTTGCTTAAAAATCAAAAACTTCAAATTATCTTAAAATTTCAAGATAATTATATTTTGCTTAAAATTCACTACAAATTATCTTAAAATTTCAATATAATTATAAGCAATGTTATGAATACCGTACCGAACTCAATATCGGATTGAGTTCTGGAACAAAACTGTACCGGTACCGGTTGATATTGAGTAACATTTCAGAAAATTTTTTAAATTTATGAAATAATCTCTAAAAATTTTTAAAATTGCAAAATAGTCCATATTAGTAATTATACAATTGTACTGTATACTTTACTAGTTTACTATTTACATCAACCATACTTTCAAAAATTTTAATAATAAATGATAATGGCAATTAAT
>JANITX010000001.1:38438125-38448972 GCA_027564395.1 Erythroxylum ulei
ATAAATTTAAATAAAAATAATTTTTGTAAGTTTTATTTAATTTATAATTATTATTAGTAATAAAAATATTTATTATTTTTAAAAAACAAAAATTAGAAATTCACAATAATTATAAAAGTTGAAATAAATAAAATAACTTATTAAAAAAAACTTTGAAAAAAGGGAGGGAGGGAATTTTCAATTTTTTTAAAAATTTCTTCTATTTTTTAAAATTTTCGGTATCAGCCGGTATTTGAATTTTGAATATTTTTGCTCTTCAAGTTTATATTTTTTCTTATTTAACAATTTCATTTTTTATTCGATTTGTAGGGATATAATAGGAAACACAAGTTAAAATTAAGTTACATTTCATAAAATAATGTTACATACCAAACACTGTAATAAGAATCCACACAACTTTTTTATTAGAATTCTTATAAGTATGCAAATATGTGAATATCTTTATTTTCTATAGATTTATTTTTCAAGGAATCATATTCCAAATTTACTTTACTCTCCCGTCAACCAAACGGGATCGTAGGGTATTTTAATTTGGGAATGCTTCACACAAGATCTCAAGTCGAATTGATACCTTCTAGTAAGATTCTCACGAAGTTCTTCAATTTCTTCACGAAGCAAATGATTATTTATCTCTTGCACACTTTTCGTGAATAGCCGAGAAATTGGCCTCTATTTGTTCTGTTTGAAGAAAAGAAGAATTTAAATAATTGTTGATTTTAAAAATTATAATAAATAATTGAAAATATTTTACATATTAATTGCATATTTAATTATTAAATTCTATATAAAATATGATAAAATTAACAAATATTAATTTATTATTTTAACTGTATTAACATTAACAATTTTTTGTTAACAAAAACTAAAAACAGAGTTCTTAGATTAATTTGTTTTTTAATTACCGACAAACATTGTTTAACTAATAACCAAAGGTTTGCAGTATCGTCGTTGCCCACTCTCCTCTGACCTGTAAGAGAAAGGGTGCCTGGCAGATCCCTTTCATGGCGGGGACTAGCACTTTACAGAGCAAAATTTCAAACTTTATCTGAAGTTCTGGTGAGTATTCCTTTTTTTTAAGATGAAATTTTGCGTCGAGATTCCTTTAATTGTGTATTCTTCGAGTAAGTTGTTTTCTCTTTGTTTGCAATCACGGCGCTGGATCACGCTCTGGGTGTTCTTCATCTTCCCCTTCAAGTTCCTTCTTTCTTTTTCTTTTGTGGTTTTATGGTTATTAGCAAGTTTTGTTCTTACTGTTATGTTTTTATTAGAAAAATAATCACGGGTGTGTGTGGTAATGCTTAAAAGTTTTCATCTTTATATAGTTGACATACTGTTTCCTGGAGCTGCAGGATTCCCTGTTCTGCTTCTGAACTTCTGTTTATTCTGTACTATGTAAGAAAGAGTTGGTGCTAAAAGAACTGCTTGATGGGTTTAATGTTTTGAAATTTTGTTTAACTGATTCTAAGGAGAACACTAGTATTTTGTCCTATGGCTTTCAGTCTCTGCAAATTTGCATATTTGATTCCTCCTTTTTTCTTCTTTTTTTTTTCTGGTTTTTATGCTAGTTGTGATTGACAAAAACTTAAACAGATCTAATGTGCTGCAATATGGGGTTGTTAGCATGCTTCATAATCGGATGCGCATTTTAATAATCGACTCTTCCCACACCATTCGTCTTAGTAAAGCGTTTAATCAATCGCCTGGCTTCTTAACTACTTTTGGAAATTAACTACGGGAGTGCTGGTGTTTCAACATATGTGTCTAGCAAGATCTATGGCAAAGTCAACTATTTTCTGTCAGACAGACCTTTTGTAGCATAAACAATCTGCCTAATTTACTTTTTCCGTTCATAGCCTTCAGCCTCAATATCTTCTGTTTGCTGATTTATGTAGTTTGTCTTCATTTCAGCTGCGATCATATCTTCGTATTCATTTCAGCTGCTATCATATCAAGGTTATGCAACTTAGGTGATGGCAGACTTGCCGGGTTATGTGAGGTCCTGTTTGCATACTGGGAAGTTGGCTTTCTTGGCAATTTTGGTGTCTGGAGGGGTTGTGTTGCAAATTCTGGTTAGTCGATGAGATCTTTGTTTAATAACCTTAATTCTTTTCCATCAGCTGAGTTAAATAAAGTACTGTCTATCCTATCTTTTGGTAATTTCTCGATTGTTGTTTTCGATCTTGCAGGCCTGTGCACTGTACAATAATTGGTGGCCAATGCTTACCGGTGAGTGCTTCTTGGGCTAGTTAAGGAATTTGCTCGACTTTTTTGTACTCTTGCTGTAAAAGTTTTCATTTTCCTAACAACGAACATACCCAATTATCTAAAACTGAAATGTGGAAGATATTACCTCTTCTCCTAATCCGTATATACGGTCATGGACAGTAACAGATGCATGACTCAATTGCTGGCATGATTTTGATCTTCTAAATGACAGTAGGCTGATGCGTATTAGTGTTCTTAGCTTCATCTAGTCCCTATGAATGTTATAATGCAAGCTTGAAATTGGGCATTTTGATGGCACTCTTCACATTGTATCTTGCAGTAATTATGTATGTTCTTCTTCCCATGCCTTTGCTGTTCTTTGCTGGGTCGGACAGTTCTTCTCTCCATACAGAATCCAACAGTGGGTTAGACTCTATACCTTGAAATGTTTAAGATTTGACTTATTCTTCAGCTTCAGATTGATCGGTATCGTGATTAATATCCTTCTCTTTGTATAACTGGTAACAGATGGATCAATGCGACCAAGTTCTTAACAGGAGCTTCAGCTATTGGAAGTATTGCAATTCCAGCAATCTTAAAGCATGCTGGTGTTATTGGCTGGGGAGCACTCGCAATGGAGCTTTCGTCCTACTTTATATTTGTTGTGGCTATTATGTGTTACATTCGCATGAATGATGAAAATGATTACAGTATTCTTTAGGATACAGCGGTTCTTTGATTTTGCACATTCATGTTGTAGTTTCTCTGGACTGGTGTTTTCTTTGTTATGGTGTTCAAATGATGATTTTTGTACACAGTTTTTGTGCTAACTTATAAATGCGGCTCGAGTTCTTGTTCAATGAACAAGAAGCCTAATTGATTTTATAATGGTATTGAGTCAATTATATTCTCAAATGTCAAATCTGTTTCTAGTTCACAGGTAAGCAACTTTTGGAAGAGAGTTGGCAAATCTGTTTCTAATTCACAGGTTAGCAGATTTTGGAAAAGAGGTGGACCCTTCTTGGATCATTACACGAGCTTATGATGCATCACTTCCAAGGAGTTCAACTAAACCACCAAGATGCAATAACTTCTAGTTGTGGTAGACAAACATGCAATAACTTATTTCCCAACGTTTTAGGAGTTATGACATAAGTGAGTAACTATCTAAAAACATAATTTGATTTGCTTGTAAGTTTTCCAAGCTTCAATGTCATAAACCGTTGAAACTGCAAATCCATCTGCAGCCTCTCTAACTTTGCCCTTGTTCAACCACCCTTACGTCCTGACTTGCAGCATACATCATCATTCATCATAGATCCTAAAAGCCTTGCTTCTGAGTGCCTTCTCTATCACTAACAAATTGGTGATAGTCAACTCACCGTCATGTTCCTCTTGGACTAGCAGATTGTTCCCCCGAAATGGATAATTTAAGCACCTTGCAATATTTCAAAGTCCTTTGCCAATTTTATAAACAGATTTAGTTACACCGACTCTTGCCAATTATTGAAAAGCCATTTGCCGAAAAGGGGTCTCACAAACTGCGAAAAACTTGAGACTGTACAATTTGTATATCATCAACCACTAGTCAATTTCCAAGAACTTTTTGGGCTTGAAGAAGAGACCACCTAACGGTTGCTGGAGGATTATAATTGTTGCAAGAAGCGGACCTATGATATCCCACAGTGGAATAGTAATCATCGGCAGGATTGGTAAACATATATGACTAATCCATGTCATCAGTAGCCCTGTACCAATTCACTTGCTTCGTGCAACTGCAGTGAAAGAAAGAGAGAGGGTGCTTGGTTGATGAATTTAGGAAAGGATTAATAGGTAAGGAATAAAAAGTGAATGGTTGGTTGTTGATTATCATTATAGGAATAATAGTTTGATATCCCATTTTTAAGGAATTCTCCGTATCCTCCATTTAATAGAGAAATGAAATTTATTCCTTAAGAGTAACTTTTTTATAAAAATATTTTAATATTAATTAATTAAATACAATTAATTAAAATATAATTAATTAATTAATTAAAATATTATAATTAATTAAGTTGCAATATAATTAATTAAAAAATAATTCATTCATTAATTAAAATATTGTGATTAATTAATTATAATATTTTAATTAATTAATATATTGTAATTAATTAATTACCATATAATTAATTAAAATTTAATTAATTAAATAAGATTAAAATTTATTTCTTAATATTTTTTATAAACCAACCATTATCAATTAGTAATAATAATCATTCCTTCCTCTTAACCAACCATCATAATTATAATGATAATATCTATTTTTATTTCTCACTAGATTCATTTTCATTCTTATCACTATTCTTTCGTGTGAACCAACTGCCCCTCAAATAACAAAAGATATCCCTTAATGTAATCCCTAGATTCTATTGCAGGGAACTGCAGATTGATAAGAATCTCACAGTCCATTGAATCATCTCACTGTTGGATTTTTTAAGTCAAGATGCTTGCAGCCTACCAAGCACATAGCTCCTGTTTCAGCATTATAAATTCCGATTTCAACATTTTGTACTCTCTGATATTTTCATTTTCTGATGTCATTATGTTCATTGAGTAGCTGATGTTCAGTAAACTGCTATGGTAGATTTTAGCAGGTTGTGAGCTTGGTGGATTCATCACATATTCATTCCCACTCCCAGGATGGAACTGATCACCAGCAGAGATGGGACGCGCCTTGCCCCATCCCATTTCTCTTCCTTTAGAGTTCTTGAAGAACATTTGGAATTGCATTCCTTGTGAATTTCATTCTGGATACTGCTTCTCTTTGTTTCTACCAGGCTTGTTTTTTAAGCAAGTGGCTCTTGCTTTCTCAACCATGGTGTAAGTGTACTGCAGCCCTGGAATCTCGGTAAATTCATTTTGGTTACTTCCAAACACAATCCTATTGAAGTGACCTATATCATTCGTCTTCTTGTTGCTCCTAATTTGCCCCTCAATGTATCTAGTGTTTCTAATTGACCAAAGTGCAGGGAATCTAAAACTTAATATGATTGAACAATCCCCAATATAGGAACCGTTCAAAGAACCAACTGCACTGAAGATTCTACATGCAACAGCACATAGCTGGTTCTTCTTTGCATTCCATGACCCTTCAGCAATCAATGTTGTGGATCGATTGAAAGCGAAGTCATAATTGGTGAAGCCGCCATCAGGGAATTCGAGTAAGAATCTGCGGCTTTGTCCATCTTTTGAACACTACTAAACTCGGACATGACTGGGGAAAAATATCCTGAATCCTCACCAAAAGGACTGCAAGTCTTTGGGTATTTGCAATCACTTGCATACTTCAATCGAAATGAAAGCAAACGAGAAAATATTGAACAGAGAGATCTGCTGAGGGGTAAACTGAGTGATGTGCTGGTGGGAATATTATCTCCACCGTGACAATCACCATCAATTGTTTTTGAAACCTCATTGTACTTATAATCCTGCTTATATGAAGCATCAACAAGGTGATTGGATCAAAGAAACTCGGTTTATCCTCCAAACTCAAGCTCTCTAACGTTCCTGTAACCAAACTTGTAATATCTCCCGAACTTTTAACATCATACAACTTCAGAACACTCTCAGGAACAAGACGTTTACCTTGTTCTAGATCAATATAAGTTGAACCCACCTTGCAGAGCTTGCCAGCAGATTTTCAACAGAACCCTCAACTTGGAAACTCAAGGCACCAGAGGAATTACCTGGGGAGAGTAAGAGTGACTCTGAACAATATCCTCCACATACAAGCTCATACCTGAGGTTGGAGGAGGACAGTTTCCTCCACTTATATACACCATCAATAACTGTACTGTAAACGTTGTTGGTAAGGAACACCAGCATTCTCCTGTTAACTGGGGAATCATAGAACTGATTGGGTAAGTTTGCAACGTCCTGGATTCTATCTCCACCAAGGTAATAACCATCTTGCCCCGCAGGAAATGGGATATTGGTGAGTTCAGGATCTGTAGGAGCTGTTCGGGGACAATAGAGGCCCAGTGATCGGAGTAACGTATATTGGTTTTGGAGCTAGAGACAATGGTGGAGGAAACTAAGAATGAGACAATGATGTGAAGCCGTGGGAGGTGATGTCATATTGTTGCAGATATAGCCATAAGAGAACTCATAACCATAGCGGTTCTGCAAGTAGTCACAGAGTTCCAAAGCTCTTGGAAGAAGAGCTATTTGCCATGACTGCCATTAAGTTGGTGCTGTTTGAAAAAATGAGGTTAATTATTTAGCAAACTTTTCGTCAATTTTCTTGGTACCAAAAAAATATAAAAACAAGTAAAACTGAAATAATAAAAACACCAGAAATTTGGTAACGCAGTTTAGCACATCTTATCTACGTTTGCGGGGTCTCACCTAGCTTAATAACTTTCACGAAAGTACAATAGATTTACCCAAGGTTTTACTGAGCCGACACCACTCAACCCTTGACACTATCTCTCAATCTCACTTCCCGTGAAAGAATTTCACACCCAATAGTACGACCGTCTCGTACTAACCTCAACAGAGGATTTTTCTCAACACTTTTTTGAAACAAGAACAGTAACTAAATCATTCAAGAAAATAATAAACAAGAATAACTCAAGTATTTAATCAACTGAAAATTAAATAACAAAAATACTTGAGACAAATGAAGACTTCCCTATAAATTTATCTTCTCAAAATAACTCAGCTGGAAACTTTCGCCATATTTAATTCTTCCATAGAACAAGTCACACTGCTGCCTATACTGCCCAAAGTTTCCAAGAAAATTACACAATTCACTGCCACAAGTAGTTAACGCAGACTACAGAAAATCAGCACCCAAAGAATGTTTGCGCAGCCCAGCAAAATTTATTTCAGAGACATATGAAGCCTTCACTAAATCAACGATTCACGCACACATCAAAGCCACTCAAATCAATCATCAAATAACACAACACTTGGCTTCTCAAAACCACACATGTGCAGCCTCCAAAAACCGTGAACAGGGGGGGCTTAATAAAGGAAAAATTCACATCAAGGGGTAGGCTATTTGGCTAATGTAGTTTATAAAAAAGAAACGCCTATATCATTTCCATGTTAATGCATATGATAAATATGTGGTCTTGAATAGAAAATCAAAGCAAAGTTAGGATGTACATGTCATGATAGCCACACATAAACAAAAGACAATGAGACTGATATGGATGTGTTAGTCTAATAAGGCTCAAAATCTCACTGGCTTTTAAAGATAACGCATATCGACCAATCACAAGAGCAAAAGTACATGTTAAATTTGCCATTGATTCTTCTAGTCAATTCACACTCTAATCATGACTATATAATCTTAGAAGTAAGAAAAAAAGAGAAAATATTTGTATTTCTATTTTATTCTCTCTCTTTTATTTAAAACTTAAAGCATGTAAGAACAAACAAACTTAAAACACACATTCATATAAGAGCTAAATGCGTAAATGTAAAGGAAAAGAAATATACTTCTCATGGGTTGCTTCCCAAAAAGCACCTCTGTTTATTGTCACCGGCTCAACTTCATACTTTCCTTACATGAAAAAATTATGGTCTTCAAGTATCACAATTTGAGGTATCTCCATATGGGGTAGTTCAATAAGTTGATGATCATTCACCTCAAGTGTCTTCCCTTTCTTTAAATTTCCAATCTCTACTGAGTCCATACACTCTTAAAATACCTCAAATGTCTGTTCACCTTTTTCTTTTTCATTCAATTTCTCTAAGTTGCCAGGTAAAGATAAAGAGTCAGTTTTAATAATAATTAGGAACTCATTATTTACCTTCGAGTTAAAAGATGTATCCTTTTCTGCTTCGAGCTCCGTTTCCCATTCTTCCACACAGGAAATTCTCTTAGTAGTGCTCTCAAAATTCTCAAGCTCCTCTTCACTCTATAAGGTCTCTACAATAACGTCCACTAGGTACTCCTCAGGTTGAGATGGTTGCATTTCTTCATTTTGTGATTTTAGGCATTCGAGAGCTTCCATCATCTAAGCTATACCATGTTTTGGAGTCTAGACGTTATATATTGATGAACTTGCATCATTTCCTGCTGGAACTGCTACTATACATCTTGCTAAAACTGTTGTACACCCTATTGAAATTGCAAAGCATTAGCATTCATAATTTTAATCAATTCTTTAAAAGATGTACTTGACTTTTGCTGACTCTTCACATCTTAGACGTTAGACTATATATCCTACCAAAATTTCCTTCCATCCTTGATATGTGCTTAATTGATTATGAATTTATTTAATAACACTTATTGCATATTGGTATGAAAATGCTTAAGATACTCACTTTTACTCATATATCGTTTTAGGTATAATTTGGAAACGAAAGGGCTAAAGTGAGTTGAAAGCACTATATTTGGGCCGTTTTTTTGAAGATTTACACTCATTTGTCTACATGGAGCAAGAAGAAGAAGATTAAAAGCAAGAAGAAGACAAAAAAATGAAAAGAAATGAAGAATGAAATGTTAACATGCCTCATGACCAACTGGGTAAATTGCACAGCTATAAGTGTGTGTGTCATGGCTGTGCAACCAAATGCATGGGCGTGAAACCACTCTCACAACCATGCATGGGTGTGTCATGCGTGTGACACACCAAGTCACAAGTGTGACCATTGATAGTGTAACATCCGTATACCCCCTCGAAGTATATGCGGATGTTACCTAAGACAAAACTTAAACATGTCAAAACAATACAAAGCATTACTAGAAATTCAAACAACCGATTATTACTTTTCCATACATATTCAACTTTAAACAGAATTTAACTAGTGCACTGAATTTATTTGAATATATGCTTCAATTACAAGACCATCCTGAATTAAAGTTATTACCTTACTAACCCTTAAACAAAACAATACATCTTAAGTTCAACTACACTTTGTATTACAATATTTACAAACTTTTAACAAAATATATCATGTCTCATATTATTACATAAAACTTAAACATACATTCCCAAAACAAAACACATTTTTCATTGACCATTGCGGTTATTATTGCCCCAATCTTCAAACCCTCCTATCTAAGCCTACACAGGGCAAAACAATCGTACAAAGCATAAGCTTAGTAGGGAATAAACTAAGTAGGATATAAGTAGATAACTGGCTCAAACAGTTATCCAAACATTCACATAAGATTATAAGCAGTGTTTACTTATCCATTTTCAAATCGAACCAAATTTTGATGATTGTCAGAACAAAATACAACATATCATAATAGGTTACATATTTAACTTTAGAGAAAAACTTACCAATTTCAAAGTTGAATATTATAATATCAAAACAAAACTTGCCTATAACAAAACAGAATTTGTTTATTTCAGAACAGAGCTCAGATGTTTCAAATCAAAGCTTATTTATATTATAACTGAGCATATAACAGAATACAAAACAAGTTAGTTTGTTAATACTTTATACAGAAGTGCGTAATGGGATTAATATAGGAGATACCGTGATCGGTATCACAAAACATGAGAGACTTATACCTCAATAACAGGAGACAATGAAGTGTCAGTAACAGGAGACACTGAAGTGTCACAGGAGCAGCCACAGTTTCTAGGCATGCCTATTTACCAACGAGACTTAACAGTTTTAAAACAAAATAGGTCCATTTTAGAATTCTCATGTGAGGAACATATTGCAACACATACCACTTTATTCTATTTTGTTCAAATTAACATATTCATTAATTTCCAAACAAACCAACATGTCATACAATTACAAGTATGTGCATTAATGCAACAATAGAGGTGTTGAGTCATCAAAAATTATATGCATTCAGACAAATAGAAAGCACTTCCATCACAATCCCAAATATCAAACTCCTCAGACACTTGATGGTTCAGAAATTAACACAATATCATCACAGACATTCCCAAATCAAAAACATCCATATCCAATTCATAATACATAAGCCTTTGGAACTCATTCATTAATGAACACACCAAGCAATTCAATATTGTATTCATCATTATTAAACCATACATTCTTTATATTATCATCTCAATTAAATTGAATACCAATTGAAGTTCATGACACACCTTAAACAAGTCCATTTAAGTCCTATTATGCCAGATACATTAACTTAACCTTATATATTTCATCAATTGCTCAAAATCCCTTTTTTCACCTTCCTAATCAATTCCCACAATTGTGGGATAAGTGACTCGAAACCTCCAAACAACTGTTTTCACAGGACAGGTTTTTGTATCAATTTTGTATGGCCATTCCGATCTAGAAACTGACGTTTTTAGACAAGATGTTCTTCCAAATAAATGTTCCTATATGTATTAAGTTTCAAAAGAAAAAAAGATAATGCAATTTGGTTCATTAGTCCAAGAGCTATACTTAAAATACTACAAACTATTCTCAGCCGTAGACAGCAACCAAAACTTAACTTCAAGCCAAATTTGAATTAGTGACAGAAATAAAATTAGATTCCTTCATGAAAGTTGTAGATATATGTGTCTAGTTTAATTTTAATTTAAAACCATCTCATTTAGATACCTACAGGTTAAGATATGGCTAAAATATTGATCGCGGCTCTGTCGTTCGATCCGAAAATCGACCTTGGAAACCGGTCAAAATAATTAAATTCCAAGATTGCAGCA
>JANITX010000001.1:38449072-38460149 GCA_027564395.1 Erythroxylum ulei
CCAAGGTACGCAATCATAACCTAGTTTTCTCTGCATTCAGCAGCCTCACCTTCACCAAAAGACTGACTTGAGCGTCGAAGGGGCTAATCGGGATACAACCCCCGACGTGCCTTCTTTGTCTTGCAGGTACATCCACATCGAAGTCACCACAAGAAACAACCAACTCGTTGATCCAAACGGCAACGTCCCGTTCCGCCAGAATCCGGCAGAACCACACACTAATGGACAACTAATTCATACTCCAATGTTGTCTTGTCTCCTATAAACTCTATGCCTTATACCCTCATAAAATCGTGCACATACTGCAATATCTGTTTTATTAGACAACTAATGCCCATAAATTGTATGCCACACATGCAAGTCAAAACTTCCTTGCCGCACACTCACATACACAATTTCCTTTATTTTCTTCTATCTATAAAATCCACAAATTCACACAAAATCAGCAGTAAATTAATTCCAATATTTCCATGATGATAGACTCTAATGTAGTGCAGAATTCTTTCACAAATACAAGTGTGACAACCACTGTTTTTGAATCCCACTACAATTAAGATTTTATATATTCAATTAAAATGTCAAAACTAAATAAAAAGATATATATAATATACCTTAACACTGTTAAAACACCGAACTGGAATTTAAAACAAGAGAATGAAGATAACCCATGACGCAGGTGAGTTTGTAAGTAGCTCCCTTGGCTTAAGTGAGATTGCGGGTTCGAACCGTCCTCATGTATGCAGTCATCTAAAATTTAGAGTCAGAGTTTTACCTCCCGTAAGGGACCTACCCTGCTCAAGTGGGGATTAGTCTGGAAGTAGATGGCTTAAAGGTGCCTTCTCATAATTGGGACCCTCTTAAGACATTTCGTGAGAAACAAAAAAATTAAAAAATTTAATTGGAATCAAATTATTGTAAAATTGATTAAAGATTAAATAAAATTAAAAATTTTGAAATATAGTTTATAAGATTCTTCTTATTAATTGATTTATAAAAATGTATTAATTTATAAAAATTGATCAGTTACTTGATCAGTTTTGAATAATAAGAATTATTAAAATAAATCAAACTTCAAAATTTAACGATTTAAAATTTTTACTGTTAAACCGGTTGAACCAATTGGACATTTTAAATCAATAGTTAAATACTTGTGGGATGATTTGGAATTTTTTATTTCAATTTTCATCCATTTTAAAAAATTATTACTTATATTATTTAATTATCAAGTAATTATCATATTTGTATTAATTTTATCCAAAATTACGCACCATTAAAATTATTGAATTTCAATAAAATTATGAATAAACCAAAAATTATGAAATATCACGGAAAAATAATTAAATAGTGTTATACAGATTAGTGAATAATTTTTATACTAATAAAAATTAAAATAAAATTATGTCTTTTATAATTAATCATATGATCTTCTTAATTTATATCTTTAAAAAATTTCCTTTGAACTTTATATAATAGTTGACAAACTCTAATCATGACCTCATTTTGACAATACGTTACAGGTTTGATTTTATCAAACTACAACATTTAGTAAAAATTTCGCTGAAGCATATGATTTAAAAAGTCTAATAATACGTAGCTTTACTTCTAAATAATGGAGATACATTTGTACATAGATGTTATACATATATACACACACGTATACAGATACATTATATTTCAAACGAAATCAAGATATAAATTTTGTACCAAATATATATATATATATAGGCTTCCAAAAGCTATTCATGAGGTTATGTTTAGGAAATCAAGAGCAGGGCGGAGTAACCAAGCAGCAGAAGAGTCATGGAAGAAATCAATACACGACCAGAGATGTCCGAGCCCTGTGCCCCGTTGCTTTTGGGACCGGCGTCATCGCCACGGTGAACGGCGACTTCCGCGACGTTTTTAGTGAAATTATAGGCATTGGTCGCACCATTGATGACACCTTCCGTGCTGTTCTTGGTGGTGGTGTAGACGTTCACAGCACCTTGTACCACGTTCTTGGTATCATTAGCCGCACCATTGATGGCGCTGATGGCATCAGATATTGGATTCCCATAGGAAGAAGACGAAGAATTGAAGATGGTGATGATAAAGAATCCTAGAAAGAAAGGACAAGAAGAGAATGGAGATTTTGAGCTCATTTTCATTAGTTTGGTTTCCAGGACAGGGAAAAGGGAAGAGCATATAAAATGTGTTTTGTAAACAAATCTTCATGTTTACTACTTTGGTTTTAGACAATTGCTGGTGTAGATTGGGAGGAGAAGTGTAAACATCTTAACCTCATAAAGATTAGGAGTTAATTATAAGATAGAACTCAAAGAGTGAGGCGAGGGGTCAAATCATATACGTATAGATCACCGATTTCTCTTCTGGCAACGACTTTTGATGATGTAGTTGAAGCTAAGTTTGCTCGTATTCCTTGTTGCCCAAGACTAGCTATACCTTGTACCCAACTCCTTACACTTTCACATCGTTTAAAATAATATCTAATGTTGGGAGCCGCCACCGCTACCGGCGGGTGGTCTGATTAGAGACTAGAACAGCAAGTAGTGAAGAGGATTTGTCCAACACATTGAAAACGGTTCGCTATTGACCGCCGAGCTTTGGAGAGTCCACTTGAGCCTCAATCTGACTTAGTCGTTGGGCTATCGCAGGCTCATTTTGAAAGTAGATTTTTTAGAAGTTACTAACATTCTCTCTGCTTCCGTTACCATAATTAATCCATATGATTTCTTGTTTGCAGGTATTCGCAGTCTACTCAACCTAGAGTGGGAGGTCAACATCCAGCACATGCACCGTGAAGGAAATCAGACCGTCGATAACTTGGCCGCCCTAGCCGTCATAGCCCGCCCAGGCATTTATTTTCTTCAGGAGCCTCCGCTGCCTACTTGGGATCTCTATTAGAGGATAGGCAAGGCGCAATGTATAGTAGAACCTTGCGCTAGTGGGTAGATGTTTTAGTTTTTTTTTTAAGTTTCCTTGTATCAAAAAAAATATAATGTTTTAAAATTAGGAATAAAAGTTAAATCGATAAGATATGAAATTAATTTAATGTTTAAAAGATTTAATTAATATTAGTCTATCATAAAATTGGCTATATATTAAATAAAATTAAAAATTTTAAACTATAATTGAAAGAAATTATCTGAAGAATTTAATGTTTAATTAAAAAAGGATATTATTAAATTAAAATTAAATGATTAATAAAATTAATTAATTTACGAAATCGGTCGATTAATTAATAAATCGGTTGACTTTTAACAACAAGAGTTATTAATATAAATCAAACTGAAAAAATAAAAATCGGATAAAAAAGTTAATTATTTTGAGATTTTTACGATTAAACCGACCGAATCGGTTAAATTTTTTAGTAAAAGTAAGTTATTTGATAAATTAATAATTTAAAATCAAATGATAAAATTGATTTCATTAACATTTACAAATTTAATTTTAATATGTTATTTTTCTTATTATTAAATTAAAAATAATTTAAAAGATTTTAGTTAAAAGACACCTACAACACGGGCCTTAATAGTTGAGGAAATTGTAATTACATGGGATTGCATAAGAAAATTGGTTGAATTTTGTTTTTTATCCGCAAATATTTCTTTCCTATCTTAAGTTATTATATATATATGACTATTAATATTTTTGTAATAAAAAAATTAGTAGAATATAAATTTTGCATTTTTTTGTTTAAGATTCATTAAAAAAATACTAACATCCTTTTTCATAAAAAATAAAAGAAATTCTCATTAAGCATCTTTTAAAAGAAAGAAATTATTAATTTGGTAGTTATGCTCAATATAAGTTAAGTTTTTTTTTTTGACGAAAACCATAAAAACACCCGATAAAGAAAGGCTAAAAAAACTAACCCAAGCCAACAGACTTACCCAGTACACTTAGATCCTACGAGTCTTTCCCTATCAAAAACATCGCACATAGATTGTTCTAATCGTAAAATAGAAATTAAACAATAAGGGATAGAATCCTAGTGACGAAGGTTTGCATGTAATAAGGCTACTCTTGCTAGGGAATGAGCTGCCTTATTGGCACTCCCACGCGTCCATTGGAAGGACATTTTGAGGATATGTCGCTTAAACGTATGACAATCAAAAGCCAACATTCCAATCTCTGAAGAATTAAACGAAGAAGTTGTGATGCTTGAACTGCCTGTAAACAATCCGATTCCACTATAACATGATCGATGTGTTTGTTTTTCAACCACGAAAGTGCTTCCCTTATTGAAATAAGTTCTGCCAGAACTGGATCCAACAAAGACGTAGAGTAACCCGAGAATGCGACAACAAAAAAACCCTTTGAGTCTCGCAATACCGCACCAAAGCTTGTAGCTCTCTACTCTTTGAAGATAGCCGCATCAACATTGCATTTGAAAAATCCGTCCGGTGGTTGACGCCAACCTGAAATAATAGTATGCGACCTATCATCTAGTACCTTAACCCTCTCAAAACACCTCCACGCTTCCTGCCAGGATTTAAGAAGTCAGCAAAACTAACGACCATGCTAGGAGGGACAAACTTACCTTGCCAAACTCGAAGATTACGGTGATACCAAATGCTCCATAAAAGAGTTAGCACTCGGGTTAACAGAGATGCCGACATGTCGACTAGAATATGCCCAAGCATAACATCAATCCCTTGATTTGAAACATGCAAGTTCGCTAGCATCCAAATATCTTTTGCTTTAGTGCATTCTAGAAGCACGTGAGTCAAGTCTTCTTCGGTACCATAGACATCACATTTAGAAGAAAGCGTGACGCCTTTTCGCCGAAGACGAGCCTTACATGGTATAAACCCCCGGAAGCAACGCTATATGAAATCTTTAACCTTAGGATGGATAGACAATCTCCACAACCGATTCCAATGTTTGCCCACTATAAAGTTATCAACATCAGTAATTAATCTGCAAGCCAGTTGGTAGCCGGATTTAACCGAATACTGCCCGTCCCTGCTATGATGCCAAATCAGTTGATCAGGAAGCTTTGTAATTGCAATGGGAATTTTTGAAATGCGTTCAACATCATATGGTGTAAGAAGCCCTTCTAGCAACCCCGCGTCCCAGCCCGAACCTGACTCATTAAATAGTTTGTTCACTTTCATATGCTCCAAAGATGGGACTGGAGGAGAGGTGGTAAAAAAATTATCCGCATCATTAATCCATGGGTCCTTGAAAACCATAATAGATGAGCCATCTCCAAGTCTCCACCGAACACCATGAACCAGTATATCCTTTGCAGCGAAAATACTACACCAAATAAAACTGGCATTAGCTCGATCCTTCGCTTCCAAAAAGCTACCTGTAGGAAAGTATCTCGCTTTAAACAGTTTGCTAGGAAGGGAGTCCGGAAAAGCAAGAAATCTCCAGGCTTGTTTGCAGAGCATGGCAAGGTTAAAACAATGGAGATCCTAAAAACCCATACCCCCATATTTCTTTGGCATACAAAGACAGTCCCAACTCACCCAATGTATAGTCTTCCTATTAGTTGTGCTTGAACCCCACCAAAAGACATTCATCAGTTTTTGTAATTCATCACATGTCCCTCGGGGAAGAAGGAAGACACTCATGCAGTATGCAGATAACGCTTGGGCAACATTCTTGATGACAACTTCCTTTCCTGGTTTGGATAAGAGCTTGTTCTTCCAACTCATGATCTGCTTGTTTAGTCGATCCTTGGAAAAAGCAAAAGCTTGTTTTTTCTGCCTCCCGATTAGCGATGGAAGACCCAAGTATCGTCCATAGTCAAGAGGAGTACTTACTCCTAAGATAGTTTCTACCCCAGTCCGACCAGATGGAGTAGTGTTAGAGCTGAACATGATACCTGACTTTTGATAATTAACCGCCTGTCCCGACGCTGCTTCATAAATAGAGAGAATTCGTTTGATATTTTGTCCCTCCCTTGCATTTGCTCTGAAGAAAAGGAAACTGTCGCCTACAAAAAAGAGATGGGATACACTAGGACTGCCAGGACAAATAGTGGCTCCGTGTATATCTCCTCGCGCCTCATGTCGCCGTAACAAAGCAGATAACCCTTCAGCACATAAGATGAAAAGATACGGGGACAACAGATCTCCTTGTCTCAAATCTCGCTTAGGAATAATAGGACCAACTTCGGTTCCATTGAAAGCAACTGAATATCGAACTGTGGTAACACATACCATAACAAGCTCCACCCACTCCCTATCAAACCCCAGTTTTAACAAAATGAAGCGTAAATAATCCTAATCCATGCGATCGTATGCTTTACTAATGTCGATTTTAAGCGCTGCTTCACCGATCTTGCCCTTGCCTTTGTTTCTCATATAATGTATAATTTCAAAAGCCACCATGATGTTATTGGTGATGAGCTTCCCTAGGACGAAAGCCGACTGCATGGGAGAAATGATTATAGGAAAGAGGGTTTTGAGTCTATTCGCAATTACCTTGGCTATAATCTTGTAAAGAACATTACACAAAGCAATTGGTCGAAGATCTTTCATGCAGCTTGGATTGTCTTTTTTAGGAATCAACACAATCAACGCGTCATTTAGAGTAGCAGGGAACTCCTGTTTTTCTATCCAGTTACGACAATTGTTAAAGACATCTGTCCCCACAATATGCCAGCATTTTTTAAAAAATACCGGTTCATACCATCCGGCCTCGGCGCTTTATCTGGATGCATGTCGAAAATCGCTCTCCTGAATTCCTCCATTTGTAGTGGCGCTAAAAGATAGTCATTATCCACTTGGTTCACCATTGAATTAATGGAATCAAAATAATGAAAACCCGATCCTCCTGAAGCCGAAAAGAGCTGGGTGAAATAAGTTAAGATAACATTGCTAAGCTCCCTAATATCAGAAACTTGTTGACCGTTATCATCAGTGAGCTCAATGATGTGATTTAATCTCTTTCTTTTTTATGCCTGTGCATGAAAATACTTGGAGTTATCCTCCCTATATTACAACCAAAAAACCTTTGAACGTTGCTTCCAATATATTTCCTCTTGGGCAAATGGTTAAGTGCAGTCGTGCCGCAGTCATGTTCCTCTTGAGGTTGTGAATCCTCTTAGAGAAATTGCTCCCCAGTTGCTTTTGCCAATTGAGTAGACTATTGCCACATTTCCGAAGCCTGGGCATAAGATTCAAACCATAATTGTCAGCCCAAAACTCTGATACAAAATCTAGAAAACCTTCCTCCGTTAACCATTTATTTTCAAATTTAAACCGCCAAGTCCGCTTGACAGGAAAGTGACGCTCAGCCACTAGTTTGATAGGGGTATGATCTGACGTAGCGCTCACCAAATTGTGTAGGCTATGAAAAGGAAATGTAGCTATCCATTCCTCATTAGCAAACGCACGATCAAGTCTCTCTAATGTGAGCGAATTTGTGTGTCTGCCTCTCTGCCAGGTGTAACCGAAACCAAGTAAAGGGATGTCAATGAGGTTACAGTCTAAGATACAATGGCAAAATCCCTCCATTAGGTAGCTAGGATACTCCCCTCCTCCTAGTTTATCATTTAGGGACAACATATTATTAAAATCCCCAAAACAAACCCAGGGCATACTATAGAGTCTTGAAAGAGACCGAAGAAGCTCCCAGCTAGCTTGTTTTCTATGCGCCTCCGGAAATCCATAAAAACCTGTAAGACGCCATTTGGAAATGTTTGGGTCGTCGATGCAAAGATCAATATGGTTATTAGAGAAACCGGCCACAGTAGCAGAAACATCCTGATTCCAAAACATAGCTAAACCACCACTTCGACCTACCCGATCAACACAAAAACAATAATCATACTTTAACAAAATCTTTATTTCATCAATCTCAGTAGAGTTCGCAATAGTTTCACTCAAAAATAAAATACGAGGCTTATTATCCCTAACTAGGTCCTTTAATGCTCGAACTGTCCTGTGGTTGCCTAGGTCACGACAGTTCCAGACTAAATAACCCATGGTTCTCGGCGGGTCTGCATATCCAGACCGGCTGTTGGTATATAATGTGGAATTGGAGTCAAATCTGAGTCGCTCATATACATCATCTCGACAGAGCTATCTGCGTTGTGTCCTTGTCGAGGTCGCTTTTTCGTTTCCTCAATATCCATAACAATAGCTTCTTTCTTATGTAGCTCAAAACTGATAAGCGGGCTTTTTCCAGTGGAACTGCCACCGACAGCGTTACAATTATGGCCCAATTGTACTCCATAATCAGATGTAGATTTGAACATTAACTTCTTGGAGATAAACGAGAAATTATTGTCGATCTTTCGGGAGTTTTGAGCTGTTGATTGTGAAGATTTCAACCCCTGATCTTGTGCCACATAATCAGCTCCAAAACCGTTTCCCGAATCTCGTTCGCCTAGCATTCTGAGCCCGCACCTCTGCCTGAAATTTCCTTCGGCCATTCACGGATGATTTTCTCCTCCGGCCTTTCTAATAGCTTGTGACAGTGAGTTTCGCTATGGCCTATGATACCACACAGATAACAGATAAGTGGCAGTCTCTCGTAGCTAAACGATATCATTATAGAGTCCCCACCCTGTTTGCGTATTCTCTTCCGTCGCATCAGGGGCTCTTTCACATTGATAAGAACCCGAACCCGCATATAATTAATCCATGAGTTGCATTCGTACTCAAGGAAAGTGCCCATCAAGTTGCCTATGTTTCTTGTTAACGTCTTTGAAGCAAAACCCAGTGGTAAACCATGGAACTGAACCCAAACATCAGTATGTGTGAACTCTATGTCAACTGGGTTCTCCCCTTCCTTCCATTGGTGAACTAGCAAAATGCATTTGTTGAATGACCACGAACCTCCGGCTAACATCTTCTTCAGATCCACATGGTGATAAAACTGTATGATATAGAGATTATTTTCTTCCAGTGATTTGATGAATGCTCCTCTCATTGGACGCCAAAGACTCAACAGTGTCCTTTCCAAAGCCTCTGCATTAACCAAGCGTTCTTCAACCAATTTGCCCAGCAAACACAAGTCATAGTTAATCTCATCAGTTTGAACCTCTTTTGCTGGAATCACGAACTCAATGTTTTCCTCCTCTCCGATAGAAAGATTTTGAAGCTCCTGATCCATTCTACTAAACCACAAGTCACAGAAAAATCAAAACAAAAAATTTCACACAAGCCAACCATGCACGATCTCGGCAGACTAATACTTGCACTTTAGAGAGAAAAAAGAGAGGCAAGAGTCAAGACCCTCTGATAGACTTTAAATTAAGTTATATAGAGCAATAAATATATCATAGTAATTTAGTATATATTTATTATGATAATTATTGGAATCACTAAAGTTTAAATTATTAAATATTCTTGTCATATGACTACCATATATTATACTTGTATTATTTAAATTTTGTATTATTTAATAAATTATAATTATCAAAGCCCTGAACTTTCATATGTTATTTTATAATTATTTTAGAGTATTTATTATTTTTAATTTATTAAATAATAAAATTTATATTTCATAAAAATATTATTTTGATACAACTCGTTGTATCATTGGTGCAGAAATTATCGTTGGTTGTTTTTACTAAAAATTAAAAGTTTAAATTATTTTATAAAATTGTAAAAAATTAAAAAATTATTATAAAATTAAATAAAGATTGAATTTTTTATAATTAATTGAAAAAATTAATATGTATCTAATCAATCATATAATGCAATCGTTTCTTTCTTAAAAGTAAAAGTTACCCTATCCAATGTGAAGTGAGCAATTTGATGATGACACCTCATCTCCTTAACATCATCCAAAAAGTAAAAGTAGGAAACCAATCACTTCTCAGGAATTGACGTGGCCCACCTTCCACGTTAACGACTTATTCAAGTATTTTAAATTTAAATTTAAATTTAAATTTAAATTTTACACACATTCGTGTGTCTCAGAGATTTGTTTATTCCCTCTCTAAACGACATGTCGAATGGAACAAGAAAAGGGAAATCATCAAAACCACTAATCCACCGTCGATCTCATCTCCCATCGTTAATAAGAAAAGCGCGGGAAGTCAACGAACTTAAAAAAATCAAAACCCCAAATTCAAACGCTAAACCCTAATGCAAGCACTATTTCTCTTCTCAGTCTCTCGAATCTACTCGAGTCTCGTACTGAGGGAGACAACAATGGATCCTTTCGCTTTTATGACGGGCCTCTGCCGCGTGTCCTCATCTCAAGAGGAACTACTGCGTCTCTGCCCGTTCGCTCTCGAGCCGGAGGAGGCTGATTTCGAACTCTTCCCCGAGGGTTCGGGCGAGTTTCCCGTGGATTGTACCGGAATCATAATGGTTTCCCCTCCGGAAAGTCCCGAGGAATGTCATGAAGGCGCTAATGCCCCTACTGACAACAACGACCTTTTTCCCACCCCACCGGAAGCTTCCTCGCTGGCCAGTTCTCAGGAACAACATCAGCAACAGCTGAAGCGATCGGTGGCCGTTGATCCTGGCGGGAATCTCTCGGCGGAGAGAGCAGTAAATGATGAAAACTCGGTGGCCGTTGATTTGGGGAGGGATACGGATATGGGGTCTCATTTCGATTCGGGCCGGGTAACTCTCTTTAACCCCACGGAAATTAGGGTTTCTGAAAGGGAATTACCTTCAAATGATGATTTATGCGAGTCTCCTTTGAAGAAGTCTAAATTTTTGGAGTTGGAAACTCCGAGGAATAGTTTAATTGCTGATGCTGGGAACATGCTAGATATATTGATTAAAACTACGGACAAACTGAAATATTTGTCTGAAAAATCTCAAAATTTGGGTGAAAACTCGAAACTGGAGACTCCAAGAGGCTGCTTAGGTACTGAAGCAGAAGGCTTTGTTTTCAAGTTCATGAGATCAATAGAGAGATTGTGTTCCTTATCCAGAGATAAAGTAAAACTGGATAAGAATTTGGTTTTACCTACTTCAAGGAGTAATTTAGATGCTGAAACATTAAATCATTCTATAGATGCTGATAAATCTAAGGGAAGTCATCCAGGTAGAGAAAGCTTCCCAAAGAGAGAGATTGATTGAGCCAAGTTTACATTATAAATTGGCCTCACTTTCTTAACTGTTTGTGCACTTGTTGACTCCTAATTGAT
>JANITX010000001.1:38524854-38536256 GCA_027564395.1 Erythroxylum ulei
CGATTAATCATTTTATATTTGATTGAAAATAATATATGATAGAGTAAAAGCTTAATTTAAAAAATAATAATTTTTTCCAAAACCAACATTTTTCTGCGCCGTCAAATTTTTAGAACATCATATTTCTCGCGTTATTGAGCCAATGGAAAACCCGAAAAAGAGAATATGACACGTATTAACGTCCCAAGCTTTGTTTTTGCCACGTGGCATCAAATATTTAACCCAACACTACTTCACTCACACTACTCACCGTCACGCAAACCTACGTGGCATGGAAGCAAACTAACCGCATTTTGAGATGACCTCAATGTTTGAAACGTGTCCTCACGCAGTTGCAGACGTCCCGCCATTCTCTCTTTCCCTCACGTCTTCCCTGATCTATCTGTCTCTCTCTCAAAAGATAAAAAAAGGTCTCATTCATTGATGATTTTGCCTTTTCTAAACCGGCAATCCAATCATGATCCTACGTTGGTTTTCTTTCAAGTTCGATTATTGCTTCTTTTTAGAGGGCAAGTTTTTTGCTTTCTTCTCATTTTTTTGATTTTTCTCTTCCGGGTAAAAATACGAAATGCTGTTTATTTTATAGCAAGGTTAATACTTTTTCAAGAAAGTTGGAATATTTCGAAGTAATCTTCTTTGGGGCAATTTGGATTTGGTTGAATAGAGATGTCTAGCAATTTTGACACTGTGAGGCAGACCCCACCTGGGATTTTGGTTATAAGAAGCTTAAGAGGCAGAGAATGGAGCCTGAATACGTATAGGTACATAGTTTTGTTGATTACTTTCGTAGCATATACTTGTTATCATGCATCTAGGAAACCGAGTAGTATCGTCAAGAGTGTGCTGGATCCTGAGGCAAAACAGTTGCATGAGTATCCATGGCCACTTGGCAGCATCTTTGTCAAGGATGAATTCAGGGTTAGGAACAAGGATAGGTTGAAGTCTGAAGGTTGGTATCCGTTTAATGGAAAAGATGGGACTTCCAAGTTGGGTGAGATTGATTTGGCTTTTCTTGCATGTTACTCTATGGGTATGTATGTTGCTGGACATTTGGGTGACACATTGGACTTGAGGTTGTTTTTAGCGTTTGGGATGATTGGAAGTGGCATTTTTGTGGGTTTATTTGGGATGGGATATTTTTGGAACGTTCATGCTTTTTGGTATTTTTTGGTAATGCAAATGGTTGCTGGGTTGTTTCAAGCCACAGGTTGGCCTTCTGTTGTGGCTGTGATTGGGAATTGGTTTGGAAAAAGAAAGAGGGGGTTAATAATGGGCATTTGGAATGCACATACTTCAGTTGGAAATATTAGTGGCTCCCTTCTTGCTGCTAGTGTTTTAGACTATGGTTGGGGATGGTCTTTTATAGTTCCAGGTGCCTTTATTGTAATGGGAGGAGTGTTGGTATTCTTGTTCTTGCCTGCTTATCCGGAGGACATTGGATTCCCTTGTCCAAATCACCCTGCAGCTAGTGATTTAGAAGGCCAGGCTTTGAAAGATAGCACTTTGGAAGATAAACAGAGTACTGTTGCTCCTTCTGGATCAGGGCTTAGGACAAGTGTTGGGCTTGCTGAAGCTTGCTTAATTCCAGGAGTGATACCTTTTGCACTTTGCCTATTCTTTTCCAAACTTGTAGCTTACACGTTTCTGTATTGGCTGCCATTTTATCTGAGCCAGACAGGTAATTTCTTCCAGTTGACACTGTTACTGATTGCAATTTAGATTTTTACTCCAAACGTATCATTTTGTTAAATGTTTTCTGATTTTAATTAATGTTTCTGCTATGCTATTTCTACAGATCTTTGCAACAAGGTGAGAATAAATTGCTAAAGTTGTTCATTTCTCACAATTAAGAGAAGTCTTTTCTAGTGTTGGTAACAATTGTTTAATATTACATTAGTAGCGTCTTTGTATCAGTTATCCAAAAGATTTCGACGTTTGTTTTGAAGTTTGGAACATACAGTCTGGAATTTTTGGCACTTGATGACAACGGGATGAAGTTATGCTCCTGATTAATGAGCTTTTGTCGGTATCATTGTTATTGGTATTTTGCATAAAATCTAATGAGAACTGCCTCTTCGAACTTATTTGTGGCCCAGTTTTCTTCTCAAGCTTTTATTGGTCACTATGTTTCTTGCATGCAAACATATTTCATGAATACATTCTTGGTCGTTATAGCTTCTGATCTGTGACCTTAGTTGGAGGCCTATAATGAATTATATGAAAGTTCTTCGAGTAGTCACAGACATTACCCATAACCACATATTACTTGGAGGGAACGACACATAATAGACTAGCTTTGAATCAGCTTGTACAGAAAACTAGACTTCTTATGGATTAAAGGAGTTCATAATAGACCTGTGATTTTTCAAATGAATGCTATCTGGTGTGTGCCTATAACCAATAGTGGCGTACAGAAAAGCTGCTGCATTTTTTTCAATCGTGTTCTTTTATTCTTTGGGGGACACGGGTTAGTGGGAAGAACCAAGGTTAACGTAGATTGCCTACAGACTAGAGCAATATACCATGCTTTGTGCTGCTTCCTTTTGCATGAGTGCATTTCATAATTATGTAAAACTCTTGTTATTTGAACGCCAGCATCTAAAAGGCTATGCTGCTGGAATATAACTAGGCTGTTATTCTTTTCTGAAAATCTCAAACTAGAGTTTTACATGTGTCTGAGATGTTTCATCATAAATCCCTTCTTTCGGTAGATTGAAAAGGGTTTTTCTTTACAGAAATTGGAGGAGAGTATATGTCTGTGAAATCTGCTGGAAATCTATCTACTCTGTTTGACGTTGGGGGTATTTTTGGTGGAATTATTGCTGGATATGTATCTGATAAAACTAGATCTCGGGCCACTACGGCAGCCAGTTTCATGTATGCTGCAATTCCTTCAATGCTTTTATATCGCACCTATGGGACTGTCTCAAAGAATGTGAACATCCTGCTTATGATGGTTGCGGGACTGTTTGTTAATGGACCCTATGCACTTATTACAACTGCCGTTTCTGCAGACCTTGGCACCCACAGTTCTCTTAGGGGGAATTCTCGAGCTCTTGCAACAGTGACTGCCATTATTGATGGCACTGGATCAATTGGTGCAGCCATTGGTCCACTTTTGACTGGATTCCTTTCAACAAAGGGCTGGGATTTTGTGTTTCTGATGTTGATGATTTGTGCTCTTATTGCGGGACTTCTTTTATCACGCCTGGTCAAGGCTGAAATTGCTGAGAAGATCAGTAAAAGGAGGCCTACTTCAAGTAGACGGCACAATCACGAAGGTAATGACATGAACTCCCCTGAAATGCATCACTCTTAAGTACCAAATTCCAAGCAAGTTTGAACATTTGGAAAATTTTTAATGAAGAAATTTGGTTAAAAGGGTGAAATGCAGGGTCTTGCACATAAAGTAAGGAAATCTGTCCACAATTATAATGAATGTTTAGCTTGTGGCTTTTGCTATAGAAAATTTAATTTCTTGTGTTCATGGGAATGTAAGGAAGCTAATTTGGTTGTGAATTGAAAGCCACTATCTAGGCTTCCTCTTATAGGAGGTGCATTTGGTTTTGCTTTATTTCTCTGCCCTTGTTTTAGCCTTTTCCATGAAGCTCACACATTTACACCAAAAAGACTTATCCTGCTGAATTTGTTTGAAAATTATGTCAAGTGTCTCAAGAAGGAGACAGTTTTCCAAAACACGATACTTCTGGAGAAAGTAAAGTGGATCGTAGAACCTTTATGCTGTTTCTATTCTCTTGCTTCGAAAACAGCTCATTCCTTAAGCTATTCCATCCTTTTTCCAATCTCCTTTATCGATGTTAATTGAAGATGTCACAACAATGTCGATCGATTCGGTTGTCACAAGATATTTGGATTGAATAAGAAGTTTTCGTGATGGCTTCTCTCTTTTATTTTTTTAGATAGTTATCTTCTCGTTTTTGAACTACTATTCTTTGAGTTTCACGGCTCGAATCAGTCCAGTCAGGACATTCTGTTTCTTTGTAGCTGAGTGATTAGCGGTTGGTTGGTTATCAACCTTCTCATTGCATGATTATGATCCTCTCCAGCAGTATATGAACCATAATCTACCTCTTTAAACAGTTTTTTTTTTCTTCTCTTGACAGCTACTGCATCTGAACCACTTCTAAGCAATGAACGGAGGAAAAGACCGCATCAAGAAGCAAGTCCAGCTAAATAATTTACACAGAATATGTGCCTGTAAATTTAGGCTTGTATCACATATCTCTGATGAATGCGTGCTTACAGTTGCCACTCCTTTGTTTTTTAAAGGTCTGTCAAATACAAGGAACTTCTTTGGAGGAAGCAGGTTGAGGTGGTCACTACTGTTAAGGAGGAGGTTCATCTTCATGGGACTCTCATCTGAAGCTGGGGTTTGGGGTTTAGTTATTGCTGTTTTAACTCCTCTGTCATTAGGAGTTGCAGGATAATGTAAAACCTTTGTAATTCAGTATAAACTTATTAAATTATTATTTGTTCTTGTATTTCTTCCAGGGTAAGCCGTCTAATGGGATAAGGTGTGGCTGAGGGAGGCTTAGGTAATAACGGTGGAGGAATTGGTGGCGGCATAAAGGCAATATTTCTGGACAGTGTATTGGTGTAGTGGTTTGGCGAAACTGTTTAGTAGAAGAAATGGATGGATAGTCGTAGAATTTGGATTCGAGTAATTTTGCCAAACCAATGACCTAGGTACTACTAATTGGCCTCAGAATAGCAAGCTCACGTTGAATCTCTCGGCAAAGATCGGAAATAAAACATTGTAGAATGGCGTCTTGTCACAAATCAGAGATTGGGTTACACAGCTTCTCAAACTCAGCTTGGTAATTAGAACAACAATAACGTCCAATGAATCCCAGTGAAACACGAGATTGTTTTCGTTTTTACCATCTCTACTGAGATAATTCTCATTTGCAAAAACCCCACCAAATAATAATCGTAGGAATTCCATTGCAACTCAACTTGAAAAGTCTTTTCAAGTCAAGCTGGCAGTCTGTCTACAGCTATTTGGTTCCTCGACAATAATGCATAGCAGAAACAATTTACAGGATGTAGAAAGAAAAGCAGTACAACCATGTTAAATTGCAAATCAGTATATTCATCAAGGGACAATGGAATCACTGTCAACCAACTGATCTAATGAGTCCTTTATAGAGTTTAAGCTTCATAAATATGGACACTGAAAAAGAATAAAGGGTACCTAGGATAAAAAGATTAGGTTACCTAAGGTTCAATTTCAGCAGCTCCTCAACTATTCAACCTACCTTTGATCAAAGCAAGTTCAATGAATAACTCGAAATGAAATCTGTATCAAGTTTGTAACTTTTTATATCTACTTCAAAATGGTCTTTAAACTAAATGTCCAAAACCATTCCCAACTCAGATTTTGAATGTTCATGAGTTGCCTCCTCTCAGAAAACTGGCATTTATCTGAGCCTTCTTTGTTTTCTTCTGCACTCGAAACAAGAGTCACATGGAGATTGATTTCTACTTGAGAAACTGCCTTGAAGCTTGCCGATGGGTACTTTGAGGTCTTCCACCAGTACTTTGCGTAGTTTATCATTCTCTTCCAGAAGCTCTTCGATGATTTGCTGGTGTTTTAACACCTAAATTCCAGAGAAAGTTTTAAGGTTTCAACGCTGGAAACTTCTTGTATATGAGGGAAAAATGTGCTTCAATGGTGGAAGTGCTCTGACCACTTCACACAAGCTGCTAACGGGATTTACAGGAGAACTATAACATATAAACCTCATTATACATCACATCTTAATAGTTAAACCTAATTACAAAATTGATGTAATGGAATCTCATTGACGGAGATGCTTAAGTCTTATTTTCACCAGACTAAGCCAGATTTCTCCAAGGATTAGGCTTTCATGGAAGAGAATTAATATAGCTTCAAAATAATGAGATAAAATTTTAATTGACCAGAGATATTACCATCTGAAGCATGTTGTTTTCTGTCCGGATGCGTCCCTGCAATTGCATGTTTCATATTTTAGAAAATTAGATGGGATACATAGCATTGTAGACATACACAGTAGCATAAACTCAAATGAAAACCACCTCTACTAAAAGATGCCACTAACAAACTGAAAAGCAGTTCCTAACTGTTGCGAGACAACACCACCAAGGAGGAAATGTACACAGAAAGTTATCAGAGGTTTGAGGACCCTAAGAGAGTTTTCCCGGCATAATTTCCCACGTGAGAATCATGGACGGACAATTTTGAAAGAGATTCGCAAAATAGCTTTGGAAAACATAATCAGTATAAACCAGACTAAAAGAAGGAAGTAAAAAAATATAATGAGAAAATTCGTAGTATAAAGTTTTGAAGTAAGGTTTTCCAACAGCAAATAAGGTGCAAACATGGATTCCTAAAACACTTTTCAGATTTCAGAATAGATCTGCATGTTTCAACCAACATTCTAAGCTTACAGGGCAATATCCCTGCACAATAAGGTGATCATAAGGTAGGGGATGAACATGCAACGTTTTGCACGGAGGTGTCAGCCTTGTGAAACATGTTCTACACTAGTTCTGGCTACAACAAAAGATTGCATATATGCAATTCAAATACACCACATGGGAGTGCATTGCAGCCATGTGTTTACAAAGATTCAATCATTTTTCATCTTCATGTGTTCAGTAGGCATACATACAAAGTGTATATGCTACATAATTTCCACATTTAAGTGCAAATTAACAAGCTGCAATTCATGAAAGAAGGTACGGCTGGTAGTATACATCAAGCATACCATTTCATTTAGATTACTGTCCTCTTCCCTGAGGATTGGGCTCTGGAGAAAGCTGCTAATAACCTTTTCTGTCCTACTACTGAAGGATAACTCCAATGGATTGGTTTCAGACGTAAGATTTTGATGACTTGAATGAGCACCTATGCTTCCATAACCATGCAGGCCATTAGATGTTTTATCAGGAAATTTTGTTGCCAGCTGTGAGATATTTCCTGGTGGCTTTTGAATTGACAATTCGTTCAATGTGCCTGTGTCACTTTGGGAAGATACTAGAAGGGACCCTTGATCAACTGGTATGTTGGAAGCTATTCCAAATCTCTTCATCACATTCATTATCACTTGCTAAAAAATTGTTCCGAGTTTCAGATACATGCACAACAGACTGCAATAAGCAGTAATTAGAAAAGTAAGATACAAGATAATTATGCACGTACAACAGAAGCAGCCTGAATCTTCTTCAACACTCCAGGTTTCACAGCAAGGCCTACAAGAGAAACAATACGGCTTAGCTATGTTGGGCAGATATTTGGAGAGGTACAAGGATACATTTATAATGACATCTGCAGAGTACACCAATGATCCCATACCAAGACCAGCACATAAAACCAACAGCAGGGATGTGTTGAAGTAAGATTCCATAGAGTTCCTTCAAAGTTTCTACTTAACATTTAATCTTGTATATAAGAGGACAAAGGTCTCTATCCCATTCTATAAGCAACAAAAACCTTGAAAATGATTGCTTTCTCAGTAACAATCCTCCTGAAATGTAAAGCCTTTGGAAACTATTGTGATGATAAACTGACCCACAAAACCTCATTTGGAGACTATTCATAATTCACAGTAGAAAGATGAGACAAATTGCTGTAGACTATCATTTCATTGCATTACTAAACACCCCATCAAGCACACATAATGCATTGTTTTACCAAGTGCCTTAGGTTAATTTCACAAAGAGACAAACAAAGAATGAGGAAAGCTCTTGGTTAAGGCTATGATTGTCCTGAAGCAAATCCAATACTATGAATTTCGATTTTAGCAGCACCTGCACTAAAGCCTGTCAAAATCCTTCACGAGTTCGAGGTTTTCATATCTTTGTACCGAGTTGGACATTGATAACATTCATGCTCCAGATTGAGGAGAACTCTTGAGACTATGTATATTATAGAGGATCCTTTGGAACTCTCTATTGTTGTACCCTCTTTTACGTATGTATATAATTTACTCGCGGTGAATGAATAATTAGGCTACTCACTCATGCTTACACAAACAATACTAGTTCATCTAGCATGAAGAAAAACTGACCCAACGACCTCATTTGAAGATGATAATTGCTTCACAGGAGAAAGATAAGAAAAATCGCCACAGAATAAATTGTAATTTCAGAAAGTGACGGACGAAGAATGATTAAAACTCTTTTTAAATGCTATGACTATCCTGTAACAAATCCAGTTCTATGAATTTCAATTTCACGAGCCAAGTACAAGAAAGTGATTGATGAAATAACACTAACCAATAAGTTCTATAAAAGATAGGAATATCTATAACGTAAAGATTATCGGTTCATTACCTTATCAAATGCCCATTAAGCACATAAGAACATCCAACCAACAGGCCTCTAGCAAAGTACATAAGAAATTAAGCATGACATACCAACTCCAAGCCCATGGCCAAAACCAACTCCACATCCAATGCCAGCTTGAATATTGTTTGCTCCCAGTTTCCTCAACTAAAACCATGAAAAAAAAAATGCCGAGGCTAATATTAGCTAAACTTGACAAATAAACCCAGCAGGAAAAGGATTCTATCATTCAGGTGTAAGTACAAATATTTAACTTACAGCACTATTCACATGCCAGCTAACACCAGAAAAAGCATCGGTTGCACCTCTAGTTGCACTCATAACTTGGTTTACCATTGGCAGTGCATCTAGAATATAGTTTAAATCAAAAACAGCTGTAAGTTTGTAAATTTAAGAATGGCTGATCACCAGCTTCTTTGACAAGAACATGTCTTACCAAAGAAGTCCAATTAGCATGGTGGTTATAATTTCATTGAAGTTGGTAATCCAAACTCTCATAAGTTACCACATAGAATTAAATGTAAGTCTTTACGTGTTTCAAGTTCTGAACAATGAACATTAAAAGAAGGTTTTGTCGAGTTGAGTAACATGCGTCCACCATTAAGGGGTGTGACCAAAACTAATATTGTGGATTGTACCGATGGAGAAATGCAATGATTTAAGATGACAGTAGCAAACAAAACTTGGAGACATGCGCACAGATAAACTCCTTTTATGCTTCACACTTTTGTCTAGTGTAATTTAGACGATGATGAGACAAGAGATGCTTCCGATGTATTAAAACAAATTCAAAGAGCATGTCAGTCTAGTAATCTTAAGTTCTTAACACAGTTCAACAAATGCAAATTAGACAAAATTAAGAGTAACCCAATTCCCCAAGCAAATAACTCTTTTTAAAATTTCTTGGTAACACACCAAAGCAAGGAAAGAATTTCATCAACAAGAAACGATTGGGCCAACAAAAACATATTATTATTGGAACCCAAACGCAAAATTCATCAGCTTTCCTAAACTACATAGGATTAAATACAAAAAGAGAACAGAGAAAGCAAAAAGAGAGACGGAGAGGGTTTACTTAGATTTAAGGGGCGACCAACGCCTATGCCAACTCCACAACCAATGCCAAATCCTGTAAAGACTTGAGCCACTTTGAAACTAAAAGGGTTTTCTATTCTGAATCCTGTTTGTAACCCTTTCCTCTCATCTCTCACAATCACACTACTACTCTTACCGTTTGTGTTGCTGTCACTGCCCTCCATATTTAACAAGGTGTGGTTCCTTACTCTTTGTCTCGATGTTTTGAGCTAAGGAATTCCCATCTCTTTAGTAACAGCTAGCACAGTATTACTCGGTGAAGATGAAGCTCCAGTTCCGGTTTCTTACAGTGCCCGCCCATTGACAGGAGTTTGTCAGTTGGAATTGGACCAGAATAGAACGAATGGACCATTTGAGTTGGACTTGGACCATTTTGACACTTATACGGGTTAATTTTCGGTCCATATTTTAACCTTTTGACTTGATTTAATTTAATAATTTTTATTATTAAAAATTGATCAACTTTTATAAATTTATAAATTTTTATAAACTAAAATAAATTATTATTTTATTTAATAATTTTTTTCAATTATATTTTAAATTTTTTATAAGTAAAAATAGTATTCTTCAATTATTTTTAAAATTCTTTAGTTTTATTCATTCTTTAATTTATTTCACGATGATTTAATATCGGTTGAATTTTTTAAACGTTAAATATCTTATATTATAAATTTAGTTTCCAATCCAATTTTAAAAACATTTGTTTTTTCATTCATAATTTTCTCGATTTATCGCAAAATCAGAATCGTCAAAATTAAGATTATTATAAGTGGGTTAAAAGATGCAAACATAATTTTACTTGTTTAAAAAATATTTATGTTTAAAATTTTTAAATTTTAGGATTAAAATACTATAAAACAGCCTTTAATAAATTTTTATAAATATATTCTAATATAATTTATTATTAAAATAATATGAAAATAATTATACTGACATTTTCATATGTTTAACACTCAGTCACATGTCATTAAGCATGATAATATTTTGTTTCAATTTAAAATTAATTAATTTAATTGAAATGCACCTGAAATACATGAGTTGAGGCTTGAAATATTCTCATGTATAATATAAATATTTGACTAGAGTTATAATTAAAAAAAGTCTAAAATTCAACTTAATAAATAATTTTTAACTTTTCAAATACGTTCAAGATTTAAAAAATTTAAGTTTCAGTTTAATGTTTTTTATTTTTTAAATTTAAAATTAGTTTTTATATGATCTGAATTATTATCATTATGTCAGTTATGTAATGTGCAGATTTATTTTTAATTTAATTATATCAGATTTATTTTTAATTTAATTATATCATCAATAATGTCGAAATATTGGTCAAATTATGTTTTCTAATTAAGTGAAATTGAAAATATTTAGAGTTAATGGTATTATATGCTAACCCATCTTTTTGTTAAATGTAGAGATGAAGAAAAGCAATCCATGTCTGAATCGGACCACATCCTTAAATGTAACAAAGCAAAACCTGACTTCTACTTAAAATCATCTTCCACCCTTATCTTCAAATGCAATAACATGCCTTATTCATCGTCTTAAAGCAATTGAAAGATGAGCCACATCTACACGCGAATATGGAATGTAAAATATCCCTATGTTACCCCTATCATATACTTTTTTTTGTTTTGGAAAGGGAGGAGCCTGCAATCACTATATTTTAAATGTACATTAAGGCCCTGTTTAGTTCAAGGGTTAATAATGGGATAGAATAGAATGTAACATACTTCCATCGTTTATTTGAAGGTTTTATAATGAAATGAATGGACTGAGATAGAAGCGGAGGGTTTCATGTTACGTTCCATTTCATCTTAAACAGTGAAAATAAGAAACCTTTAGGAAGTTTAGGATGAAACGTAACTTAATAAATATATACTACCTAATATACCCTTAATAATTCTTCTTAATATCAACTATCACCAAATCATAATATTAATATATGAAATAGA
>JANITX010000001.1:38670682-38688395 GCA_027564395.1 Erythroxylum ulei
GGAGATCCAATTATTTTTTAGTATATTAGACAACTACTACCTCTTTTATGGAATTAGTAAATATTGATTCTAACTATTTTTTTTTATTTTGCAGTTATGGAAAAATACTTTAAAAAATTAAGACCGACTGTTCAGTCATCATCATCAGATTTAAATCAAAATGTTAATAAAGCACTTCCAGCATCGAATGAGGTGTTATTGAAGAATTTATGATTGACTTAGAAAATCTTCCTTCTGATTCAGGATTGAGACATAATATAATGGAGTATCCTCCTCAAAAATGAGATCAGGTGTGTAGAGCTTATTTATTAAAATGTCTGTGTCAACCTCAAAATCATAACTTTCCTCAAACCATGGATGGTGATCGTAAGCAAAGATTTATTGTATCATGGTTTGATGATTTCAAGGATTGGTTGGAATATAGTGTTGAAAAAGATGCTTCATATTGCTTACATTGTTATCTTTTTTGGCTGATCATCAAAGAAATCATACTAATTTTGTTTGTCAAATTGTCATTACTTTTACCAATTGCTACCGCCACAGTCAAAAGAACTTTCTCTACAATGAAAATTATCAAGAGTTCACTTCGTAATAAAATGGGAGATGATCTATTGAATAATTGTTTAGTGTGTTACATTGAAGGAGATATATTTGTAAATATTGACAATGATCTTGTTATGAAAAGATTTCAATCTATGAAAAATTGACGAGGATCATTATAATTTAACTATTTTATATTCTTAATAAAACTTTATTTTTTATTTAGTTTTAATATGAAAATTTTTGTGAAATCTATATTTTATTTGGGCTCTCCTATCTTAAATTCTTGACTCTGTCACTGGCTAAGGGTCTTGAAAGATCTAGTGATACTAAGTCTTACTCCTAACTAGTCTAAACTTTTAATTGTCATACTTGTTGAAGTTTAACCACAAGTTATTCCATACTTCACCTAATGAAGTAAGCTTGAAAAATAATTATTAATTCTAATAGATGGCTTCATGAATAAATCTACTTTAGTTACTTTGATAACATTATTGGTACAAGAAAGCTTTAATTAGATTTAATTACGTCTAACATAATTCTTTAATGCATTATTTTTAATGCCTTTAATAGTTTTTTCATTCTTTAAATTATAATATATTTAAAGTAATTCTTGAATTGGATCATGTTGAAGTCATAATTTTCTAAACTCTAACGTCTTGAATTCAAATCTAATCCAAAACCTAATTAAATAAAATTTTATCCCTTGACTTAGTCGACCATAATGTTAAACCTAGACTCTTCTTTTGTTTTTAAATCCCCCCTAATTTCCTAGTCGTTAGCTGGTGTGTTAATAAGTTCACATATGTCTGTTGTTTGTCAATTCAAGTTGGTTTGACCTTTAAAAAGTATTCAAAGTTGGTTTTCAAATTCCAAAATTTGGTTAAAAAGTAATGTTTTAAAAATCCAACCGGATATTAAATTGTTTTAAAAGCTAGATTGGAATTTAGATAGGTAAAATAAGAAGTTTAACGTATTGAAGTTTCAACCAATATTAGACAGTTATAAAATTAACTAAAGATTAAATAAAATTAAAGAATTTAAAATATGATTAAAAGAGATTGTTCGTATCTATAAAAGAATTTCAAGTTTAATTGAAAAGGAGATTATTAAATTAACATTAATTTATTTATTTTAACTTGTAATAAGTTATTAATTTACAAAACTTGGTTGATTAATTAATAAATTGATTAGTTTTTAACAATAAGAATTATTAAAGTAGCTAAAAAATAAATTAAATGAGATGTCTTAATTTAGTTTCTCAACTCTCAAAATTGTTTAAGCCTGGTAGAGAACCGAAGAACAAACCATTTTCTTATTAGTTGGTGATGAACCAGTTAACACAGTTACCAAATGTTACCTGAATTCTAGCTAGTGTGTTTTCCAAGGCTTCAACAAAGACTTGTTGCTTCCATAAGGAAAAAAGAGAGTACCTACCATAAAGCTTGCCTTATTACTCGACATAAACAACTTCAGACACGTAAATGTAGAACTGGGTTGTTTCGCACCAAACAACATAAATAGAAGTTAATGCATTTGTTTAGCAGTTAGTCCGCGTGGGAAGAAGGTAGGAAACACGAACACCGACCAAAGTGAGAAATGTGAAAAAAAGAAAACACTAAAGGGAATAAAAACCTACCAAGTCCATCTGAACCATAAACCTACTACCTCATGACTATTATGCAACTCTATCTTAAAACTCGTTCAATCGTTAATGGTAAACATTTAATTTTATTAATCCCACTTCAGGTGCATTACATAACAATTCAAGTGTTAATTGTTGTTTTGAGACCATAATGTCATAAGTTCAAGCTACAGAAATAGTCTTTTCATAAAAATATAAAAGAAAGACAGCACAGAATATGATCCTTAACAAATTCTTGCTTTGTTGTGAGTACATTGACTTTAACTTCGGATAAGTATAATTATGAACATTTCAATAACTTACGTTGAATTAAACTAGTACTAAAAAAGATGAGACTTACTTTGAATTAGGTGGGTGTAAACCTGATTATCTTTGTGTTTATTAGTTCTAAGTTCTAACCAAGTCTTTTTTTAATATTTTATTTTAAGTTTGGGTTGACGATGCAACAGAAGTCGTGCTTTGAAGATAAACAATTCAGCGCACCGGAGTCTCGTCCATGTCCCAAGTCTCAAAGATGACGAACTTGTGGATCACTAGCTACTATATATGTATATATACGTCATGAAGAGTAATTCAGAGGTCGTTTCCTTGGGGTGCAAGTTCACCGAAAAGATGAAAAGATAGACTCAGTTAGAAGTTTGAACTAGACTCAGAAGTTGTTCAAACTACAACTAATTCGTACTCATATTAAAATTGTCCGTACAGAATTGGTCGGGTTTCGACTTTCGCCTAACGAGACAAGGGGACATTTAATAAAGAGTCTTGATGGTTCAACTCATGTGTATATGTCACAACTATTGATTATCTTTTCTTCTTTCTTCGATCCTAGAAATAATGTATGATAAAAGTATTTCTTTTTTATGAATTCAATGTTAAAGTATCACAAAAATACATAACAAAGTGTCAATATATCTCAAAATAAGTTAAGATATTGAATTTAAGTGATTATTGAAATTTTTCAACGATTAAAAAATTCAATCAATTTGGTCGGTTTAATTGAAAAAATCTTGAATCGTCTAATTTTTTGGTTCGAATTTCAACTTTTCAGTTCGATTTATTTTAATAACTCTTGTTGTAAAAAATTGATCATTTATTAATTAATATGTCAATTTTTGTAAATTGTTATAAGCTAAAATAAATTAATTAATGTTCATTTAATAATCTATTTAATATTAAACTTCAAATTCTTGATAAATAGGAGCAATCTCTTTCTATCATATTTTAAATTATTTAATTTTATTTATTTTTAATCAATTTTATAACAATTTAATATCGATTTAATCTTCTAAATTTCAAATTTTTTATCTTATCATTTAATTTTTGATCCGGTTTATAAAAGAATGAAATATTTTAATGCACTATTCAAGAACAAGATCTTCCCTGTAGTGAGAGGTCTTAAAAAGGGGATGAGATCATTTGTATCAGTTCTAGTGTTTCAACCCTGTTCTAATTCATCTCATCTACAGATTTATATGGTTAAAAAAGGGGCGTGATCACCTGTACCAATTTTGTTGTTCCATCCCACATAAATACAAAACTGCCAAAGGTGATTTCGGTCTTATATGAATATATAGATGAGATGGATTGAAACAAAATTAGAATAACAAAACTGGTGACATGGGATAAAGTATTTATCTTGTTGTTGTAACAAATTACAACGACAATTGACAACTGAAGTCAAAATCCCAGTTAAAAGAAGCCTAACACAATGAAACTGAGTCTGCAGATCCTATCAGCTAGCTCGAGCCCAACCTTGCTATAGAATAACCTTTTTTTATTTTTAGAAGGAATTAACAATTTTTCATACTATTCAAAATATCGAGTTGAGAAGGAGATAAACCAATTACATAGGGGTTGAGGCTTAATTTGTTATAATTATGTAAATTTTGTTAAACTGTCTTGAATAAAAATGAAGCAATAAGAACTATGAAGCATATCCAAGCAAGATACATGAACACATACTGTGGAAGCATTTCCAGTTCTGCAAAGATCAAAGCAAACTGGAAGGAAGAACTGTGACATGACTACATGTAAGCAAGAATCCTGGTTCTTACACATTGTACCGACATAGTACTTTATAACCCATTACACTGTCAAAGCAATTTATGCAAATGCTTTTTATGTATAACTGAGACAGCCCAGATTTTACATGCGGGCACATAGGATAATGCCTTCGAGTTTCTAAACTTATGTTAAAGAGTACACATTAAAACTAGAACTCCTGTAGATGAAACTCTAGAGCAAGTTTTGTAGAACTGGTAAGGTTTAACTAGTCAGCTGCAAGATAAGGAGGTCGGACATTAAGATCAAGGATTGCTAGTCTGTGGTCGTTGGCAGTATAATCCACCTCCATTGGAGCTAAAGAATCGTCGGTGAATATGCTTTTATGGAGCCAGACTGTGCCTAGAAATGTCACAGGGTTGAAGCTTAAAAGCTTCTTCCTCATGACGTTGGTGATGGGAGAAAATCCGTGTTTATTTATCCACATCTCCGCGAGCTCTACGATGGATGGAATCACCAGATGCTTGATGCCAACCATATGAAGCATCTGCAATATTGAATCAGCTACAGAACTTGGGACTCGGTAACAAAATTCATAGTGGAAGCAATAAATAGTAGAAGAAGAGACATTTAAGATCTTTGGTTTTAGATAAAGTTTAGCTTTGGCACAATATATAGAGGTTACTGATAAACATGTCCAGATATTTTACAATCTTACTGGTATTATTATGATTTGCATTATTTTATATTCCATTTTATCTTAGGCATCTCATTTGAATTTATCTTCTGTATCTTATTTGTTATTATCTCAACAACTCAGATATCACAAGATTTGTATAAATACGATGTAAAACTATTCATCAATACTAAAGAAAACAATACATTTACATATCAATTCTTCTCTATTATCATAGTATCAGAGCTTATACAATAATTATCTCACCAACCACAAGCAATTTGCATTCACAAACTACAGCTAGTATTTTCATCAAATACCTATCCTGCCTATCAACTTATCACAACTCAAAACACACAGACAACATTGTCTCTACTATACACCTAACCCAAAATTTGCGAAACCGACAACTACTTACTCCTCTCCTCACTTCCTAACCCACCAATCTCAAGACCCAACTCAACAACATCAAAATCACTCTTTTCATCAATACCCAACCCAATCTCATTATTTCCAACGGTCCACTGCACACAACAAATCAACTCGCTGCCAAATTTGCTAAAAATGGAGTCACATTGCCGCTTATTTTCGATTTCATTGCTCTGCATCTTAAAATTGTCCCACAAATTCCTCACTTCATTCAAACAACCTTTTTCTTGCTTTTACTGCCTTAAACATCCACAATCCTTCAGACCCTCCTATACTTACTTCCAGTCATATTACTGAATGGCCTCCAAACACTGGAGCAACCAATCACATGACACTAGATTCTCACCTTGCCGAATCTGAAACTCCTTACAATGATCCAAACCAAGTGGCTGTCGGTAATGGACAAACTCTTCCTATATTCTCCACTGGTAATGCCCTTATCTACTACAACTCCTCCTCTTCACTTAAATAATATTTTAATTGTCACTAATCTTACTGTCAATTTATGTTTTGTAACTAAGTTTGTTAAAGATAACTCTTGTCTTATTGAGTTGAACCTATTTGCTTACATTGTGAAGGATCTCAGTATCAAGATACCTCTATTCACGGGATCCATCCACAATAATCTTTATCCTATGAAGGTCCCACTCCGCTTCAGAAATCCTGTTGCCCTTAATGCTAGTTCCACTCAACTCAACCTATGGTATCAACGATTAGGTTATCCTTGTTCAACCACACTCTCTAGATTATCTCTTCCCTTTCAATTGTCGTAACATGAATTGAATAATTGCACTTCATGTTTATTAGGCAAAAGTACACATATCCCTTAACTTTATCATCTCGTATTTTTACTATGCTATTATAAATTATTTACTGTGATATTTGGGGTCCGTCACCATCTTTTTCTTTTTTTAGCTATCGTTATTTTATTATTTTCATTGATGAATTTAGTCGCTATACCTGGATTTTTCCTTTAACCCACAAAAATCAAACACTTTATCAATTTCAACTCTTCAAAACTAATCTTGAAAATCTCTTCTCTACCACAATTAAAACTTTCTAATGCGATAAAGCTCCTGAACTCATCAAAGGTCCTTTCGTCACTTACCTCGCCTCCCTTGGCATATCTTACAGCATTTCGTGCCCTTATACCCCACAACAAAATGGACTTGCTAAGCGTAAAATTTGCCATATTATCGAAACTGAGCTTACTCTTTTCCTTCATGTCTCTCTAGCTAAATCTTTTTGGTTTGAAGCCTTCTCCACAACCACCTATCTTATTAATCTATTCCTCACAACTGTCCTTAAACACAAGTCACCACATGAAACCCTATATCTTGATTCACCTAATCTTTCACTCCTTCGTGTTTTTTAGTGAGCTTGTTTTTCCTTTCTTAGGGTAACTCGTACAGTTCCACTAAATGTGTCTTTATAGGGTACTCATTACAACACAAAGATTATCGTTGTTTTAACCCTATTACCTCCAAACTTTACATCTCACGAAATGTCCAATTTGTTGAAACTGTTTTCCCTTATGCAAATTCCACCCCTAATATCTCTCCCATATCCTTTTCTTCTACCATCTTGCTCCCACTACCTGCTCCAATCTCTTCCTCTTCACTAAACACTACATCAAACCTATTGCCTCCTTCCCCTTCACCTCAACACCATATAATCACTCGTATACGTGATAATACCCGTGTTCCCCAGATCTTTTCTGACTAAGTCACCTATTCCAAAAGCACACAGACCTCGTATACCCCTGATCTTACCTCCTTTACCCAAGCAAACAAATTTTCACATTGATGTCAAGTCATGTTTGATGAGTTCACAACTCTACATCGTAATTACGGCTGGACTCTTATCCGTGCTCCTCCTAATCCTAATATCGTTGGATGTAAATGGGTTTTTTGCACGAAAAGAAATTCTAATAGGTCCCTAATAGCTATAAAGCTCGGTTAGTTGCCAAAAGCTATCATCAAGCTCCTTGTATTGACTACACTGATACCTTTAGCCCTATAGTCAAACCCACTACTATTCGCCTCATCCTTCCCATTGTTCTATCTAAAAATTGGTCGGTTCATCAGCTTGATATTCACAATGTCTTTCTTAACGACAATCTAAATGAACCGGCTTTCATATCTTAACCGCCTGGCTTCATTGACCCTCACAAACTATCTTATGTCTGTCATCTTTATAAAGCTATCTATGGCCTCAAACATACTCCAAGGGCCCGGTTTCATCGCCTGAGTCAAAAGTTACTTGATCTTAAATTCACCCCTACCAAATCTGACACTTCCTTATTTGTTCATTCCACTACTTCTCATACCACATATCTCCTCGTCTATCTTGGGATAGAAGCAACTACAACACCCACTGGACCCCTTCTTACCTAAACAAAGTATATCAAAGATCTTTTTCTTCGCATAGGCCTTGCCATCAAACCAATCACTTAAACTCTTCCTCTCTCCAAATATCATGGTACCCTTCTCTCTGATCCTTCTGAATATCGAAACACTGTTAGTGCTCTCCAATATTTTTGTCTTACTTATCTTGATATTCTATTTGCAGTAAATAAAGTCTCTCAATTTCTTCAATGTCGTACCGACATTTACTGGACCGTTGTTAAAAGGATCCTTCATTATCTTCGCTCCACTTCAACTTTTGGTATCCATTTAACTCGACAAACCTCTCTCTCTATTCAAGCCTACTGTGATGCCGATTAGGCTGGGTGTCCTGATGACCGCCGATCCACATCTGGTTACTGTATTTTTCTAGGACCAAACCTTATCTCTTGGAGTGTAAAGAAACAACCTACTGTTGCCAGATCTAGCATTGAAGCTGCATATCGCAGTATAGCTAATACTGCTACTAAAATCTATTGGATTACGTCTCTTATTAGTGAAATTGGTTTATCTCACATCACAATCACTCTTTGGTGTGATAATCTAAGTGCAACGTTTCTTGCTACCAATCCCATCACTCACACTAAGACAAAACATATCAAGATTGATATTCACTTTGTCAGAGATTTGATTACCAACAAGATGCTTACTATTCAGCATCTATCTTTCTACGATCAAAATGCAGACATCATGACTAAGGCTTTATCTTTCTCTGCCTTTCATAGTCTTCGTGACAAGCTCAATATGACAACTCACCGTACGCTTGAGGGGGGCTGATAAACATGTGCAGATCTTCTACAATCTCACGAGCATTATTATGATTTGCATCATCTTTTATTCTATTTTATCTTTTGTATCTCAATTGAATTTATTTTCTGTATCTTATCTATTATTATTTCAACAACTAAGATATCACAAGACTTGTGTAAATATGGCGTAAAACTATTCATCCATATACAAGAAAACAATACATTTACATGTCAATTCTATTTCTTCTTTATTATCAGTTAGTGAAGACCTTTTCTTTGATGATGATTGCCATCCAGTATCATCAAATAAGCAAGAAGCTAACGAGGTTTTTGAGAAAATGAGATCTATACATTATATTATGTTAGAACTTACGATTCCAAGTGCATTTAGCAGTTTTTTCGACATGCTCTTTCGTCGAAAGCTCGGACGAGTTGCGAGGAAGGGCATCTCAGCAAATTCGTTTCCATGGATCCTGCAGAAGCAATACATATTTTCACTTGTATAATACATTTCCAGGAAATGGCATGTATATGCAATATGTACCTTAGTGTTGCTACTGATATAATATCATCTTTCTGCTCAAGAACGACAGTGTAGAAAGCTCTGAAATTAATTCTCACTAAGCTTGATCTGGAAAAAGAGAAGATTTGAATAAAAAAAGAACATTCTGAATATGGTATACTAGCATTCAGAGAATTCTTGATGACAGTAAAAATGGTGGAAGTGTTTACCCTCGGCCATGTACTACTCTATGAAGAATGTTCATTCCGGTGAACCGATCAATGGTAGGCGTGAAAGACTCATTGAGCACCTCCCAAGCTATTGCAATCTTGGAGTTGCATTCCATTCTGATATGCTGATTCTCGTAATAAAAGTCACCAGGCTCCATCCGCCGGAGTAGAGTCCACGACATTCCTTCTCCTAATTCGATTCTTGCTCCGATTAGGCTCTGAAGCTTCACAAAAGTCTTCAAAAAAGCTGAATGTCATCCCACGGTTTCAAGAACATTTTGGAGAATCTTTACAATAATATCAGTAGACAAAAGGATCTCCTTTGACTCATTATAGGATGTTACAGAGAAGGAGTTGTTTGTTTGGTTTCCGGTTAAGAAATGGTACCTCTTTGCAACCACAGCCACAGAAGGATAACTCCATTGAATGACTATTAAGATCTGACTCAGTTCTCTCAGCACAGCAGAACCAATGATCTGCAAATACAATAAGAGTTAGCTCAGTAGTTGATTATGGACCAGGCAATGTACTTGTCCAATTGAACGCCAAGAGACGTTTAAAAAACGGGGATAAAACCAAGAATTTAAATACGTCCATACATTTTTTCTCGCACTGAGGACATGTTACCATATCGCCATTGCTACCTCCACATAACTTGCAGACACAGTAAGGACATAGCCACTCTCCTCGAGGTACACTCTGTAATGGAAGACATGTTATCTGCTATATGTAACAATCAAAAGAGAATTTTCAAAGAAACCAACTGACCCTCATGCCCAAACAGCTCGGGTGATATGTAGATGGACATCGATCACAACAAAGCAAGTCTCCTCCATCAGCACATATCAAACAGGTATCATCACTTTTATCACCGGCATCGATTTTGGGCACAAACTCATGAAACTTATGAAGTTCCTTTTCCTCTTCTCCGTTCCACGCCACAGCCATGCATCGTAGGAGGGATTCATCGGTCCGAGCAACACAAATATTCTCATAAGGCCACGAACAATCCACACCAGAATGAGCCACAAATTCCCTCATAGTCATGACCTCCGAGCAACACAGACAATTTACACCATTCCTCCTAGCTCTTCCCACCTTTAGCACCTCTCTTCCGCCTTCACTTCCCTCTCTTACGCCTACGTAGTGCAGCCTTTCATTCTCTATCACAAGCTGCTTCTCTATCAACCACGAGATGACTGTTTTTTCCACTATATCTGTTTGCTTGTCAGTTCTTTGGGTACTATCCTGAGTTGGCTCATGAACGGTCTTTCTTCTTCTTGTGTCTGTGTCTGATTCTTGCTGCTCGTTACCTTCCGAGTCTTCGTCTTCATAACTGATTATCGTTATCCTTGGACGTAGACGTCTTCTAACATTATCATTTCCAATATTTAAGCTCTGACTTGAAGTACCTGCTGTTTGGTCCACAACCATAGGAGCAGAAATATTGGTTCTACGCCTTCTTGGTACGCGGAAAGAATCACTGTTATAACGTCCATGTCCACTTGAAGAGCCCGGTTGGGTAGTATTTTGACGATTCCTTTGTTGAAACCGATCCATATATCTTTCAATATATCAACCACCCTGTGAATTTTGCTTCAGGAAGTTGTTTATGGTATCTTGAGAATATCTCTGAAAAAAATCCATCAGTATAGAAACCATCAGAAAGCAGAAGAAGCTGGCAAGAGCTTGGTAGCTGTACAGATAAAGCATCTGTGTAAAACACCTTCATGTTCCTGATTTGTTTCACCTTTTGGTTTCTGATATCAGTTAATAAAAATCCTCGTCTTGAAATCTAATTACATTTATGTTCTTTAACAAGGAATCATATCATTACTAGTAAGTTGAGCGTTACACTTCATGTGGTGCTTGAAGAAGTAAAGAGAATGAAGAATGGAATATATTGAATAGTTTGTGAAACACAATCTGTAAAGTTTCTGTTTATAATCTACTCACCTCTGAACTGTATCAAACATTAATTTTGTGGTATAATTATGTCTTATATATGCCTGAGTATTAATTTCACTCTTCCGTATATTGATTCAATACCTTACTGAGAAAAACAAAATAAACAAAGTACCTACAAAAGTATGATGCATACCAAAAAGATGTAGCTTATTAATGTACATATATGCTTGAATATGAAGATCAGAAGAACATATACATGAGCAAGAAGATGCGAAGTGTAAAGGGGTCTCTCCATTTATCAAACTCTACATTATGACTAAACAAAAACTGCTTAATTATATCTCCTTTTTATTAAAGTTCTAATAAAGTGCCAATAATAACAATCAAGTAGAAATTGTTCTAAGGCGCATGGTCTGAAAAAGTCCACCAGTATACAGTTTTATCCCAAAGTAATAGAAAGTTGTTTTCAAAACTCAAAAAAAAAAAAATCATAATTGTGGTATTCTACTTGCTTCTCATATACATATATGTGTTGTTCATCATGTCATAATTATCATCGTCATTACATCTAGTCCAAAATTTTAAAATAAAACGGGATCTGGGAAGGTCTGATAGTACGCAGCCTTACCCCTATATAATAGAGAAGTTGTTTTCGATAAACCGACATGCAGATGTGACAATAAAAGAGTGATGTAGGTTAAAGAGTAAATAAGTAAAATTGACATGCTAAATTATTATGTAAATAAAATTACAATAAGTATATAAATAAATCAAAATAAAATATAACTCAACTTTTAAAAATTATTTTAAAACTCAAATATAATAAAATATATTATCTCTTTATCTTTAGAAAAGTACCAATACCCAGATAATAAGAAAGCAATAAAACATCAAAGAATTCAACTTTAAATCATACAAAAAAAAGAGTAAAAACATAAAACATTCGAAACCATAAGATCATTAAGCATAAAAATATAATTTGACACAACATATCACGTGATTAGAACAAATAGTACATGGAACAAAATATATGCTAAATCTTGCAACAAATCCACGCTGAACTTGACTTTATATCCACTACATGAGTTAAGATTCACAATTATTTTATGTAGTTGTTAACCAATAAAACATACTGATCATCAATGAGTAAATCTGTACAAACTTGCGTCCTATCTTTTGCACATGGTAATTTAAAACTATAATCCATTAAAGATTAACAATCAACATAATTAAATCTTATTTAGTGTCAAAAATATTTTAGTAATTCAACTTCCAGCGACAATTTCATTAAATATCTTACAACTAGAACCTTTCTTTTTTCTGATCTAATTCTTCTACCACTACGAATCCCAGTTAAATTCAGACATGATGCACTTTTTAGTTATTGGAAAAACTCAAATCCTCTATTTCGGATATTAAGTGGCAAATAGAAAAAGAAGGAATATTTAATATCGTCAAGTTATATTTTAGAAAATTTTGGAAATTGATTAAAAAATAAAAAATTTAACAATAATGTGAAAAAAAAAGAAAGAACGCTACATAAGTTGGTTAACTCATATTCAAATAACAACATTATAAACAAAAATAAGCGTGAAGAATGTTAGCTTTCAATTGAAATTTATATAATATTTTTAGAAATTTACCCGATGTTTCTAGAAGATCATCTTTTTAACTATCGTCGGAGTTTCGTCGGAGTATAATCGCCGATCTCGATTGTTTCTGTAAATCTTGAAGTAGAACAATCATAAAACTTAAACTTAGCTTTACGATTGAAAACAACAAATAATCCCTATAGGGCTATTCATTTGTATTGGTCTTTAAATATGAAAAGTCTTGACAAAGAGGAAATTTTCAAAGAACTTGAAGGCCAGTGATAGGGGACCTGGATGTTTAATAATAAATGACGAGACACGAGGATATTATGTCATTTGCATGTTAGCAAACTGGCAAAAAGGTTATGTATTCTACTTTTATTATGGAAATGTATTTATTATAATATTTAAAAATTAGTGTATTTGAATGCATTTATTAAAATTACATAAAACTAAGTATAATACTAATTTTTTTTATAGAAAACCTTAATCATATATATTTTTATATCATATTTATTATTAAATGATTATTAATATGTGTTTTTATTGATTACATTCTTTATAATAATTGATAAGATATTAGTATAAATAAAATAAAACAAAATAGAGGCATATTATAAAATAAAATATATAATTATATATATATCAATTAAAAAGAGCCTATAAATTCAGGTATAAAATGCTTTTATAATAGTGTATTAAGAAACTAACATTCATTTTAATAGACTAATAAGAGGAAAAGAAATTTAAGGCAATAAAAGTCAACGTATTCCATTGCACAAGGATTCCCGTTTTGTGAGTGTCGAGGGAGAATCATTAATATACGCAACATTTCTTTTATATTTTTTTACAAAGAGGATGTTTCTATGACTTGAACTTATGACCTTCTAATCATAAAGAAGCAAATTTTCACAATATGCATTGAAATCATATAGTAAATTCGTTTATTGAATAGGTTGGAAATTTTTTCTTTTACCTATTTTCTTGTTAATTTATTATTAATAATAATCTCTTATGAACTCTTTTTAGTATAAATAAGGGATTAATATCATTCAGTATACTAATGTGAGATTATTATAACATTAAAAAAACAAAATAATCTTTCAAGAAAAGGTAAAAGAATTAGAATCTTATCACTAAATTGAGGCGTAATTTTTCTAAATGGTATAATTTAAATCACGTGACATTGTTTAAGTGTTATTTTACATGAACATAACACTTAAATGACCTTTCTATTTAGTAAGAATAAGGTTGTGTACTATTAAACTTTTTCAAATTTCACATTTTTAAGAGACTCTTATTGAATGTTGTTATTACCGTCGTTAATACGTGTACATATTGAGTCGATGTTGACATTCTATCTAAAAACTTCTCCTTAAATTCGTTAGAATGATGTAGAATTATTCATAAATTAAGATAAGACATATTAAAAATAAGAAGAAATGACTAATGCATAATAATAAATAAGCCAGCCTCCACAAAATACATATAAAATTAATATTCGAGTGTTTTACTTTTATCTTCATATTGAAACTTGGAGGAAGGGAAAGAAAACGAACCGTTGAAATATAACTATGATATTTATAATTACAAAAATGTAATTTTGAAGGAAGAATTATACCTGCAGTGTCCAAAGATTGACAATAAATCTAGTTTCTTTGAATAACTTTGAATCTCAAATTATATGAAACACAAAAGTATACTACAAAATTTTAAAATGAGGCACATATTGTATTAGAAAGGCACAATATTTATAAAAATCAACATTAAATTTAACAATATATAAGAAACATTTTTCCTAAAAATGTAAAGTGAAATTTTCAAAACTTTTTACCTAAAAATATAAAGAGAATTTTTCCCAACAAAATAAATTATAAAAAATGACTGAAAACGGACAAGACACAACTACCTCGTTTTTAAGAATTGGAAAAAAGTTTACATGGTTTAAACTTGGATTAATTACAAAAATCTCAAACAAATTAAAACTTATAATATTAGTCGAAAGTTTGAAAATAATATTTAAATATTTAATTTTAAAAAATATGTAATCAGGCACAATTAGCCACATCAGTACTATCAATAAAAAATCTAACAATAAGTTTTTTAGAAAATAAAATATTCCTTTTAAAGTTATAGTTATTATGGTAAAATTAATTAAAGTTTATATTTTTTAAAATTAACCATTTCAACTTTAAACCTCTACTCCATATAATAACACCTTTATAAGGATTTCATTCATTTTTTAAGAGAATGAAACTTATTGTAACAAAAAAGAATTGAGATATAAATTGGAAGTTGGTTTGGTTTGTTGAAAAACAAATTGGTGGCTATTACTTAATAATGATGCAGTAGAAAAGATAAACAAACATAATTCCAATCCAAAAATTGTAGAATAAAAATTCTCAAAGAGAGAATAAATTTATTGACAAAGAGTTATTTCAGCCTTTCTTAAAAATTGTTTAAATAGTTTTACATAAACTTTAATTCATCTTATGAAGAGTTCTGTATAAAATATAAACTTTAATTCATCGTAGGGAGAGTTTTAGACAAAATAGGAAATGAATCAAAGAGATTAAGTAAAATAGGAAATAAGAAACAAATAAAATAAAATAGAAAATTGCTTAAAATCTCACAGAGAAGGAAATTGGTTAAGATAGGATTACATGCTAATCAATGTCTCATTTTGCCTAAAGAGGAAGAAATGGAGAGAGAAATGTTGGATAAGACATGATCACTTTTTAGTGAGTGTCTAAATCTGTCTAAAAATTCAAATGCCTCATCATTCTTCTTTACTTGCCAAAGAATTCAACCCTAAGTTATTGTCAGTATATCCAAGTTATTTATCATGAAAGTAAGATAAAAGATCAATAAAATTGAAGGTTAGAGAGATATTACCCATCCATAGAGGTAGTTCAATAACATAGGCATTGTTACTGATTTTCCTTTTAGTTCTGCACGAACCATACCTCTTTTGTTGTAGTTTATGATGACCTCCAACAATTCAATTCTTGCTCGAAAAAATTATAACTTCATCTTTAGCATTAAACACTTGAGTACTCCTATGCAAATTAACCTTAGCCTTGTACTTTTCATTAGCTCTTTCAATCTTCTTCTTTACCTCCACTTGAATTTCTTATGCCTCTTTAGCTAACTTTGCAACATTAGGAGAGTCGGTAGAAGATTTAGGTAATTTAATAAGATCAAGAGCATGATTAGGTACTTTGGTGTAAACTACAAAAAATGACAATTGACCAATGGCACTATAAACTATATTGTTGTAGTCAAATTTGGCTTGTGCAATCAAGAAATCCAATCTTTTCGATTTGTCGCGACATTTACATCTTACCAAATTACCTAAAGTCCTATTCACCACCTCCATCTGACCTTTGATTTGTTAGCAATGCTATTGTATTTAAGAGAAGAATCAAATAATCCCACAAGGTCTTCCAAAAGTGACTCAAAAACTTGGTATTATGATCAAAGTTAAAAGATTTAGGAGCATCATGGAGTCACACCATTTCTCCAAAGAATAGTTTGGCAATCGTTGTAGCATCTGCCAATTTTTTACAAGAGATAAAATGTTTCATTTTAGAAAACTTGTCCATAACCACCAAGATAGAATCCATACTTCTTTGGGTTCTTGGAAGTCCACACACTAAATCCATAGACAAATCCTCCTAAATAGCATTAGGAACTGGTAATGGCATTTGCAAACCAACATTTGAAGCATGTCCCTTATAAGTTTGACAAACTTGGCAATAGTAATAATGTCTACCCTCATCTTTGGCCAATAATATCTCTTTCTAACCTCTTCAAGAGTCTTGTCTTTACCAAGGTGACCAACTAAGTCTCCTATGCAATTATCTAATCACCTTCTCCTTGAGTGAACTTCTTATAAGACAAAGTTGATTTTCTTTCATAAAAAATCTATCATGCACATACAAATCATCATGTGACTTTTTCACCAAACACAAATCTCCCCAAAAACTCCATTACTCTCATATAAATCCTTCAAATATTCAAGACCCTTAACCTCTATACTCAAGGTCTTCACTATAGCCACCCTTCTACTCAATGCATCAGTAACCACATTGTTCTGCCCTGCTTTGTGCATCAATTTATATGGAAACTTATCAATAAAATTTAACTATCTAGCATGCATCTTAATTCTCAATTGCCTTTAACTTCATAAATACTTCAAAGCTTAATGATTAATGTACAAAATAAAATATTTCCCAATTAAATAATGTTCCCACGTCTTTAAGGTTTTCATAATAGCATAAAGTTCTTTATCATAAGTAGCCCACTTTTGCTTAGCATTACACAACTTTATACAAAAGAAGGCTATTGGCCTTTTCTCTTAAGATAACATAATTCCAATATTAACTCTACTAACATTCCATTCTACTTCAAACAACTTATCAAAATTAGGTAAGGCTAGAATAGGTGTAGTACAAAACTTTTCCTTATTGATTGTAAAACTTTACTTTTATTCTTCTTCCTGTTTAAACTTCTCATTCTTGAGAAACTTGGTAATATGAGCCACAATTCTTAGGTGCAGACCACACCGTAAAAACTCTCACCTTCTCTTCATCCACTTTCAATCCATCTTTCCCCACAACGAAACCAAGGAACAACAAAATTTCAGTATAAAATTGCACTTCTTCATATTAGCATACAATAAGTATATCATCAAATTATGCAACTACAAACTTACCTAAAAAAAGGTTTAAACACTTAATTCATCAACCTCATACAAGTTTTAAGAGCATTGGGTAACTCAAAATGCATCACTAACCATTCATACAACCCATCTCTAATCTTAAACGCAATTTTCCACTCATCCCTAAGCTTAATTCGAATTTGATGGTAACCACTCCTGCGGTTAATTTTAGAAAACATCGTTGCCCTAGTAAGTTGATCTAACATATCATATAACCTCATGATAGGAAATTATATCCAACAGTAATCATGTTAAGGGCTTGACCATCCACACACATCCCCTAACTACCATCTTTCTTAGGTGTAAGTAGAGC
>JANITX010000001.1:38829857-38849045 GCA_027564395.1 Erythroxylum ulei
TCTTAACCAATTCTATATATTTTATAATTATCAAAACATAAAGGGATTTTTATTTGTCAACCACCATTGGTCCAACAGTGTTTATATGTTTTCAACGTGTAAGTGACCGTATAAGACACTATGTGTTTTTGCAAACTTACACGATAACTTGCAAAGTCACATACACGCCCATGTAAGTAACTGTGCAAATTTGCGAAAACACCTCGTTGACGGTAACAATCCCAGAAAATTCAGTATTTCACAAATTTAATCTTCAATCTTCAATCAAAATATAACGAAGGAACTTTAGCTTGATGGGTGGGTGGAGAAGATAAACTAAAAAATACAGTGGCAAGGTAGCGGGGGGATGATGCAAAGGGACAGCTAAAGGGGCAACAACGCTTGGAGAGTGAAGGGGTAACGAGTGGCGACTGGCATGGTGAAGGGGTAAGTGACATTGAGGGAAGACGACGGTGAGAAAGAGAGAGAAAGAATAGAGAGAGAAAATGATTGTAGCGTTGGATGGTGGGGAAGGAAGAAAATTAGAAGAGAAATAAACCTCCGAGTTATAAAACAATATCGTTTATTTTATGAGAAACTGAAGTGTAAAATGACATAATTTTGCTTCATCTCGTAAACAATGTTCATGGCTTAAAATGACATCATTTTGCTTTAGAAGCAAAGCGATGTTATTTTGTTCTGTAAATTATTCGGGCCTCAGGTCGAGCTTTGATTCGGTGGTTATATATTATCCTTCATTTAGTTGGATATGAAATAGAGTTATAAAGAATTAAATTAAAAATTGTATAAGACTAAATAATCTAGCTATATAAATCAATATCATAAATAAAATTTTCTATATAAATATTTGTCACCATTATTCTAATAAAAAGATAAGATAAATTTGTGTGATTTGATAAATAGATTAATAAATTAGAATCTGCAATTATTATCAAGTAGTTTTAGTAGATCTAAGTTCATCTTAAAATCACATGTTAAATAAATTATTTAATGATAAATACTTTATAATGTATAATTAAAAAATAATAATACCTCAAATACACTGCTTCATCTAGTATTTAACATTGATGAAATAATTTTTAAAAATAATAAAAAATTAAACGATAATAACTTTGGACTACATGATACGCTTTCTGTTCTCATCTTAAATTCCCTTCTTGAGGTACAAGCAACAAAAACGCTATTCGGTGGACTAAATGAAGCTTTGTGGTCGATTTCAGCCCCATTGAGGAGTAAGTCAAAGTGGAAAAGGAAGAAAATGGCAACTGTAGATGAAAGTTCGTCTGGTAAGAGGTGGCTTCCTCTTGAAGCTAACCCTGATGTCATGAATCAGGTTGGTAACTCATCCATGGTTTTCTTCTTAATCTTTCTGTTTGTTCGCTGAGATTTTATAAATGGAGAGATTTAGGGTTTTCCACAGATGGGATATTTGACTCGCCTTTTGATTTTTTTTCTTGAATTAGTGGGCTAATTGACACGATTGGTACAGAAAGAGTGGTCTTACTATGTTGGGAAATATTTCCAATTTCTTTTCCTAACGATGGAAAATGTTGAAATTCACACTTAGTTATCTGAAAAAATGACTCGACTTGTTGATATTCAGACCTGGAGAATTGGGGAAGTGGGTTTTCAAATTTTAGAATATGAGTGAAAACAGGGGACGATAATTAGGAGAGAATAGTTCTGTAAATAACTCCTCTTATTGAATTCTAGAAGTATTTTCTTAGATTTTGATGAAATATTTGTTAATGGTCCCAACGAGGGTTTCCAAATAACGCACCTTTTGTTGATTATTATTGTCCTACTTGACTGAAGTTTCTTCTCTAGATTCTCTTATTTTCTCATTCCCTCTGAAATATTATTGCTTACCAGATTCATGGTCTAGCCGAGTATGGTTCACGTTATGTGATTTACGATTCTATTATTTTTTCCTGTTTTAATATCTTCTTGTCTAGTTCCTTGGGGGTTTAGGGCTCCCCAAGACTGAGGCCGAGTGCTGTGATGTTTATGGATTGGATGAGGAACTATTGCAACTTGTGCCAAAGCCTGTTCTTGCAGTTCTTTTAGTCTATCCATATAATGTAGAGGTGAACTTTCTCTATTCTTAATCTCTTGTAACCTAATTTCTAGATGTCGGTCATTCTTAAGCTCCATTCCTTTGCAACCTTGCTTTTCACTTTGTATTTCCCTATATAAAGTTCATTCCTCCTTCTTAAACAATGTATTATCTATAACATAAACTGACATTACTTTTTCATAAATTTGAAGTAGCCTTGCTGTAAGCAAGTCAATGAAGGTTCTTATAGTGAGGAACCCCATATACTGATTTTGGCTGCTTTTCCTTAATTTCTCAGAGTGAAGCAGAGAGAATACAGCAAGACAATGTTATGAAGGTCAGTGCAGTAATATATAATCATTGAGCATATGCTGAAAGTTCAGTATACCGGCATCTCATTAAATGAATGAATATCATTTGAGTTGCTTGTGCTCATCAGAAAGCCTAATCCAGGAGCATTTTGTGTTTGAAAATTGTATGTTTCATCAAATTATTGCATTTTGAAATGAGGATGCCTCATAAGGTTTGATTGATTCTTGATACTTACTGTCGAATTGAATTGATTGTTCCCTCTCCACACATTGTTGAAATTTGTTTTTATGGAGAAGAAAAGTACCTGGAAGCATTTCCTACTCATGCTGGTTCACAAGCATTTATTGTTTGCTTGTGTCTTTTGGCTACAGGAACCAAACAGTAAAGTTTACTTCATGAAGCAAACAGTGGGTAATGCTTGTGGAACGATAGGACTACTTCATGCTGTTGGAAACTTAACATCAAATATCAAGCTAAGTAAGTTGCTCTTCTTTTTTAATTCTCCTATTTTTCTTTTTGTTGGTAGAAGTGAATGCATAAAAAACCCATGAATTCTCATAACATTACGTGATTACTTGAAATCTCACAAACAAAGATTTCTAAAACACTTACCTATGACATAAGGTGAAAGACCAACGTCAAAAGAATATCCTCATTTTGGTAGGTATTTATTTGCTTAAGTGGACCTGATGATATTGTAGTTGCATTATGATTGGATGCACTAATGGAAGAAGATTTATATTGAGCTAATTTGTGATTGAATTGTAGTTCATATCGATACCATGGGGAAACCTTGAAGATGTTTATGGATCTACTGTACTGAATTTTAAGAGGCAAATGATCATGGATAGAAATGAAATGGATTAACCACCAAAATTGATGTCAGCTTCAATATAGTCTTCAAATCAACTCCTCAACCTTTTGATATTTCAATCAAGGTCAAAAACCTTTTTATGCAGATTTGATAGGGAACTTTGATAATACGCATTTATCAATACATCCAACGCTAAGTCTGAATTTTGCAATTGTTGCTATCCGTATTAGTATATCTAGATAGACATTTTGACAACTACCAGCTTGAGAACTGATTGAGTCTGCATTAAGGATTACATCCTCTTTTAACGCATTTGGAAGGTCGTGATTAAAATGGGAAAAATAGAGTACAAAATTATCTTTAGTTTAGATCGTTATCACAAACAAAAAGTTTGAGTTGATCAGTGGTAGTTACAACAAAAAAATATGGATCTTTTTATATACGAAAATCCAAGTTCTAAAATGTATTCCAAGATAATTGTGTCACTAAGCATTCTTGTTTGCAATGACACTGTTTGTTGTCATGCTTTTTAATAAGCTACTTAAAACTATACAAATCATATGGTTGTTGGAAGATTCAGATGGTAACACAAACATTTTTTCATCACCGAAAAAGGAAAATTTCTAATTATGTACTTCTATTGGAAAAGGCTACTTAGAAAATGCAGTAAGAAAATTGTGTTTGCATTTTGAGAAAAATGCTGTTTTTATTTTTTACTTATTCTCTTCTGGTTGAAAAGACTTGGTCAAATTCTGTTTTTTATTATATGTGTCATCCTTCTTGTTGATTAGCACTTTGTTATTTTCAGCTGAGGGATCATTCTTGGATAGATTTTTCAAAACCACTGCTAGCATGGATCCATCGCAGGTTTCACTTCTATTCCTTCCCCTTCTCCCTCCATACCTACCCTCTGCAACCTATGCATTCATAACTAAAGATCCTCATGATAATTGAATGGTGACTCCTTATTTATTTTTGTTTATTTTATGTACACTTTGTTTAGCGTGCAGTTTTCCTCGAGAATGATAGAGAAATGGAAGTTGCACATTCTGTAGCTGCATTAGGTGGTCAGACAGAGGTTAGTGATGGACTGGATATCGATATTGGATATAATTTTGTTGAGAAAAAAATACAGCTAATAACTAAACATTTTTTAAAATTAATTATAAGTATATTGTGGTCCTCCTTAGCCTATCTCATGATTATATTCTCGATGTGCCCATTGATAAACTAAACGTGTGATAGATAAACCTAACAAGGTTTTGGACATTGTAACTGTTGCATGTTTCTTTCGGCTAATGTGTTTCTCTTACTAATTTCTTCTTTGTGTAGGCTTCAGACACGGTGAACACTCATTTCATCTGTTTCACATGTGTGGATGGTATATATTTTCTTAATTTCTCTTTCTTCTTTGTTTTATTATCTCGTAACACTCTTGAGTATGGAATTATAACAAATGAAACATGAGATTTTTTAAATATTTTTATGGTTGATGATGTGATTTCATCTGTTTCATGTGTGTGGATGGTATATATTTTCTTAATTTCTCTTTCTTCTTTGTTTTATTATCTCTTAACACTCTTGAGTATGGAATTATAACAAGTGAAACATGAGCTTTTGTAAATATTTTTTATGGTTGATGATGTGAATGGTTCTGCTGCTTCTGCTGTTCCCATGACAAAATAATCAATCTCTGGATGTGTTGCTTATAGGGGAACTTTTTGAGCTTGATGGAAGAAAGTCAGGACCAATATCTCGTGGTCCAACCTCGCCTGGCAGCTTGTTACAGGTTGGTATATGGACATCCCTCATCATGGTTTCTTGAAGTTGTTAGACTGCAAAACTTTTAGTGAGATAAGAAAATGATAATTAATTCTATCAGTGACAATGGGGAATCATTGTCTTTAAAAGTATCCAACATTTCACAAGGTTGTCAAATGAAGGCTTGAAATAACAGATCGGAAACGCTTGATCATAAGAAGATCAATACTGATTTTCATTTGGTTATAACTTGCATGTATCTAACATTTCACAAGAATGGGATCACATGATCATAAGAAGATCAATAATGATCTACATCTGGGTTCTATCTTGCATGTACAACATTTCATAAGATTGGAGTGACATGATAGTAAACTTAATTGTTGCCTTTGATTGGTAAAAGAAAATTGAATATTTAATAACATTAGAAACTAGAATAATGTTATTATGGTTATACGAAATTTTAACTTTGTTTGATTGCTTATGCTAATGAGTCTTATTTTTATGGAACGTGAGCATGTGACTTGAACAAATGTAAATCATTATTAATGTTCTTATGATCATGTCATTCCAATCTTGTGAAATGTTGGATACATGCAAGGTAGAATCTAAATGTAAATTATTATTGGTGTTCTTATGATCATGCCATTCCAATCTGGTGAAATGTTAGATACATGCAAGGTAGAATCTAAATGTAAATTAGTATTGATCTTCTTGCCATTCCATTCTTGTGAAATGTTGGATTCATGCAAGGTAGAATCTAAATATAAACTATTATTGATCTTCTTATGATCATGCCATTCCTTTCTTGTGAAACCTTGGATACATGCAAGGTATAATCTAAATGTAAATCATTATTGATCTTATGATCATGTCATTCCAATCTTGTGAAATGTTGGATACATGCAAGTTAGAACCAACTGTAAATCATTATTGATCTTCTCATGATCATTTCATTTCAAGTCTTCATTTGACAGCCTTGTGCTGAATCTCGACTCTTCAAATATCTTATTGCATAACAGGATGCTGCTAAAGTCATTGCTGGCATGATTCAGGAGAATCCCCATTCTCTCAACTTTAATGTAATGGCCATCTCAAAGAAAGCTGAGGATTAGCTTTGATAGAGTATCTTCCATCTCTGTGCAGCAGATTCAGTTGTGCATCTCTGTTAGAGAACGTGCCTTGTTAGTGCAAAGATTGCTGCGGCCAACCTAAATTTCAGTTGCAATAACAATTTAAGCTTAATAAATGGCATGAATGGTTTTGTGTAGAAAGCAACGGTACCTCACTGGTAGTTTGGAAAGTCATAAAAGCATCTTGGATTTTTCTCAGGGGTTATTGTCAATTCTAAGCATTCGAGTTAAGAATGAATTTCTAATAATGTGATACCAAGACAAGAATTAGTTTATTAGAGTTTGATCAATTTTCTCATTTATACTTCCAAAAAAAAACTTATGAATTTTAGCAAATTAAAATTGAGTTAAATTTTCTTAGATAGTTCGACACATTATTAATATATCCTTTGACTTTGGGAAATTATAAATAATTTCTTATATTTTTAATTTTATAACATTTGTTTTTTTTACCATCAATTCGGTTAAAAATTTAACTTGACACGGGAATCAATTTTGCTTTCTCTCTTTCTTATTGTTAAGATGTTTCATTTTGTCAAGTTCTCTTTTGCCAATCCACGGATTAAGCAGTATTTTGAAGTGTTGACCTATTCGAAAATTTTCAGATTTACACTTATTTTCAATTTCCCTAAACATTTTGTCGCTTACTATACAGTATAGTTTTGAAACTTTATATTTAAAGTTTGTAATAGAAGTTGATGTGACGGATATTATAAAATTAAAATTATTAGAATTACTGATTGTTTTTAAAGGTTAGATAATATGTACAATTATAGGGTCCTAAGGAATATTATTTATTAAAATAATGTTATTTGCATTTATTCTTAATTATAAAAAGGAATTCTTATACTTTAACTTATGATTTTATATTCCCAACTCATAATAAGCTTGAAAATTTGTACGCAAATAATTTGCAATTTCAATTATATATTAAATACTAAATGGTTTTATACTACACATATATATGTGCGCGTGTGTGTATATACAGTAAAACCTCTATAAATGAATATATTTAGAGCCTGAAAAATTATTATCTTATATAGAGTTATTAATTTATCGATAAATAAATATTTTATTAATTTATCAATAAATTAATATTTATTAATTTATAGAATAATTTTTTATTTTGTACATTATATTTGTCAAATTAAAAAATTAATTTTTTCCGTAACTAAAAAAAAATAAACAATTAAATAATAATGATACATTGTATCTAAGTTTATTAATCTTGTCAAAAATAAGTTTATTAATCTTAGGTTAGCGTGATTCAAAATAGAATGTATGTAAGTACATTAGAATATGAAGTGTTGTGAATTGTTTCAAGTACACACTACTATATGGAGTTTATAAATAGATACATATATTTTAACTTCATATACTAAAATATAAAAATTCATATATTATATCTTCTCTTCCATGACTACGCATTGGAAAGACGAAATTGAATTCAGTTTGCATAAAAAGAAGAATTAATTAATTATAGATACATATTTTAGAAAAGAATAAAATTTAAAATAAAAATTATTTAAGAAGTGCTTTATTTTATGAATTATATATGTAATTTTTATACTTATTTAATAAATTATTATTTTATATTTTCAGTAAATCTCAAAAAAAAATTTAAAAATTATTATTTTATACATTCAACTAGGATATTATTTTATATTATGGACTCAAATTAGAACCGAAAAAAGTTATTATTTAACCAAAATTATTAATTTATCGAATAGTCATTTATCAAATTTACGCAGTTTGAATAACAGGTTGAGTAGTTGGTAAACAGCAAGCAAGAAACAGTGTTTAGGCACGTCAATGGAGTTGGAGAAGCAACAGGCTGATTTGGTGAAAGAGCTGACGAAGAGGGCGGAGTCTCTCCATGACTCTTCTCTTGCCAACTTCATTCTTGAAGCCACATCACACCCTTCTCTTTACTCTTTTTCTGACTTTCTGGCTCTCCCAAATGTCATCCAGGTCTAAAGAACCCACATGAGTGATCATTCAACAACAATTTTGGCGTTTTATATTGTTTTTTACTTGTATTTTGTACTTATTTTTTGTGGGTTATTAGTGTTTTCATTTGGGAAATTGATGAATGCAGCTTGGAGAAACGGAGTATTCTGTATACGTTAATCTGCTTCGCTTATTTGCGTACGGAACATGGCACGATTACAGAAGTACAAAACTATTTCCTTTCAATTATATTATAGTTTGTAGATGACACTGCATGTGAAGATTTGTGTGTATAATGATGATAGGTATTTTGTGTGAATACGTTTTACTTTAAATTGCTTGTTTGTTTGGTTGCTTTTACAGGATTGATAACTTGGTTATGTGCTCGTCTATGGATTCCTTTCATGTCTGATATATAATATTGGGTTTGTTCGTGTTTTGGTGAAACTATTTTTGGCAGGATATTCTGGCGGCTTGCCGAAGTTGAGTGAACGCCAAATCCTCAAGCTGAAACAGCTGAGTCTGATCACATTTGCTGGATTGAACAAAGTAGGGCCTTATCATTTGACAATAGTCTCGTCTCTGTTTTCGTTTGAATTATGACTTTTCTCTATTGAATTGTCGATTTGGTAAAGAGTGAAGTCATGTTGTTGATTTGTTTTGGATCAAGGAATTGAAGCTTGTCCAACAGGTTCTGTGTTTCCCTTTCTTTCTTTTCAAATTGATTGTCATTGTCATATTCTATGGAAAAAAAATTCTTCCAAGTTGGAAGCTGCAATTGCAGGTTTAAGTACTGGTTCATATGGTAATCCTCTATGTAGATTCATATAAGTTATATGTACTGCAAAGTACTATGTGGTGATGGGTGGGATTGAATTATTGGATGAACTTTTCTAGACGCTTTCCTATTGTGGACTGATGAAGGAGCTCGAGGTACCAAGTGTACGAGAACTTGAAGATTTTCTTATTGAGTGCATATATCTGGTAGGGACCTTTATTTTTCCAATACTTCTTTTAATATGGGATCCATTTGTCTGAATTAAATTCTTCACAAGTGTCTTGCTATGGTGTTTATGTAGGGAATAGTGAAAGGCAAGTTGAATCAGTTCAAACGATTTTTTAAGGTTGGATCCTTCACTTACAGAAAGAAAGTTATTGGTTTGATATACTTAAAATACTATTTACTCATTGTTAACTATTTGGGATGATTCTGTTTTTAGGTGGAATTTGCAGCAGGAAGGGATGTGATGCGTGGGCAACTTCCGAGTATGATAGAAAGTGCAGAAACTTGGTATCCTTTCTTTTAGACATTTAATTTATTCATGTATGCATATTCTAGTCAAATATACAATGCTTAAGGTCATTTTTATTTATCTGGTTTCTGTATATCTTGGAAATTGGAATGTCATGTTTGAGCTCATTCTGTTACTGTTGCTATGATTTTTTGTGTCTTGTCTTTTCTCAGTGAATGAGTTTATGTCAAAAGTAGTTTGTTATTATTCTCAATAAATGCCGGTGATTCAGCAGTTTTATATCTTAATATGCACAAAGAGAGCATAACAGCTACGGGCTATTTTATTCATTAAATCGCTGAATTAACACTTACTGATTTAGAAATTGGCGGTAAAATTAGTCTGGTCCATTTATCAATACTCATACACATATTTATTTACTTCCTTTCAACTTTTGATTCTAATCTGCGAGTGAAATATTATAGTTCAGTTTAATGGTTCCAACAAAGCAACATTCAAAGAGGGACTCTGTCAGTTTTTTTGAGCTTGCAAGACTTGAACATGCATGCTTCCTAGGATGAGATGCTTTTACATATGCTACCCCATAATCGTAGTCACCTTCATATGATCATGAATCATTCATCCAGTTAACAAGGAAATACATTTAAGTCATGGATAAAATACAAAGTAGCAAGGGAATTGTTTTGGGCTTATTCCTGCATTTGAGGTCAGGAATAATTTTAGATGGGAAGGTTGTGAACTCCAAAGTCCCCTACAAAGACATTATTTGCTGATCAATTTGTTAACATACTTTTAATATAATCTATAATATTGGCAATCATCTTGTGTTGGGATAAATTGGTGACCCGGACAAGGAGGTTTCAACTGTCTCCACGAAAGATTTCTAAGCACTAGTGGTTGTTCTCAATTTTGAAGTTCCAAACAATTAACTTTTATTTTACTATGATATGATCCTTTTATTAATATATAGCTTTCAGATTTCAGTTTTTGTTTTATGATTCATTTAATCTTTAACATTTCTGTTTGGAAATTGCTGTTACAATATTAAAGCAAATTTTGATGCACCTCAGGTTTGCAACTTCTGATGATCTGCTTTCGTTAGTCCAAGAGAAGATTGACCTGGTTGATATGAAATCTCAATTGGAAAAGAATCACCAGATGGAATTCAAAGACAAGATCGAAAATTTGATAAAACATATGTCTGCAGTGGTTAGTTAAATTCCTCTTAAATGAAATGATAACAACTTGTGTTCCCACTATATTCAATCCTCTATCTATTAAGAAGTTTACTATCAGTATGCTAGACATCTTTGTCAAGTTTTCTGTTAGTGGAATCGTGGATGCTCTGATGATCCTAAGATCAATCATGGGATCAAAACTCATTACAGCAGAGTGATAGTCTAGTCTTATTTTGTTTGCGGTTGTCTAACCAATTGAATTGCTGTGCATTCCTGCAACTTGCACACATAAACAGAATTTATCAGCAAGTGTTATTGTTTCTTTTCTTGGCAGAAATCTAGTTTGCAGCGTGATAATTTTTGGACTAGTGTCTACAGTTACGTTGATTCTGATATAGCAACAATAGACTGTGAGGAGCTTGTTCCCAAACGCAAGAGGTATTCATTTCAACTTTTTTAGTGCTTCAGAAACTGATCCTGATAGCTGAAATGGACAGAACATTTTGTCATCAAATTTGCCTGGCATATGTAGCATCTCTCATTCTGTTTGCCAATCCATGTCCTGTGTTGCGTCTGAGCTTTCCAATACTTTATCTTCACTTGCTGTAACTGAAACTTTTAGAAGCTATTATATCAGTTATTTTGCTGACTTAAAACAGAAATTTGATGGATGTGAAACATCTATCCAAGAATAATATCTTGTAGTTTGGTGCATGATATTCTAGTGCCATGTTTGAAAACTTGTGTCTATTGACTCGGTTTATCTGAGTTCAATCCCAATAGTTACTAATTATATTGATTTGAATTCTTTAGATTAACAATAAATCTTTTGTGTGCACCATAATACGTTGTGACCTGATAGATTACATGTCATGCATTAAATTCTGCTATGCTTCTATGCCATTAACCTCCAAATTGCAGAATATGCTTGGAGTAATCTGTTGGAGACAGAAATGCAAGATACTTTTGATGACCGAAGAATGAATAAGAGTAGACTAACCGCAGCTTTATTCTGTAGACTAAACGCAGCTCTATTCTGAGACTATCATCGACATTACACCTTTTCCCTATCCGAAAAATAGATACCTGTTACGCATATATGGCGAAAACCCATGCTAGTCTAATGTACAATTGCAATCTAGCATGAGATCATGCTCACTACACTCCTAGCAGACGTTATTGCTGTAAGATTTCTGAATCTGCCGATTCCTGTGCAACTGTCGTATATTTTGTCACTTATCAGGGGTGGTTTAATATTGCAGCTGGTGGGTAGTCTTTCCTGCCACTGCCACAGGATGGTTTATCCATTCTGTGCATATAGTTTTACATGGTTATTCACAAGAAATTGATAGTAACAAGTTCTTTCTTTGGTAAACTGTGCTTTATCCAGCTTCAATGAACCATTAATGAACTATACAAATGAGAGCAGCCCTTATGCTTGTAAAAATTAGTAACAATGTTATGATAGATTCTGATCATGAATGCCTGGAGCCGACTGGTCAACTGCATGATAATTAGTTTACACAAGTAAAAAACCCTGACTAGAGCAATTACATCTATGATCCTCATAGCAATGTTGTAGCATAAGTACAACTGCCAGTAGGCTGTGATATTTTGATCCAATTGTAAAATATGTTAATATTTTATTAAACGGAGTGGTCAAGTTTGCTTTTTTTAATGTTAATATAAAGTTAATATTGGGTGCTATTTTGGATAATTTTTTTAAATTTTAAAATAATCTCTAAATTTTCTAAAATTGTAAGTAGTCTCTTAATATATTGTTCTATATAATTTTTAATTTTACATCATTCTCAAAAAATTATAATAATATAATTTTGAGTAATAAACTATCTCTCTGTTTCTATTAATATTAATTTTTATATATTTCATGTACAAATAATGATCAAAATTAATATAAGAAAGAGGTTGTTTAAATATCTTGTAGATATAAAATTAAGAATAATACAAAGTAGTAAAAATAATATATGTCCATAACTATATAATTATGGCAACAGGAATTCATGATTAATATTGCTCAGTTACTCAAGTTCTAGATATGATCTAAATCATTTCAATTATCTATCTCATTTATTCTCATCTTGTAAAATATTCATGCTTATCTCATTTACTCTTATCTTATATCTCATTTATTTTTATCATCGTCTGTGAACATAGTAGTTATAAAATTTTGATTAGTACGAGGTATTTGTCTTTTATGAAAATTTGAAATTATAACTTGTCATTGTAAGTAAAATATAATAATATTAATTAGTACAACTTCTAGTAAAATTTTAAGATATTTACTCCGAATCATGAAAGTCATAATAAAGTTAAAAGTTTGAGATTTTAAAATATTATTTTTATATTAATAATAATAATAATAATATTATTATTATTATTTCTGAACTCACCATTCTAATTTATTATTATAAAAGAGATAAAATCATATCGACAAATAAATTTCATCTTAATGTAATTAAATATAAATAATTGGTGCTTTATTTAAGAAATTAAAAATTACATTTATGTGTTAAAAAAGAGGTTCAAACAAAATATTGCCTAGCATGCATACAATGCAATCAACAAATTGGCTAAGAAAGAGGTGAAGAAGACAATCTTAGTGGTTAAAAGCAGAGCATATGAGAAAATATACCAAATATTAGATACTAAAGATGAAGAAAAGAACATTTTTACGTTGGTGAGAGCTAGGTAAAGAAAAACAAGAGACTTAGATCAACTTTGTTATATAAGATATGAATCGAGACGAGTGCTCGCGATTGAAAATGACATTAAGAGAAGATGACAGAAGTACATCTATAGCTTTTTTTTAATAAAAGCATAGAGAACAATATATCATTAGGTGATCTTACTGCTGAAGGGCAGTAGGACTTGATGAAATACTCATTGAGGTGTGAAAGAGCTTAAGTGAAGAGAGTTTTACTAGGCTAGCCAAGCTTTGTAGTGTGATCCTTAAGACCACCAAAATGTCGGAAGAGTGGAGACTGAATATGTTAATTCCTCTGTACAAGAACAAATGGGACATCAAAATTGAAACAACTATAGAGAAATCAAATTACTTAGTTATACCACAAATTTGTTGGAGAAGGTATTAATAAAAGAGTGAGAAAGGAGGCGCCAATTTAGGAGAACCAATTTGACTTCATGCCAGGAAGGTCCATGATAGAAGCGTTACATCTCTTAAGAAGATTAATAAAGTATTACAAGGAAATACATCGTAATCTATACTTAGTTTTTATTAATTTAGAGAAGGTATATAACAAGGTATAGAGGGAAATCTTATGGAGGTGTTTAGAGGCTAAGGTTGTGTTAGACCTCCTATCACTAAGGTTTATTCTAGAAGGGGGAAGGAAAGGGTAACCGAGTAAAGTTACCACTTTCTGTTATGGTCAGGGACTAGGGAGTGTTACGTGCATGTGGGAGGGGAGAGAATAGTAGAGTTTGTTACTTGGCTGACGTAAGAAGTTAGTTAATATAAATGCTGTAATGATTGGGAGGGGAGGTAGGCAATTACTAAGCATATACTGTGAGCCTTAGGCTAGAGAGAGCAGCACTCTCGAAGTTGGCTGCATACTACTTTGTAACTTAACAGAAATTCTCGTTACACATTAATAAAAGTTCAGCAAGAAATCTCTCAGCTACTAAGAGTTCTATCACTGGTATCAGAGCAAGGATCCTAACAATGGCTAACAAAAAGGGTGATAATCAGATGGATGGAATTGAGAAGGAAATCGAGAACTTACGTGAAGATTTTCAAAAGAGTTTTGAGCTATTAAGGGAGGAACGGAGACTGGAGAAGGAAGAAGTGCAAAGAAATTGGGAGCGATCTCAGCTAGAGATGAAAGAGTTACGTGAAATAATGACGATGTTTGTGAGTCACAGAGAAGTCAATAAGAGTGGTGAGTCGTCGGGCAATCACCGAAAGGAGGGAGAGGCGCGAGTGGACAAAGGGAAAGGGTCGCTGGAACCTGGGGGGAGTCGTGGGCCAACGCCAGGGGTCGAACCAAGGGGAAGTCCCGGTGACACTCCCCAGACAGGGTGGGTCAGTCGGAGTATCCACCGGAGTGTGGGTGAAATAACCCGACTCACCCAGAGCTATTTCGGGGGTGGCCGCGCCAGGCAGGGAGTCGAAGTGGGCCACCGGTGAGAGGAGAGCAGGAACCTGAGCCACCGAGAGAGGAATGGGGAGGCTACACCAAGCATCCATTGCCTGGGTTTGTGCGACCAGGAGAACCCCGAAGGGACTGTCGAATTCGACAAGTGGAGATGCCGGTATTTGATGGAGACAATCCGGACAGGTGGATTTATAGGGTGGAGAGATTTTTTTCAGTGGGCAGATTCAATGACAGGGAGAAGATGGAGTTGGTGTCCCTTAGCATAGAGAAGAAGGTGTTGGCATGGTTTCGATGGGTGGAGGGCCGAAGACCAATTAGAGACTGGGAGGAATGTAAAGAATTGCTTGTTAAAAAATTCAGACCCATCCAAGAAGGGACCCCATATCAGCGTCTGTTGGCCATCAAACAGACAGGCACAGTAGATGACTATATTTGCAAATTTGAGGAGCTGGCTGCTCCATTACCCGACTTGCTTGATGAAGTGCTGGAGAGTTCGTTTTTGAATGGGTTGTCAAAGGAGATCAGAGTGGAGCTTTTGATTGCTAATCCGAGAAGTTTGGGTTTAATGATGTCGTTAGCACAACAGATTGAGGAAAAGAATAAAATACTAGGCGAAGCAGGATCATGGGGGTAATAGAATAATCAGCTATGGTGGACACAAGGCGTGGGATACAACTGGAGAGAATGAGAAAAGTGGGGTTAAAACAGGAAAGGCCATTGCCACCGACAAGGGAGAGGGGAATTTCAAACGCTTAACCATTAGTGAGCTACAAGAGAAGAGGAGACGGGGGCTATGTTTCAAATGCGATGAGAAATACACACAAGGCCATCGGTGTAAAATGATAGACTTGAAGGTTATCACAGTCCTAGATGAAGAAATAGAAGTTGATACACTGGAAAATGAAGAAGAGGCAGAAGAGCAAGAAGTGGAACTACAGAATGTTGAGCTTTCAGCCGGGTCAGCAGCTGGATTAACACTACCCAAGACGATGAAGGTAGGAGGAGAGGTGGAAGGGGAGTCCGTGGTGATCCTCATTGATAGTGGAGCCACCCATAATTTTGTTTCAGAAGAGTTAGCATTAAAATGGAGCTCCAAATGGGATCCCACAAGCAAGTATGAAATTGTAGTGGAAAATGGAGACAAGGTAGCAGGCAATGGGGTTTATAGGAAGCTAAATTTGAAGATACAAGAGCTAGACATCTGTGAGGACTTCTTGCCAATGAACTTGGGCAACATCGATGTTGTTCTTGGCATAAAATGACTGAGAACATTAGGGGATGTTTTGACTAATTGGTGTACACTGGCTATGAAACTAAGAGTGGGGAAGAAAGAAATTATCATAAAAGGGGATCCCATCTTGTCGAAATCCTTGGTGAGTGCAAAATCCCTGTGTAAGGACTTGAAGGAAGGGGACTTAGTGTATTTGCTGCAGATGGCAGAACCAGAGGAAGACCTTAAGGGGATGAGTAAGTCAGCTGATCCAGAAATCAGTAGCCTATTGGAATAGTTTAAAGGGGTTTTTCAGTGGCCGCAGGCATTACCGCCAAAGAGGGGAAGAGAACATCACATCCACCTAATTGAAGGAGAAGACCCGTTAGGGTTCGACCCTACAAATATCCTCATTTTCAAAAGAATGAAATTGAGCGACTGGTCAAAGAGATGTTAGATGCGGGAATCGTTCAAACTAGCACATCACCATATGCTAGTCTACTTTTACTAGTTAAGAAAAATAATGGAGGGTGGCGTTTTTGTATGGATTATCGTGCTCTAAACAAGGTGACCATAAGTGACAAGTTCCCGATACCCATAATAGAAGAGTTGATGGATGAGTTAAGTGGGGCAGTCATCTTCTCTAAGATCGATTTAAAGTCTGGTTATCATTAAATAAGGATGAAGGAAGAAGATATAGAGAAAACCACATTTTGCACTCATAAAGGGCATTATGAATTTATAGTAATGCCCTTCGGTTTGACAAATGCCCCGCGACATTTCAATCCTTGATGAATCAGATTTTAAACCCCATCTTAGAAAATTCATACTAGTATTCTTTGATGACATCTTAGCTTACAACAGAAGTAAAGAGGAACATTTAAGACATTTAAGGTTGACTTTAAATATTTTGGAGGAGCAAAAGCTATATGCTAACTATAAGAAGTGTATTTTTGGGCAGCCTCACTTGGAGTATCTAGGTCACATTGTATCAGGACAAGGGGTTGCAGCAGATCAGTCCAAAATCGAGGCCATGTTAAGGTGGCGTAAACCAGAAACTTTGAAGGAGTTGAGGGGGTTCTTAGGGCTGACGGGTTATTACCGGAAATTCGTAAAAGGGTACAGCCACATTGCATGGCCGTTGACGCAACTGCTCAAGAAGAATAATTTTAAGTGGACGGTGGAGGCGGAGAGGGCTTTTAATAATCTGAAACAGGCCATGACCACCATGCTTGTTTTAGCCTTACCCGACTTCAGCCAGCCTTTCATTTTGGAGACTAATGCTTCAGCTTCGGGTGTGGGTGCGGTACTGATGCAAAATAATCGACCGATTGCTTATTATAGCCAGTCAATGTCAACAGAAAGAAAGGGATAATCTGCTTATAAAAGGGAGCTTATGGCTATTGTACTAGCTGTCCGGAAATAAAGATCTTACCTCCTAGGCCATAGGTTTGTTATTCGGACTAATCATAAACCATTAAAGTTTTTGCTAGAGCAACGTGAGATTCACCCTGACTATTAGAAATGGATTACCAAACTGTTAGGTTTTGACTTTGCCATTGAGTACAAACCGGGTAGGGAGAACAAAGTGACGGATGCTCTATCATGAGTACAATATGAGGAAGAGTTGCGGACTGCCATGGCATGCAAAATAATAGATATGGAGGTAATCTTGCGGGAGATAGCAGCTGATACCAAGCTGAGGGAGTTGGTTGAAGCTGTCAGTAGAGATCTGGGATTCAAGCCCCCATATACGGTGAAGCAAGGCAAACTCTACTACAAGGACAGATTGGTAATCTCGAATACTTTTGCCTTTATAACTAAAATTATGAAGGATGCTCATGAGAGCCATTTGGGAGGGCACGGAGGACCGTTAAAAATATATAAGCGCATTTCTAGGGAGTTGTATTGGGAGGCCATAAAGAAAGAAATCTATAGATTTGTGGCAGCTTGTTTAACATGTCAGCAGAATAAATACCTAACATTATCTCCAGCAGGACTATTGCAGCCACTTGCGATTCCAAATCAATTATGGGATGATATAACCATGGATTTTATCGAAGGGCTTCCTAAATCCCTTGGATTTGCATCCATCTTAGTGGTTGTGGATAGGCTGAGCAAGTATGCTCACTTCTTACCCCTTAAGCACCCGTACACGGCATAATCAGTGGCTGAAATGTTCATCAAGGAAATTGTGAGGCTACATGGATTTCCTAGATCAATAGTTTCTGACAGAGATAAGGTTTTCATGAGCAAAATATGGGGGGAACTCTTTAAGATGCATGGAACTGTTCTAAAATTCAGCTCATCCTACCATCCTTAAACGGATGGTGCTACTGAGTGGTGAATAGGTCAGTAGAAGTCTACTTGAGGTGCCATGCAGGAGATACCCCCAAGCAATGGGCGAAATGGTTGGGTTGGGCAAAATTTTGCTACAATACCTTCTATCACGTAGCTCTAAAAACTACACCTTTTAAGGTATTATATAGAAGGGACCCTCCTCCCATTTTTCAGATGGGATCAAGGGGTTCAAAAATGGAATCGGTTGATATATTACTACAACAAAGAGACCACTACTTGACCAAAATCAAACAACACTTATCGAAGGCACAAAATGACATGAAAAGCAGGGCTGATCAGCGTAGGAGAGCAGTAGTTTTCCAAGTGGGAGACATGGTATGGTTGAAGCTTGCTCCTTATAGACAATTGACGGTAGCAAGAAGAGTTAGTGAGAAATTGGCCCCCCGATATTTCGGTCGATTCTGGGTGTTAAGAAGGATTGGAGAAGTGGCCTATGAATTGCAATTACCTGAATTAGCCCGAATCCATCCTATCTTTCATGTTTCACAACTGAAAGCCGTGGTAGGAGAGGATAAAAATAGGTTGATTTTACCTGATAGATGTACAGGGGAAGAGGGGTCACTGGTGCAACCTGAACAAGTCTTAGCAGTAAGACCACTAGGGGGATCCAAGGATGGAAGTCTTGATAAAGTGGGAAGGCTTAGCAGATTTGGAGACTACTTGGGAAAGTTTGATGACATTGTGGAGCAATTTCCAGATTTTCACCTTGAGGACATGTTGGGACCCGATCTCGAAATCAGACTCCAACCGGAAAACGAAACGAAAAACGTAAACGGATTGTGAAACCAAAGAACGAAACGAAGCGAAAACGAAGGAACGGAACTGTTGGAACCCCACCCTGGTGAGACACGTGTCTGATGTCCTACGTGACATCTGGACGCGCATCCCACGAAGGAGGGATTCCTCACCACAGAAGAAATCTTAAAATCAAACTTAGTGTCCTCCGAACAAAATCTTGTAAGATTCATCTTAATTTCCGTCAATAAAATTAATCTACTTAGGGCCCAAAATAAAATCCAATTCCTAA
>JANITX010000001.1:39114432-39126724 GCA_027564395.1 Erythroxylum ulei
AACTTTAAATACTATATTCATTTATTTCAAAGGTTATTGTAATCATTATCTATTATGAAAAATATATTAGACATTTTAAAATGAGTTTTTAAATATATTTTTTGAAAATTATACACCATGGTTAGTAATTATATATGTATTTTATTCTTAATTTTTTCCTTATATTTACGTTGGCAACTCTACAAATGAAGAAAGAATAAAAAATATTTTTATGTTTTATGTAAAAAACTAGAAGGTTTAAATGAATGACATAATATTTTTATATCCTATTTATTGTTACATGTTATTGGTATTTATATATTTTTTGTAGATTACATAGAGTTAAAAAATAATTGAAATTGATTCAACCTCTTATAATTATTCAGTAGGGATGCGATACCATAAGTTAAGAAGAAATTTAAAATATGATAATAACAATTTATCAAATATAGTGAGAAAATTTTAATATAAAAACTGTTAATTTTATTTGAAGTCATTTCAAATTTAAATAAAAACATAAAATAAATAATTTTTAATATTTAGTTATGATCAAAATAACTTTCATTTATAATATATAAAACAATAAATATGCTTAAGCTACAAAGTAGAACTATTTAATATAGCATTTATTTTTATCATATTTATTGTACAAGCGAAAACTTACACATACTGTACTATGAATTCATTTTAATAATGAACAATATATAACACCGAGGCTATTTGATTGAACATACAATATCTTAACTCAAGAAAAATCCAAGTATAAAAGGTGAGCAAATTGACCTTCAGTTCACTTTTTAGTCTTTAGCCAGGTTTTGAAAATTAGACTGGAATGGACCAGATTGTCTAATCCGATCGAAAAATATTTGAACTAGTTAGTTTTTATACATAGAGATTATGGGGTGAAATCGAACCGAATCATTGGCCGGTTCAAATATTTTCTAGTCGGATCGGACAGTTCGGTCTGGTTTTTAACACCTTGGAAAATATAATAGAGTAAAACTCAGCTTGGTCATTGTGACTCCTACTCACACCAACATTAATACTTATGCAATGCCACATGACTAAACCGAACTAATGATCTACTTAGTCTACATTATTAAGGCTTAAATGACTTCATTCCTAAATGAACACTATAAACTTCTAATGTGAAGAATACAACTGAGTACGGCTGATTAATTTAGACAAAACGATTCCTTTTAATGTCCATTTTCACGTCAATTTGTTCGACTAACTTAGAATTCATTGTCATTTCCTTACCAGTTGGAAATGTCGTAAATTGTAATGTAGACTAGTTCATGACACAGAAAGCAATAGCTAGTTTTGATAACGTCTTGTATAATTGTTCTATACCTTTTGTTGTTTCATCCTCCGGCTCTATTTCTCGAAATCAAACCATAATTTTTTGATGAAAAAGCAAAAACGCATTCATTTGGATTCATATGCGGCGTCAGGTCTGAAAATGAACTGCCGATATGGCGGCTCAGGTTGACCTATAACTTCCTACCTGACAGTATCTTAATAAATTACAACAGTTGTATCATTTTTCGCACGGAGGACTTGGTTGGTTCTAACAGGATTATGGTTGTTGGAATTTTCTCGGGAAAAATGCCTAGATTTTGTCAAAGTAGCTAAGAAACACAGAGTTACAGGTGGTCTTGGGACTTTAAAACTCCTCCAACTTGTTGCATTTGGAACCAACGTCGGATGTTGAAAATGTTACACCGAACTAATGAACATTCATGTCGAAACAAAAGTAGAATCCAACTAGTTCTTTACTGTCCAAACTTAGTTTACAGGCGTAGCTTTGGAAACTGCACAATTTGTCAGTGACCATTTTCGTAAACGAGTAAATTAATGGCGGAGTTGTTGAAGTCAAGTTTTTTTTATTGTGTATTTTATTCGTTTATGTGCTTATCTCTCCATTGCTTCTTGTTCCTCTACGCAATCCTTTTTCCTTGTCTCTTACGTCAATGTGAATCATGTACCTTCCTATTGTTTCAGTTTATATATAGCATTCAGATGCTGTTCTTGCTCTTCTGTCCAGCAGGTGTTATCCATCCAATTCAGCTCATTGCAAGATCATTTCATCCTGCCAATGCCATTGGACTTCTTCAGCAGAAAGAATTGTATCACCTAAGCTGTAGAAGTACCTGAATTATTTCCATTTCTTACTTTACACCAGATTCCAAGCACAAGCAGTCTCGTTGCCTGTCGGTCAAATTTTTATTAAGGGTGTCTCAAATAATTGTATCAGATTACTGATATTGAATTGGGGTTGAAAGCTGAAGCAGGAGTACTTCAACAGAAAGTATGATTTCGCTTGAAGACATCAGCAAGGAAGCTGTTGATTTGGTATGTAATCAGGACTATCTGCATGTTCTGTTGTTTTAGCATTCATAAATGCATTCTTTTATTGCATGATTTCCAATTAAATGAAAATTAAAAGTGCACTTCCTGCTTTTCCCTGCACAGAAATATAATTGCTGATATTCCTGTAAGTTAAATTCTTGCAGGAGAACATTCCTATTGAAGAAGTTTTTGAGCACTTGCAATGTACAAACGAGGGACTCAACGATAACGAGGTTCAAAAGCGTCTGAATGTGTTTGGCTACAACAAACTTGAAGAGAAAAAGGTCTCTGAAGTCTTGTTTCAGCCCTTGTCTTAATGCTTTCCTTTGATAATTTTAAGAGCAACCTATTTATCGTTACCCTTTGCATCCCTTTTGTAACTGAACTTAATTTTATTATCTGCCATGTAGGAAAGCAAAATACTCAAATTTTTAGGATTTATGTGGAATCCATTGTCATGGGTCATGGAAGTAGCTGCAATTATGGCCATAGCCCTTGCTCATGGAGGGGTCAGTTTTCTGAGCCAATCTCATCCAAGAAAAATCCCATTGCAACAATGGTAGCCGAAGCTTGATTTATTGATATTTCTGCAATCTCATTATACAGGGAAGAGGTGTAGATTTCCACGATTTTGTTGGTATCATGGCACTGCTTATAATCAATTCAACCATCAGTTTCATAGAGGAAAATAATGCAGGAAATGCAGCAGCAGCTCTCATGGCTCGTCTGGCACCGAAAGCTAAGGTTTATCCGAAAACCTTATCCTTTTTCTCCATCTATTTGGCCTTCACATCTTCTAGTTCTCAGTACTTAGTAGCTATATATGCATATCTAATTCTCAACAACAGGTTTTACGTGATGGGAGATGGAGAGAGGAAGATGCTGCTGTGTTGGTTCCTGGAGACATTATTAGCATCAAATTGGGAGACATTATTCCAGCAGATGCCAGGTTGCTTGAAGGAGATCCTTTAAAAATTGATCAGGCATGTACTGAGGATAGTGCAACAGAAATCATGATATTACCTTAAATAGATGTATCCCTTTCAAATGTTTTTGAACTAAGGAGGGTCCAATACATTTCTTCTTTTGCAGTCTGCTCTAACAGGAGAGTCACTTCCAGTGACTAAAAATGCTGGTGATGGAGTTTATTCCGGTTCAACTTGTAAGCAAGGTGAAATTGAAGCAGTTGTCATCGCAACTGGAGTACATACGTTCTTCGGAAAGGCTGCTCATCTAGTAGAATCAACAACACATGTTGGACACTTTCAGCAGGTGAATCTCAGAACTCTTTCTGATCATAATATGGCTACTGTCAAACCCTCTGCTTGGCCATTGAAAATCTGGAATTTGAGTAGAAGGATATTTTTAGTTATAACACTAGCAGATACTCCAGCAAGATGACCTTTAAACTCAATGGTTTCAGGTCTTAACAGCAATTGGAAACTTCTGCATCTGTTCGATCGCAGTTGGAATGGTAATCGAGATTGTCGTTATATACGGGATACATAAAAGAGAATATCGTGTTGGAATAGATAACCTTCTAGTCATTCTCATTGGTGGTATCCCCATTGCCATGCCAACAGTTCTTTCAGTTACAATGGCCATAGGTTCACATCGCTTGTCTCAGCAGGTATTTTGAACTATATTGAATTAAGGACAGTGAACCAATATCCTAACTGCTGTCAGGAAAAGAAGTTAAATTGAGTCTCAGGATAAGAGACAAACTACTTAATTTTCGATGCAGGGCGCGATAACAAAAAGGATGACTGCTATTGAGGAAATGGCTGGAATGGATGTAATCTGCAGTGACAAAACCGGCACTTTGACTCTAAACAAACTGACAGTGGACAAATCTTTGATAGAGGTACTGACTTGGATCGTTAAGTTTCGAGTAGGGTGGGTTAATAAGGCTTGAGAATGTTCCCTCTTGCTAAAACAAAATCCTATCTGTGACTGCGTTTCACTTATCCTATTTCATCACAGGTTTTTGCTAATGATGTGGATAAGGACATGGTTGTATTGATGGCAGCAAGAGCTTCACGGTTGGAGAACCAAGATGCTATTGATGCCGCCATTGTTTCAATGCTGGCTGATCCCAAGGAGGTAGTTTAATGATGCTCATTCTTGTATGGATGAAATAATTGAGGCATAATTCTAAGTACTTCGACTTGTGGTAGCTATACCTGGATGCAAGATTTTAAAATGCGGTCGGCAATCACAATTATGGCTGCAATATTGCCGTTGCAGTCCAGACACTTACTGCGATTTGTTGCAATTGTGACCGTATTTTCTGGAATTTTGCCAGCACTGTTTTTAAACCTCGCCTGCCATGTTTGATGTATTCTGCTTACCATGTTTCAATTGAACTGAATTCATTCTGACATAATGTTGCAAGGCACGAGCAGGGATAACTGAAGTTCACTTCCTTCCCTTCAATCCCACGGATAAGAGAACAGCACTGACATACCTTGACAAGAGTGGAAAGATGCACAGAGTGAGCAAAGGAGCACCAGAACAAGTAATAGTTTATGTCTACAGCTTATCAGGTTACAGTGCATACCAAACCATAAACTTATGTCCCTCTTTTTCCTTGTAATGTGGCAGATTCTCAATCTAGCATTGAATAGATCAGATATTGCAAAAAGGGTGCACAGTATCATTGATAAATTTGCGGATCGTGGGCTTCGATCCCTCGGAGTTGCTCGACAAGTATGGCCTCTCAATATACTTTACCTGGTGTTCTTGAATTTCATTTTACAATAGGATATTGATCAAATGAGATTCATTGTTTCCAGGAAGTTCCTGAAGGTACCAAAGACAGCCCTGGTGGACCCTGGGAGTTTGTTGGTCTTCTTCCTCTCTTTGATCCACCACGCCATGACAGTGCAGAAACCATTAGAAGAGCTCTAGATCTTGGTGTGAGTGTTAAAATGATTACCGGTGACCAACTAGCAATTGGGAAGGAGACGGGAAGGAGGCTCGGAATGGGAACAAATATGTACCCGTCATCCTCTTTGCTCGGAGAAAACAAGGACTCAAAAATTGGAATTCTGCCAGTTGACGATCTCATTGAAAAGGCTGATGGATTTGCTGGGGTTTTTCCAGGTGATTTATATCGATTACTGTAACTAATTTTAGTATCAAACTCTCCTAATCTTGTACCTTTCGCTTCATTGTAGAGCACAAATATGAGATTGTTAAGCGATTGCAAGCAAGAAAGCACATAGTTGGAATGACGGGTGATGGAGTTAATGATGCACCAGCATTGAAGATCGCTGACATTGGAATTGCTGTAGCAGATTCAACAGATGCTGCTCGCAGTGCTTCTGATATAGTCTTAACAGAACCTGGCCTGAGTGTGATCATAAGTGCTGTCTTAACCAGCCGCGCAATCTTCCAAAGAATGAAGAATTACACAGTAAGATGTTCTCATAAAAAAATAAAAAAAAGCTTAAAAGTTACCAACAAGACAAAAACTTATAATTATCCTTGTTCTAATTCTCTTTTTATACTCTTTCAGATATATGCAGTTTCCATCACAATACGTATTGTGGTAAGTCTTCCATTTCGTGTTCCTTCATTATTAAAACTCTCTCTTTTACTTCCTTAGTTCTGCAATTTGCATTTGTATGGCAGGTGGGATTTGTGTTGCTCACTGTATGCTGGAAGTTCGATTTCCCTCCATTCATGGTTCTCATCATAGCCATTCTCAACGACGGTGAGTTATGTACATCAGTTTTCTTTTGAACGGCAAGTCCTTAATTACTTCTGAAATATGTGCACAGGTACGATCATGACCATATCCAAAGACAGAGTTAGGCCATCACCTATACCAGACAGTTGGAAACTCAGTGAAATATTTGCAACTGGGATTGTGATCGGTGGCTACCTTGCGATAGCAACAGTAGGGTTCTTCTGGGCAATTTATGAAACTGATTTCTTTACGGTAAATCCATCTATGCATGCTATTACCAGGTTCGAATCTGTTTTATGTGAATTTGGTTTCTAACTTTTTGGTGTCACAGGATCATTTTCATGTAGAAAGTTTGAGAAAGAAACTCTATGATCTCACTGACAAACGTGTCAGAGACACCCTGAATGGGAAGCTAGCATCAGCTGTGTACCTTCAAATTAGCACCATTAGCCAGGCTCTAATATTTGTGACTCGTTCAAGGAGCTGGTCGTTCATGGAGAGGCCTGGTTTTCTTCTTGTTTTTGCTTTCGTCATAGCACAACTGGTAAATGGTTAACTGGACAGAAAAGAAAAAGAACTTACAAATATACACATAAATAAGCATACAGTTGCTAACGAGTGCTCGATGATACATTACAGATTGCAACTGTAATCTCAGCGACAGCGACCTGGTCATTTGCAGGAATACACCAGATTGGATGGAAATGGTGCGGCGCTATATGGGCATATAACGTTGTAACCTACATGCTGCTTGATCCTATTAAGTTCGCTGTCCGATATGCATTGAGCAATAAAGCCTGGAATTTGGTATACAACCAAAGGGTAAGTGAAACAAAAGCGTCGTAACAGCTGGGAATCTTCGAGTTGGTTGGTTGGTTTTGATTATTTGACTAATAAGAACTTTCTGTTTTCCCTGATCAGACGGCATTAAATCCTCAAAAGGATTTTGGCAAGGAAGCTAGAGAAGCTGCATGGGCAACAGAGCAGAGGACACTTCACGGTCTTCAATCTACAGAACCAAAATCCTTCGAAAAGGGTGTTTTCGGGGACATCAGTGTCATGGCCGAAGAAGCCAAGAGACGCGCTGAAATCGCAAGGTTCGATCTCTTTCCCTCCTTAACGTAGCTAACAATCACGTACTTATCAAGTTATCATTCCAAAACTTGATGAGCTCCTTGAACTTTCTGCTTCCTGATACATTTGTTACGAAGAAAAGATTATGTTTACTGGTTCGGTACGTTGCAGGCTAAGAGAGCTTCGCACTTTGAAAGGAAGAGTAGAATCCTTTGCCAAGTTGAAGGGATTAGACATTGATGTTAATCCTCATTATACGGTGTGAGGTCTGCTTTTGCTTACTTTGCTTATCGTCATCAACTTGTTCACTATCCTCCATGCCACAAGACATTGGCTGCAAGTTTGAGCGAATAAATACACGAGTGAACAACGCAGGCTTCGTCTTGAGCTTTTTCCTTCTATTCTTTTCTTTGTTCTCCATTTTACTCGTGTTATTGCACAATATATTTTGACAAAATTCCAACTTTACAATCATAAGCATAATCATGTTTTTGAAAAAAATTATTTAATGACTCACTTAAATTTTAAATTTGACTTATATACTTACAAACCTATTAGACATAAACCTTTAAAATTTAAAAATATTTAAATAAATTCCATAAAATTGAAACTTAAAACCTCATACACAAATAAATACTTGAAAAATCCTAATAATACATCCATTAAATATTTAATTATTTTTTAAGATGATAAAATTAATTCAAATACACTAAGGTGTCATTATGATTATTTGTAATTAACCGAGTTTTAATTTAAGTTCAAGTTTTTATTTTAACTTTTTCCAACTTTTCTTTTCAATTTTAATAAGATAATTCAAAACCAACTTTTGGGTTCAGGATGAAATCAAATTTTTTAATTTCAATTAAATTTTGAATTGAACTCAAATTTTTAAGAATTTATTTAAGTTGCCTATAATTCCAATACGGCCAATTCATTGTCATTTCTATTCTCTTTTATTTTATTATATATGTTTCAACTCTTACATGTATATATATGTTGAGATTCCCGCTCAAATAGGAATTAAGTTATATTAAAAAAAGAAGAAGCTAAATGCAATTTTTGCTTGTAAAGATACATGACCATAGCAAAGGCAGCGTATCTTTCATGGCCATCTCATGGTCAAACTTGACCATATGAATTCTTGCCTGTTAAGGAATTATGGAAGACCATGAATTGAGGTGGCAAGTGACTTTGAGGCGCTTCTTGTCTCTATATATATGTGTGTGTGCTGCAATATATTTAGTGTGGGTGTGAGAGTCAAGTCACAATTTTCGGTATAAAAATTGTGAGGAATATTTTGAGAGGGTTAGTCACAAAATTGTGTTCAATTTTGTGAGGAGTGTGTCACACATAAGATTAGTGTGAACAGTTTTTTATTCGCATGTACCCTTTATAAAATCATTTTTTTCCCTTTTGCTTAAGTTTTTCTCCTTCCTATTACGTTTGCACAAAGAGAGAGATTTGCTCCTGTTATTCCGCTGCAATATTTAATATCGCTCGTATCTCCCTTCAAGTGGTATCAAAGCTACCAAAGTCTTTTTGGGGGGAGGCATTGAATACAGTTATACATGTACTTAATCGGTCCCCCTGTGTCGCTTTACAACTAAATGTTCCTAAAAAAGTTTGGACAGGGAAGAATATTTCCTATGATCATTTGCGAGTCTTTGGTTGTAAAGCTTTTGTTCACATTCCTAAGGATGAGAGGTTGAAGCTTGATGTCAAGACACGACAATGTGTGTTCATTGGATATGGTGAAGATAATCTTGGATATTGGTTTTATGATCCAGTTCATAAGAAGCTGATTAGGAGTCGAGATGTTGTATTTGTTGAAAACGAGACCATTGAAGACATTGATAAGGTCCCGAAATCTAATGATGATTCAACTGATTTTGATGCAGTTCCTCCAATAATGGTACCTAGACAGGTTGGAGATGAGGCTCGAAATGATCAGCAGGATACAGATGAAAATGATACTCCAAATCAGATAGAGTCGGATAATGATGAGCCGAATCAATTGCCAATACCAGAGGTTTCTTTTACCCCAATAAGGAGATCTTCTAGAGTACGACAACCCTCTATAAGATACTCCACAGATGATTATGTCTTGATGACTGACGGAGGAGAACCATAAAATTTTGAAGAAGCCATAGGAGATGAACACAAAGGAAAATGGATAGAAGCCATGCAAGATGAAATGAGATGAAAATAAGACCTTTGAAGTAGTTAAGCTACCTAAAGGCAAAAGAGCTTTGAAAAATAAGTGGGTGTATCAGGTCAAACATGAGGAACATAACCCACATCCTCGGTACAAAGCAAGGTATGGTGGTTAAAGGTTTCAACCAACAGAAAGGAGTTGATTTTGATGAAATTTTCTCACCAGTGGTGAAGATGACATCCATCCGAACAGTACTGGGTATAGCAGCAAGCCTTAATCTTGAAATAGAGCAGATGGATGTAAAAACAGCCTTTCTTCGTAGAGATTTAAAGGAAGAGATTTACATGGAGCGGCCAAAGGGTTTCAAGGTCAAAGGAAAAGAGAACTATGTTTATAGACTAAAGAAAAGTCTGTATGGCTTGAAACAGGCACCAAGACAATGGTATAAGAAGTTCGAATCAGTTATGGGGAAGCAGAACTATAAGAAGACAGCTTCTGATCATTGCGTGTTCTAGCCAAAATTCTCTAATGATGATTTTATAATTCTCCTACTTTACGTAGATGACATGTGGATTGTTGGCAGGAATACTTCTCGAATTGATGACTTAAAGAAGCAATTGAATAAATCTTTCTCTATGAAAGATTTAGGTCTAGCAAAGCGGATACTTGGGATGAAGATTGTCCGCGACAAAATTTCCAAGACGTTATGGTTGACACAAAAAAAGTATATTGAAAAGATACTTCAAAGATTCAACATAGATAAAGCTAAAGCAGTTAGTTCTCCTCTTGCTAATCACTTTAAGCTTAGTAAAGATCAATGTCCTTCTACTGATGAAGAGAAGATAGCAATGGAACGAGTTCCATATGCTTCAGTTTAATGTATGTCATGGTATGTACGCGACCAGACATTGCTCATGCAGTTGGTGTTGTTAGTCGTTTTCTTTCCAATCCAGGAAAGGAACATTGGGTTGCAGTAAAGTGGATTTTCAGATATCTTCGGGGCACTTCAAGGTTTTGTTTATGTTTTGGATCTACCAAGCCTATATTAGTTGGATACACGGATGCTGACATGGCTAGGGATAAAGATTCTCGAAAGTCTACCTCGGGCTATTTGATTATGTTTTCAGGGGGAGCAATATCCTAGCAGTCAAAGCTACAAAAGTGTGTTGCATTGTCTACTACAGAAACCGAGTTTATTGCTGCAATGGAAGCTTGTAAAGAAATGTTATGGATGAAGGATTTTCTCCAGGAACTTGATTTTCATCAAGATAAATATGAGTTATTTTGTGATAGTCAAAGTGCCCTTCATCTTGCCAAGAACTCTTCCTTTCATTTGCAATCCAAACAAATCGATAAAAGGTATCATTGGATTCAGGATGCACTGGAACAAAGTTTGTTACAACTTGATAAAATTCATACCGAAGATAATGCATTAGATATGCTTACAAAAGTTGTTCCAAGAGGAAAGTTTGAATTTTGTTGATCAACCGCTGGGATGTCAAGACCTCCTATATGAGCGTGAGGGGGAGAATTGTTGAGATTCCCGCTCAAATGGGAATTAAATATTATTAAAAAAAGAAGAAGCCAAATACAACTTTTGCATGGAAAGATACATGGCCATAACAAAGGACACGTATTTTTCATGGCCACCTCTTGGTCAAACTTGGCCACATGAATTCTTGCTTGTTAAGGAATTCAAGGAGGACCATGAATTGAGGCGCCATGCATGGTGAGGCGATACTTTTCTCTCTATATATATGTTTGCTGCAATATATTTAGGGTGTGTGTGTTAAGCCACAATTTTTGGTATAAAACTTGTGAGGAATATTTTGAGAGGGTTAGCCATAAAATTGTGTTCAATTTTGTGAGAAGTGTGTCACACATAGGATTAGTGTGAACATTGTTGTATTGCCCATTATTTTCAGTGGAAGTTTTTATTCGTGTATACCCTTTATAAATTCATTATTTTCTTTTTAATATTTTTTCCTCCTGTTACGTTTGCACAAAGAGGGAGATTTTCTCCTGTTATTCCGCTGCGATATTTAATATCACTTGTATCTCCCTTCACATACATGATCAAACCAAAAGATATATGGAAAATGAATTTACACCACTAATAGGCAGAAGGAATAATTTGGAAGCTAAGTATATCCAAAGTGGATATTCATTGCTTGATTACAAGCCACTTGAGAAAGGAGAACTTTGGGAGTATCCTTCGGTTTTAGATTAAATCAGCCTATGCTTGCCTTTGTCCTTAAGATCTAAAAATCTCCTTATAGTAGCAATTGGTGAACTGCCCTAAAAGATGTTTCAGCCATTGATAGGGATCTTGGAAATGGGGGTTTAGGTTATAGGAGGGACTAAGTGAAGGAGACAAGCTTATAACCCAAATCAATAATTCACTAACATTGATGATAACCTTAATTCTAGAATTATCAAGGAATGGTTGTAGGAAGTCTGGTGTAGTATTTGATATGTGGAGAGGACCTAAACTACTCTAATTATCATGCCATAAGGGGACTTTACCACTGTTACCGATCTTGCAATTAATTGCATTAACCAGGCGTCTTGCAAATAGAATGTTGAAGATTTAATTTTCATTTTTGATAAACTTATTCTTAAGTAAAAAGCATGGATCCATATGAATCAAAAAGTCGCATCAGATGTTAAAATTCTCCAAAGCGTCTTTGCTAGCATTGTTTTGCTAAAGAACTTGAGTGGTAGGTTCATTAAGCCTCCTTCATCTTTAGGCTAACGGACTTCCTCCCATTTCACCTTTACCTTAAAGCTCTATACCATAAGAACTTGAGTCATCTTTTCTATAGCCTTAATTAGTCCTTTTGAAAGGAAAAGAGAGAGAGAGAGAGAACCAAAAGTTATGTATCAAATTGAGAACAAAATTTGTGACCTCTGATTTTATTGCATTGTTGGATCGCGTACGGTCCGAGTATTCATAATACACTGCGGAAAAGACCATACAAGAACATGACGTATAATCGAAAACACCAAGGATTTACGAAAATACCTTATTGTCGTGA
>JANITX010000001.1:39165722-39182220 GCA_027564395.1 Erythroxylum ulei
TTAATTAAAAAATAATGTTAAATAAAATCTATTTATTTTAATATAAAAAAAATTAATTAGTTTAAAAAATTAATCGATTAATTAATAAATCGACCAGTTGTTTAACAATAAAGATTATTAAATTAAATTAAACTAAAAAATTAAAAATTTTAAAAAATTAACCAATTCAAAATTTGTACTGTTAAATAAGCTAAACTGATTTAGTTTTTAAAATATTGAGTGTAATTATTATTCTTACACGTATAATTCTACTTGTCAACAATAATCACACATAATATCCATTGGACTCATTTTTGATCCGGTTATCATTTATTAAGATATTAACTTCATATCTCTACTTTTGTATATTATTTAAATTTAAGATCACGTTTGATTTGCATTAAACCTGTGTTTATGATCTTATCAATACTAATTAGACATCTCTTTGTTTGCATTATTACTTTTTAAATTTAAGTTCTATGTTTGATTTGCAATAAATAGGGTTGTGATCGTATCAATACTAATTAATTTTTTTGGTTAAATCAAATTGAAGATGATATAAAGGTCACATGGATATCATATCCGGCCATTCTGCTTTAACTTGACAAATTGACGTGACCAAAATGAGGTCCATATTATCATTGTTTTTAAAACCCAAGCAAAAGTTAAATTAGGATATTTAATGTTTAAAAGGACCGTAATAAAATTGACTAAAAATAATAAAATTAAAAAATGTTAAAAATTATTGAAGAAGATTATTTTTACCTATCGAAAATTTTAAAGTTTAATTAAAAAAGAAACTGTTAAATAAAAATTTATCAGTTTATTTTAATTTATAATTTTTTTTTAGTTTATGAAAATTAACTTATCAAAAAGTTAAAGACCAAACTAAAAAGTTAAATAATTTAAAAATTTTATTATTAAACTGTCGAATTGGTTCGATAGTACATATTATTATGTTAAGCATATATTTGTTTGAGCCCCTAAATATATTCCTCCTACTTTCCAAAATTCAAATTCACCTTTTGATTTTGTCCAATTTTCATATTTTGTATTCAAAAAACATCATCTCTGTCAAATAAATAACTTTGATACAAAATCTGAAGAACAGTGAAAAGAGTAAGGATTGAGTTACTAATAACAAATAGAATGGAACCTAAGTCACATGTGAGTTAGTAAGGGGTTTTTCTAGTTTAAGTGAGATTGTAGCTTCAAACTTTCCTCATGTATGCAACTGTTTAAAACTTGGGGTCAGAGCTTTGCCTCTCGTAAGGAACCTACCCGACTCGAGCGGAGATTAGTCTAGATGTGGATGGCTTAAAGTGTCTTTTTATAATCGGGATTCTCCTAGGACACCTCATGGGCAACAAAAAAAAACAAATAGAACGACAAAAGGCATAGATGTTGAGGAAACGAATGAGCCCAAAGAAACATGTATAATGAAGAATTGAGTTATCAGCTATATCTTTTCTCTTCACACGTTACATATCTATATACAAGAATAATTTTTCAGTCAACTCTAACTATTTTCACTAATTATGGATCCCTACCATTATGGCCTACTCTAATTATGGAATTTGACTCTTACAATTACGCCAACACAATGATATGACACGATCATGCCAACACTCCCCCTCAAGTTGGTACATAGATATCTATCATGCCTAACTTGTCAATCACTACGTGAAATGCTCGACTTGAGACTGCCTTTGTAAGGATATCTGCGAGTTGGCTCTCAGATTTAACGAATGAAAACTGAATAATCTTTTGATCTAACTTCTCCTTGATAAAATGACGATCAACTTCTACGTGCTTAGTTCGGTCATGTTGAATTGGATTTTGTGCGATTTGGATTGCAACTTTGTTATCGCAAAATAAATTTATGGGTACTGAACACTCAATTCCAAGGTCCTGCAGAATTCCTTTAATCCACAATAGCTCATATAAACCATGTGCCATACCTCGAAACTCTACTTCTGCACTTGATCGAGCAACAACCTTCTGTTTCTTGCTCCTCCAGTTAACAAGATTGCCTTCTACAAATGTGAGATAACCTGAGGTAGATTTCCTGCTTGATTGATCTCCTGCCCAATCAGCATCAGTGTAACCTTCGATAGTGGATGCTTCATTCTTTGAGTATAATAGCCCTTTTCCTGATGCACCTTTTAAATATCTCAAGATTCTATAGACTGCGTCTATGTGTTCTTTATTCAGAGCATGCATAAACTGACTTACCATACTCACAGGATAGGCAATATCCAGCCTAGTATAAGTTAGATAGATCAATTTTCCCACTAGCTATTAATAGCGACCAATATCTACTGGACTTTGGTCAAGAGAAGTCTCAAGTGAATGATTCATCTGCAATGGTGTTTCAATTGGTTTGCAATATATCATTCCGATTTCAGTCAATAAATCCAACACATATTTTCGTTGGCAAAGAGAAATTCCCTTTCTTGACTGTGACACTTCAATACCTAGGAAAATCTCAAGTTTCCCAAGTCTTTCATTTCAAACTTGGTGGCCAAATACTTTTGTAGTCTCTCCATTTCTTTAGCATCGTTACCCGTCAATACCATATCATCCACATACACAATCAATGCTGTCACCTTTTCTCCTTCATTTTTGATAAACAAAGTATGGTCAGAGTTACTTTGCTTGTAACCAACTAACTTCATTGCTGCTGTAAACCTCCCAAACCAAGCTCTAGGAGATTGTTTAAGCCCATATAATGATCTCTTCATAATGATCTCTTCAATTTACATACATTATCTTCATGTATGGTTCCACACTTGACACCAAGTGGAAGCTCCATGTAAACTTCTTCCTCCAAGTCACCATTTAAGAAAGCATTCTTCACACCAAATTGTTGCAATGGCCAATCTCTATTAACTGCAACTGATATGAGGATGTGAACAGTGTTTAGCTTTGCTACTGGTGCGAAAGTTTCCTGATAATCAACTCCATACTTTTATGTGTAACCTTTTGCTACCAGCCTTGCCTTGTATCGGTCAATGCTTCCATCAACTTTAAGCTTCACAGTATGCACCCATTAGCAACCAACTGCCTTCTTCCTTGGGGGCAATGACACTAGTTCCCAAGTTGAGTTCTTTTTTAGAGCTTCCATCTGTTCATTCATTGCTTTTGTCCACTTTGGATCTTCTAAAGTTTCCTACACATTGTTAGGAATAGACACTTCGGATAATTGATCAACATTCAGGGCATATAAATTCAACAGCCTGTGAGTGGAGGTATAGTTATTAATGGGGTATTTAACATTTACTTTGAGAGAAGGTTCATATTGTTTCTTTAGAATACCTCTATTTGATCTTGGTGCTAACTTAAATGGTAAAGGATTGTTAAATACTTGAGATTCGATGTCTTTTTGAACATTCTAAGAAGGAGGCTCTTCGGTTAGTGGTGTTAAGAGAGGCTCTTCTAATGCATCTTTATCACCATCTTTTGGCACATCATTCTCAAACAAACTTGATAGACTTGGAGTCTGCAAACTTGAAGCATCTACATTGGATTGACAACTGGTATCCTGATATGTATTCAATTTCCCTTCTATATCCTCCAACTTTAAGAACTCAGTTTCACCATTTGAAATTCCATTATTTTCCCTATTCAACTCAGGCTCATCACTCGAGTTCTCCCCTTGAGGAGATGAGCTTGAAACTCCCCCTGTGTAGTATGGTTAGGTTTCATGAAAAGAGACATCCAAAGAAATATGTAATTTTTTATTTTGTGGATCATAACATCGGTAGCCCTTTTGAAAATTTGAGTATCCAACAAAAACACATCGTTTGGCACAAGGATCTAATTTGCTTCGTAAGGCTTTGGGAATATGAACATACGTTGTACACCTAAAGATTCTGGGTTCAAGGTTTGGTAGATGGGAAATAGAGTAAAAAGATTGTAACTTTTGTTGTGGAGCTTGGAAGCCAATAACTCAAGAAGGAACTCGATTTATTAGATAAACTGCAGATTTGACCGCCTCTCCCTAATAAAACTGCGGCATGTTCATCCCAAAGAGAGATGCACGTACCACCTCCATAATTTGTCTATTTTTCCTTTCTACCAACCCATTCTGTTGTGGCGTGTATGTACGAGAGGTATGGTGACGTATTCCCAGTTGGTTTAGATTTCTCCAAATGAAGCATCAATAAATTCCATGGCATTATCAAATTGCCAAATTTGAATTTTTTGCTGAAATTAAGTAAGGACTATATTGTAAAATTCCTTAAATGCCATAAATGTGTCACTCCTCTTATGAAGAACAAACACCCATGTGAACCTGGTGTGTTCATCAATGAAAGTAATAAAATATCGAGCCTTTGAAATTGATGGAACCCTTGCAGGTCCCCAGATATCAGAATGTATAACAACAAAAGGTTGGGAGCATTTATTCAAACTTGGCAAATAAGAAATTCGATGATTTTTCGCCAATTTACATACACAACATTTGAAATTTGAAACATCCAAATCAGGAAATAAATCTGGTCGAAGTTTCTTAAGATAACCAAAAGAAATGTGACCTAGCCTTTTATGTTATAACCAGATATTTGTGCGAGATTTTTCAACCCCATTTTTTTGAAATGCATAACTGAATTGTCATTCCCCATCTTCAGTTAATTCCAAATAGTAGAGCTCATGTCTTTTAACAATATAACCAAGAGTCCTTCGGGTCAGAATGTCCTGAAAAACACAAAATAAAGGCTAAAAAATTACAAGAAAATTAAGAGAGGAAGTAATTTTACTGATCAATAAAAGATTATACTCAAGGGTAGGAACAACTAAGATAGTATCAAGTGTCAATTTATTGGATAAAACGACAGATCCTTCTCCGATAATAGGAGAAGTGCTTCCATTTGCAGTGGAAATGTCAGCCTGAGGGGATGGATGAATTGTTTGTAATTTTTTCGAACCATTAGTCATATGATCGGTTGCCCCAGTATCAATTATCCAAGAATTATTCCTAGCAGTGATAGAAAGTACATCCACCTTACCAGAAATACCTGGTTGGGCCATGTTGGCTATAGGTTGCGGTTTTTCTTCATGGGTCAGTTTGTTATCCCTTTGTACAGCCACTGCTACTTTGCCAATGACCTTTTTTCTTGGCTTCTTCGGGAAATCCCACCAGTCTCGATACCCGATAATCTCATAGCGTCGTTGTTTTGAGTGTCCTGTCTCACCACAATGATTACAAACAAAATTATTAGATTTTTTGATGGTGGATTATTTCGCCCTTTGTTTCGATGAACTACCATTACTGAACTTTCAAAAGGTGGTCGTGAATTTCCCATAATCTGCCTCTGTTGAGCCTCTCTTCTGACATATGCATAAGTATTTCCCAAATATAGCTTTGGATCCTTTCGTAGAATCTCACCACGAACTTAATCAAATTCTGCATCAAGCCCACTTAAGAAGATATGGACCCGTAGCCTTCCCATTATGGAGTGCATATGTACAACTCCAGTAGTTGTGTTTTCCTGCATAGCCATCCGATGATCAATTTTCTGAAAAATTGCAACTAGTTCATTATAATAGGTAGGCAACGGTTGACCATTTTGTTTGGTAGTGAAGAACTTTTGAATCAATTCAAATAAGCAAGTCTCATCTGAGCCATCATAGAAAGTTTTCGCAACAGCTTCCCATATCTCCTTAGCTGTGGCAAGTCGAATAAATCGTTGCATTAGATGGGGGCTCATTGAATCAATGAGCTAGCTCTTAACTTTGTTGCTGTCGATAGTCCATGTTGCGTAGCTAGAATCATTTGTTGCTAGTTTCACCGTTTCACCTGTAAGATAGCCAATTTTGTTTCATGCTCCAATGCGCATTTCCATCAATTGTGACCATAAAGGAAAATTTATTTCATCAAGAACAACTCTGGTGGGAAAAACCGTGTTGTCTTGTCGAACTATGATTGATGGTGGTGGGTTATACGATGTGGTTGGAATGATGGAACTTGGATTCATGGTTGTTGGTATGGAGCTTTGATCTTCCATTCCGATTCAAAGAAAAAGAAAAAACGGTTCAATACGAGATTCAATTTGGTTTTGATTTGTTTGTGGATCAGAACTAAGCTCTGATACTATGAAGAATTGAGTTATCAGCTATATCTTTTCTCTTCACACGTTACATATCTATATACAAGAATAATTTTTCAGTCAACTCTAACTATTTTCACTAATTATGGATCCCTACCATTATGGCCTACTTTAATTATGAAATTTGACTCCTACAATTACGCCAACACAATGATATGACACAACCATGCCAACATATAAGATGTGACTCAGAGGCTATTTGAGTAGTTCTTGAGAATAGGTAATTGAAACATAGGGCGATTTGACCAAAACAAGTAATGTTGTATTATAAGTATGTAAAGTCCTTAATTTGCTGTTATCCGTTTATGTAAAGAAAAAAAAGGTAATAAATTAAAATTTTGCTAATCTTTTGAAACATTTTAATTTAGTATCAAATTTTTGGAAGTTTAAAATTTGTACAAATCAGATCAAAATGATATTTTTATTTATGTGATTGATAGATATTCACGTGTCATTTAGAAATAATCTTTTAACTTGATTTATACAAAATTTAAAAGAATAGTCATTGAATTCAAATTCTTAAAAAATTTGAGACTGAATTAAAAGAATATAAAAAATTGAACACTTTTTCAATATATATTATCCAAAGAAAATCAGTAATTTTCTAGGTGTATTTGAATTCCTGAAAGTAAAGAGCCGTAGCGCAGTGGATGTTGCCAAATTAGAGGAAAATTGTTTGGGATAACAAATGTGGTCCGGCCTCGCCTGACGGCCTCGCCTGACAAAAAGGTAAAAAACAATGTTTTTTTTTTAAAATATATAATTTGGCTGGGCCGAGTCGGCCTACCTGACTGCCCAAGCCTAACACGGCCCGTTGCCATCCTTAAAAATTGTTTAATATTATATTTATGTGACTTTTGTATTATCTTTAAGATAATTTGAACCAATGTTATAGATATCCTACTTGTACCGATATCGTATTTAGTTCTGATATGTTATTAGTACCGGTCAATACTAAGTACTATTTTGGGTAATTTTTAAAAATTTAAAAATAGTCCTAAAATTTTTAAAATCATAAAATAGTCACTTAATATATTTTTTAATTTTTTATCGACATTATTTCCAAAAATAAAAATAATATAAATTTGAAATAATAGTTACCTTTTTGTTTCTATTAATATTACTTTTCACTTATTTAACATATAACAATAACTATAATTAATATAAGAAAAATATCGTTTAATCATCATACATATATAAAATTAAGAATAATGTAAAGTATTCAAAATATTACAATTTTAATTACATCAAAAATAAAATAGAAAGGATAATCAAATTTTATGACTATAAGTATTACAACAAGAGTTCATATTGACAAATATTAGAAGTGAAACTTAAAACAAAAATATCAATAATTGAAAGTTTTACATTATATTACAAATACAAAATTCAACATATGTATTAAATATAAGTAAAATTAAAAAAGTAAAAGAAATAAAAAATATAGAACGTTTTTTCAATCCAATATCTATTCAAATCGTATTAACTCAATTTCTCTTTTGATATAATTCTTTTTCTCCTTTTAAAACTCACCATCGTTATTATTTAAATCTATTACATTAAAGGATACATCAATACTTTTTGGTCTAAGAATATCTTCCGAGTCATTCTCGTATACTTATCCCTTTAAACTTTCAATGCCGTATAAGGATGGCAGTAGTTGATCCACCCGTAAGGTTTCGTCTAAGTGATATTATTGAAAGTTCTAATTAAGGTTTGATTAAGTCTAAATCATAACTTTAAAACTTTGGATTTAATTATAAACATTTGATGAGCAAATCGTGGTTGCTGACCGATGGCAGACAAGAACTGAAGTCTGAAACTAGCCAGAGAGAAGAAGAAGGAAGAAAGAAAGCATTAAAAGCAAAGGGCAAAAGGCCCCCAAAGGGCATGTGCTAATTGAGCAGTTTCCCGAATAATCCCCATTGTGAATGTACTCTCCAGTTGCTGACATTGATGAGTACAGTTTGGAAACAATAAATGTCTGTTGATTTTAATTGGGTCATACCCTCCTTGCTTGCTACTCTTTTGCGGCTTTGCCCAATCACCAACTACCACTTATTTTAAGTTGTGACTCTTTCGTCTACACTTCGATCACCTGATTCCCCCACTTCTTATCTCAAAAGTTCCTCGGGCCAACCAGCAGCTGCTAAAGTTTCCATTTTGTGCTGCAAAATCATCAGCAGCTCAGTATTTTCGTCCAAGTCATGGCCTTTCACCTTCCTTCTATTGTTTTTGCCTTCATTTATTTTGCCCTCTTGATTCTTCCTGTTGTTCAGTCCATACCCTTCATTGTTCTCCATGGTAATTGTCTACGCGATTACTTCTTTTCTGGGTTTCTTTTTTGTTATCTGATGATCTGTTGTTTTCTCTTTCTGGGTTTGTTAGTGGATGATTTTGGAGTCTGATAACGTTTCTATTGGGTTGCTACTTGAGCGAATTATTCGATGTAACTGGTTCTTGTGATGATTACTCCATGACGAACTATAGATGAACTTTTGCATTTAACACAGAAACTTTCACGATTGTTTCGTCATAAACTTCCCTCAATATGATTTGTTCTTTCGATAATTAAATGTGATTCTTTTTCTGGGTGGCACACTGAAGATACCATGACTAGAAAATGCTCTTGCCTTTAGCATTTACTTGATATGCGAACGGCAGTGTTCTGAAACTCATCAATTGCTATGTTCTGTTAAATATTTGTTTCATTTCTATCATTCCAGTTTTTCTATTGAACAAATGAATTAATTATGCTAGTCCAATTTTTCCATTCATTGTTCTAAAGTAGGACCCGTCTCCATCATGTCTTGGTTTATGGAACATTATTGAGTGGAGATTAACATGGTGAATTTTGTAATAATAGATCTGTTATAGAGTATTTAATTCCTAGTTTTATATTATTTTATTACTCAATTCTTCTTTATTGACAGGCATAGGAGATCAATGCAAGAACCGTGGAGTAAAGCAATTTACCGAACAACTCATTGAGTATTCTGGTTCACCAGGATATTGCTTGTATGTCCATATAGCATATACTTAATAGTCTTATGAAGCTTACTAATATATGTTTGAATGTGAATAATAGCTTGCTAAATAATGTCAGAGATTCTAAGTACATTAGTTTTGCTCCTGAGACTCTACCTGCGAGCAGAAAGTTTAGTTCCTATACAAGCTACACCATAACTTCTCTTGAACATTAGTATGCAATAACCCCTCCAGCAGTAACTTAAATTAATGTTCTCTCTTCTCGGTCCATTATCTAAAGACAGCTACAATGTGGAACTACCACTTTATTGCAATTACTATAATTTGCTCAGAAATGTTTGTAATACTCTCAACATTTTTGCAGAGAAATTGGGGATGGGGCATGGGATTCCTGGTTTATGCCACTTGAGGAACAGGTGAAAGCATATATAACCACATTTGTTATGATATAGAAACACTTATAGTTCTTACATATGATCTGAACTCCTGATCTTGTTTCCACAGACAAAGGCTGTCTGCAACAAGGTGGGGATGCTCGCTGGGTAATTATAATTGAATTTTGTAGTGTTTTCTTTAGCATATTACTAATTAATCTATTCACAATTACATGTACAGGTGAAAGAGATGGAAGATTTAAATGAGGGTTATAATATAGTAGGTCTGTCCCAGGTAATAACTGATCTTTGAGTCTTTTGGGATTATTTTGCCCGGATTTGTTGTAGAACCTAATTCTATCCAGCTGCTCTACCTTTCTTCCTACATGACTTCATCAATGTTTTTATGAACAAAAAAATTACTAGATGTATAGAAGTTGCCTGAGAATTTGTGATTAGAAAATGTTCATGTTTCATTTGCGGCTGCATGTGGATTTAGAGCTCAAGTTAGTACCCTTCCTCTTATCCTGAAGCACCTCATACTTAAAAGTAGGGTGCTGATAATACTAATAGCTTCATCTTACTATTCTTATTCTCTTAACTTTCATTTACTATCAAATTGAGAGTTTTAATTTCGTAACTTTGCCAACTTGCCCAAGGTGGTGAATACATTTCAGGTGGTTCTGACTATTAGCTTAATGGGTACAAAATTTGACCACCCACTGTTTTAAGAGTTAATACTATTATCTTTAGTTAGAACATTATCCATATCAGTCTGTATAGTGGTTGATTACAAGGAATTACTATTCTTTAAGTTTTCCTAGATGAAAGATTACCGCAGATTACCAATCAGTCTATTACTTTCAAGTCTTGACTCTTTTTGAGTTTACCCCATTTCGCTACAGGGGAACTTAATTGGGCGGGGAGTGCTGGAATTTTGTGATGGTGGACCTCCTGTAAGAACTAAGAGTCCTTTACTACTCTGTTTGATATGAAATGCAAATTCATGCGATGGTGATGTTTTGGGATGCCTTAAGCAGGGATGAGGCCAGATATCGAATAAATTATTCAATGGAGGTTAATAATTTATTCGATATTCGATCTCATTCCTGTTAAATGCCAGCAACAATTAATGTCTCACCAAGCATGTATTTCATCTAGTTCGTTGTTGTTTACCATGTATTGTTCTAAACCTGACAAGTCACTCAGAAAATAGATTGCTTGCTTGTGAGCATTAAAGTAATTCCTTTTTCGGTTTTGAACAGATTAAGAATTTTATTTCTCTAGGAGGACCTCATGCCGGCACTGCTTCTGTTCCCCTTTGTGGTGTAAGTACTATCTGACTTGACTTTAAATCATTATTTATCACAAAGATTTCTTTTATAGTCAACATACATATAAAATTTCTAGAACAACAGAGACCCTGGTTTCATCTACTGTTTGGTGATGGCACATTCTCTATTGATGTGAACAGCAGAGAATAGCTCTTGTTCTGTGATATCTTTGCCTAGTGGGAAACAGTTCAAAGTTTCTTGACGAGTCCCAATTTTCAAGTTCTGAAGTAATGTAATAGTTTCTGAAATCACAATGTTTTAATAAACTAAACTGCTCTGAAACCATTGACTTAGTGGTGCAGTTGGTTTCTTGCCTGATTCGTTTCTTTTGTCTTGAAGTTTGATCTGGTTACGAGATTTTCATTTGTTCTGACACAGCTCTCATTACAACGACTTTGTTGTTAGTCCACTAATGGAAATTATTATATTATGACTGAGATCATGGCCATTTTTGCTTGTATAAATGTTACATCTCAAGTCAGATAGATACTTTTTTTTAATTAGCGGAGAATTTTTAACATATTCTTTTTGATCTTGCTGGTTTGCTCAAAGAAATTTTCATTTGCAGTCTGGTATTTTTTGCATAATTGCAAACAACCTGATTAAGTCAGAGATATACAGTGCCTATGTCCAGGTATGCATGGCCTCCTCACATTTCTTCTGACCATAGCAAGCATGTCTATTAGTTGTATTTGACTTGTGGAAATTGCAGGATCACTTGGCTCCCAGTGGCTATCTTAAATTTCCAAATGTAAGTTGATCACCCTTATAAAAGCAAGGTGCAAAAAAATGTTATCTTTTCTTGTTTTTGTGCATGATCTCTTGCTTATAGCATATTCAAATTGTAGCATTCAATATCCAGCTAAAAATTCTAAAATTCGATGTTCAGTGAAAATATTGACGAAAAGATCTTGCTTTGCATCTAACTTATTGGTTCAATTTTCCTTGTCTATATATCCTTAGAAAGATACTGTAACTATAGTACTCGTCATCTTCATTCAGAAATATTTCCTGATTTCCAGGACATCCCTGACTACCTGAAGAAGTGCAGGTTTCTTCCCAAGCTTAATAACGAACTTGCTGATCAGAGAAACTCGACGTACAAGGAAAGATTCATCAGCTTGCAGAATCTGGTTCTCATTATGGTGAGCAAACGAGCTTCTTCATGTTTTCCATGATCTTTTTGACACTGTTTAATAATTTTGAGCCTGAGTTAACAAGTATCCTCATGTCCATCTTTATCAACTTCAACATCAACAGTTTGAGAATGACAATGTTTTGATACCTAAGGAGACAGCTTGGTTCGGCTACTACCCAAATGGTGCTTTCAAACCAGTCTTACCTGCTCAACAGGTTGGTTGAAACAGATTGTTAAACGATGTAAACTTGATAAAGAGCTCTTTTAATGCTTCCTTTGTTAAGAAGTGAACCAAAATCAGTTAGTATTCCATTTGACCAGTCTTCTAACTATTCAAATACAAATGGAAGACAAAATAGACTTTCACGTGAAGTACGATTTGACACCACCGATTCTTTCTGCTCAGTTTTTTTGGCTTTCCTAAACCCCTGGAATAAAGTACTTGTTGCACCATGTCTAAGAGTTTGAATTATTTTGTATTAAAGGCTAACTACGTTTTTGTTTTGTTTATAATAAATGCTTTTGTTGAAGCAGGAGTTTAATCAGTATTCTCACATTGTTTTCAGACAAAGCTTTACCTTGAGGACTGGATTGGTCTCAAAACTTTAAATGAGGGTGGAAGAGTTCATTTCCTTAGCTTGTCAGGAGGACATCTTGGAATCTCAACAAGCGACATGAAAAAGCATGTTGTTCCTTACTTGATGGATCAAACATCATTATCATCAACTCAAAGGGAGAACAAAGGCAATGTTGGAATGCCCCGTAAGGTGAAACCAAACAGCCAGAGTATGCAGATGGTGACGGACATTGATGATCAAGAACCAACGGAGTCGATGCTTGGCGGATTATCATCGTACGAGTGGCCAGCATCAGTTAAAAGTTTTTTCAGGGAACTCATTGGACTGTCCGAGGAAAACGATCCAGTCTAACGCATAATTTGGTTACATATATCTGCTTTGCATGATTCATTACTGTTCAATTTATGACGGGCTTCACCTTAAAATGCATGTCACTAGTGGAGTGGTTGTTTAGAACAGGAAAATGAAGTCTATATTTGTAACAAAACCCTTTTGGATGGCTTCCTAACAGATGGGAGCTAATCCATTAGCAACATGAATGCACTGTACACGTTCAGTTACCTGTTAAAATCTTCCTCTTGCTCTGGTTTTCCTAGTTTTGTTTCTTTTGAAACTGACCAACACTTAACAGCATTCCATAAACTGTCTCGGGTTAAAAAATAGTTTCCCGAATCCAGTGTCCTCACCCTTGTATGTATTATAAAGTAACGAACTTCACGGGGATGATTATTATTAGATTAAGCTCTTTTCATTGATTCAAGACGCAGACAAACTCAATTTACAAGAGGTGAAAAGGACCCAAATTTTGAGTCCTCCCCACCAAAACATTATTCACGCTCTTACATACGAGAAAGGGAATATGGTAAGAAAAGTAAATGAAGTGCCTCGCAGCCTTACATGCAAACAAGTCATTCTCCTCAATAGACATGGATGTCCACACTGATACCTCCCAAGTGATCAGCTGCTACGCAACAGCTGCTTTTCCTGTTTAGTTGCTTGCTGAAATTCTTTTGATGTGTCTGGCAACGCAGCCAGAGACAAGAGATTCGAGTCATAGCTGCTTGACCAGCAACTCGAACACGGTAGAGAACACTAAAATCAGCCCATATCTCACTTCTCACAGAATCTGATTGAATGCTCGTATCATATCCATCAAGATCTGCTTTTGTTACAACAACTACAGAGCTATCATCAAAGGCCAGAAGATCCTGCAAAGGTGGTGGCCTCAAAGTTCTCATAACTGAATCAGTTTTCTTGATGCAGATGTCACCATTTTTGACCTTAAGCTGATAGTATTCCTGAACAGCCTGTAATTCCAAACAAAGAGTGATAAGTCAAAATAATTAAGCAGCCACGTCAGAAATTTATCAAAAGTCAGCTTACTACTTGAAAAATGTAAATGTTCGTTTACTTTTCTACAACGGCCCCATGAGAATATAAATAACATCTAAAATGACATAAAGAAAAGCTTTTGCTGGACATTTTGCCCCAAGTCACAGCAAATGCGTCATAGAGACGTGTTGTCATGCGTCATACGTTTTGCCAAAAGACTACCTTCCACTGAGCAGATGCTAGAAGCACCCTAGGACGGATTGACCTCACATAATCATATGCAGCACCAGGTGTCATCCGATTATGATGAACCTACATCCAGAAAGGAAAATTTGTCTGCAATGTGAAACAAACATTACAATGAAAATAAAATGCTAGAATGATTAAAGGTCCATTCAAGACAGACCAAATAACATAGAACTATGGTTGTGCTGCGTCCCCGGCCAGCTTTACAATGAACATAGGTACTTTGTCCATGCAATACATTCTCTTCAAAATATGAGTGAGAAGAAACATCAGAACCAAAGAAGAATCCATTATAATCTAATGCAAAATATTGGATGCTTTTTTACAAATCATTCAAAAGCTTACCATGAATAAAGTCTACAGCTTGGATTATATCACTCAAGGAGGGAGCAAAGCAGTAGTCTCGGGTAGGAATCACCAAGTGATCAATGCCATGAGCCTGCAATCATTGAAAAATAGAATTGGAATGTTAAAAAAAAAAACACTAAATCAATAGTATGATGCAACGAATTCGAGCTGACAGATCTACAGATGGATGATCTCAGAACAAATATAATCAATAACTGAATGAGAAATGCCATTCACTGGCGCATGCAGAACCAAAAATCAAATAGAGATAGATATCAAGTTTGATATCTGACACAAATTGCATCAGTGGTTGGAAAAACTCATGACTATAGACAATCTCATGACACTGGTCCTTTCCACACACGATAACTGCGTAAACAATTACAAGGCACTCACCTGATAGAGAGATGTGGAAACCAAAGTCTCATAAGGCTCATTAAGTGTGATCACCCCCCGAACACCGAGCTCCTTCAAGTGCGGGACATCACTAGGAAATGGCACAGCACCTAATAATATTCGCTGCAAAAGTATGAATTTCAATAAGTTTTGACCCGTTATACATAAAAATATGCACCAAAAAGCTGCCATATATTCACAAATACATTGGGAGCTCAAACAATTGAAATGGAAACCCAAACGAAAACAAATGATACCTCATGAACCCGATCCCACCAGCGAAACTCAGTCTGAAACTTGTTCCTAACAACATTATAGATCAAAGTGGGGTAAAACAAAGCCCGAGCCCCGGCTCCAATCAAAACCCTTTTCGCATCCCACGATACAAAGCCATCTTCGCAATTATGCCCAACAATTACGCGTGAGGATTTCTCCTCCTCGCCTCTCTCCACCTCATTCCCTTCTAATTCCTCAATAATCATATTTCACCCAATATCCGAAACCGAGCAAGCAGTAATTTCCAATAAAATATTCTGTACACAAAACAAACAACTGCGACGCGATACACAAATCTTCGATCAATCCACCATAGACCTAAATAGAACCGTGATCGCTCCTCCGTGTCTACCGCAAACTTTTACAGAAAGACGTAACGGAGATGCAAGAAATCGATTTGGCAGCTATCAGATTGTGATTCCCAACAGAAACCACCATCATACGAGGGGGAGAAAAACAAAGCCGTCGAATCGATCACCAAGGAATAAAAGGATATTATAGTCAGATTAAAAAGAAAAAAAAAAGCAAGAGGAAATTGATGTAAATTATGGGAAACCCTTGCCCTAGAAGTACTGAAATCGAAGATAGATCGGAGAAATTGTGATGAATATTTGAATTGCCTATTCCTTCACGGTTAGAGAAAGATGGAGAATTGAAGATGGTGGAAAAGAAGATAGGGTGACGAAGTTGATATTGAAGGGAAGGTGGTGAATGCGCGACACGTGGAGAGATGGATGATGTCGGTTAGATATCATCTGTAGTAGTTGGGAGTGGGTGGACCAATGTTCTTGAGATCGCCGACATTTTAATTATCACCGTTGGATTATCCTCTTGTTTTTTTTCACCCTTTTCTTTTGTTTTGTGCCTCCCTTTTTTTTTAATTTCTCTCACTATCGTTGAAAAAAAAAGGTGATGAAATTGCTAATTGAATTTAAGGTAATTAAGGAAATTTTCATTTTATTAGATTTATAATTTTATTATAAAATAAAATAATATTATATAAATCTTAAAATAAATGTGAAAATGTATTCGCGAGTATTATAAGAATGATGAATAAAACATAAGGTTAAAAGAGAGTAATAAATAGACTCATTAATTGATCTGAAAAATTTACCTGAAAACAGTGACGGAGCCAAGGACGGAGATATGGACGGCCCAAATAAAATATAAATTTCACAAAAATTTTTATATCAAAATTAAATAAAAAACAAGGTTTTATTAAGAATATAAAATAGCTAAAATTACAATAATCTTCGCCTACTTTTCATAGATTGAAATCTTTTCATAACAATATCATTGTCAATATTTGCAAATACATCTCATTCAATGTAACACACTAAATAATCATTCAATAGGTCATCTCCAATTTTATTACGAAGTGAACTCTTGATAATTTTCA
>JANITX010000001.1:39236861-39250024 GCA_027564395.1 Erythroxylum ulei
TATATTTTGCACGAAAAAAAGAAATACTAAGAACATGAACCTCAAGAAGCATTTGCCTCGGGTTTTGGTCAGTTACAGAGTTCCTATGCCTTTGTTCTCGTGAAAGGAATCTCCAGATCTTCTCTTACTAACTTTCAGAACCATATGTCAAATGATTTTGCACGGTAATATGGCTGAAATTAGCTGAAGTTACTTGCTAGTCTCTCATTGTGTGCGTATATCCAGAAAAAGCACAGAAAGAAGAAAAGCATTAGAGGAGCATAAACTGAGTCAGAAAAGAAAATAATGCATGCCACTCAGTCTCAATTTGTAAAGTGAATGAAAAAAGGATCAAAGAGCAAGGGAATAAAGGAATGGCTAAGCTTCAAATTTGCTCACTCCTTCCCAAAACTTTCCTCTCTCTCATACTCTTCCTTAACCTCTAAGTTTTCTTCTCCTTCTTCTTCTTTCTTCTCCTTCTTCTTCTTCATCACAAAAGAACAGAAAACAAACAAAGAAAGGGATTTTGCTTAATCCCTCCCTTATTCTCACCCTTCTTCAATGGCTGATGCGAGCTACTACACCAAAGACCAAAAGAGAAACCAAGCAAACCCTAGTAAGTTCTATACTCATTTCCTCTACAAAGCTCTCATAGTCTCAATCTTCTTAGTCACACTACCACTTTTCCCTTCGCAAGCTCCTGACTTCATTAACCAAACTTTGAAAACTAGAGGTTGGGAGTTTCTTCACCTTCTGTTTGTTGGTATAGCTGTCTCTTACGGCCTCTTCAGCAAGCGAAATGAAGAAACGGAAAAAGAGAACAATAACATCAACCTCCACTCCTCTAAGTTTGATAGTGCTCAATCTTATGTGTCTACATTCCTTCAGGTTTCATCTGTTTTTGATGATGAATCCGATAGTCCTCCTCGGTCTGAGGGCAACAAGGTCCAAACATGGAATAGTCAGTACTGCAGGAACGAGCCTGCGGTTGTGACTGAAGAACACCCTGTTCTCGATGAAGATCGTGGAAACCTTACAAGCTCGAGAATCGCTGAAAAGCCTCTCCTGTTGCCTGTTAGGAGCTTAAAATCGCGTGTAATCGATGAAAATGTTAACGAACGTAGAAAAGATTCAGTTGGTGTTTCTGGTTCTTTAAGTAGGTCTGGGTCCAAAAGATTTACAAGTAAAGGTGGAGGCTTTGGAGGTTTGGATCATCAAGAATTGGTAGAGAAGTTGAAGGACAATGTGGTGCTTCCTTCTCCAATTCCATGGAGATCAAGATCAGGAAGAATGGAAATGAAAGAATCAGATAACCCTCTGAATAGTATATCTTCGTCGGAGGAACCCGAATTCAACAGATATTCTAGAGCTCAGGTGTCTCGATCACCCGCAACCAATTCAACTACGTCTTCACCAAAATTGTCCTCCTCATCTTCGTTATCTTCTCCTAAGAAACTCTCTCCTGCAACTTCTTTCTCAGTAGAGGCACAAGGAAAAAATGCAGAGGATTTTGTGAGAAAGAAGTATATCTATAGGTCTCCTCCTCCACCTCCTCCGCCGCCACCGCCGCCACTATCGCATGTGATCCGTAGTTCATCGTCAATGAAACCAACTTCTGTTGCTGTTGGTGATCATGATTTCAAACGAAGTCTCTCAAGTGAGACAAAAGACTTGAATAGGAGACCAAACATATCCCTCCCGCAGTCTGTTAGAACAATCAGAAGCAATGAAACACTAGTTGGGCAATGGCAAGACACAGGGTTTAATAATGGGATCACTGGCAAGGCTAAGAAAATGCCCAAGGAAGTACAACCAGGGTCTGATCGATCACCATTGAAGACAGAGAAGCCGAGCCACCAGAGCGTCCCTTACATGCCACAGCCATCTTTCAGGAAATTTGCAGACGAAGAAAATCAAGAAACTGTGGAGAGTTTGGTGATGGAATCCTATGAGGACTCGGAAACAGAGCCTGAGGTCGAAGAAAATGTGATCAGCGGCAACTCCTCGGTGTCAGGTCCGGCTGCAAGGACAAGAAACGAAGAAGAAGCTGTTTCTGGCGGTGCAGGTGATGTAGGACCTGACGTTGATAAGAAAGCTGACGAGTTCATAGCTAAGTTCAGGGAGCAGATTAGGCTTCAAAGGATAGAGTCTATCAAAAGATCGAGTGCACAAATTAGTAAGAAGAATCCAAAGTAACAACACTTTTCCAAGTAAGAATTTGGATTTTTTGTCTTCAAACATTGGTTTCCAGTTTTACTTGGACATACAGAAATCAGAGGGGCTAAGTTCCATGTAAAGTGCCAATCCAGTTTGGGAGATGTTTACTCTTTTCTGGTTCTTGTGGTATTCCCTTGTTGAATAGTGGAATTCAATAAACATTTTTACGTTTGATCTTAAGACAACGATTCAATGAGTGTAGCATCAGAAGAAGATGCATGCGAATTGCAACACTTCTTGCATGTTGCCAGTAAGTAGGATGGCGGTAAGAAACGTCTGTTCTGCATTCCGGTTATGGAAGGATGAGACAAGTTTAGATTCAATCATATCGTTTTGTTTTTTGTCCCCGTATAAGATCTAATCCTGTTTTGTGTGGTTGGATAACTTTGAACTGTGGTGTAAGCGAAGAACTCTAATAGCTTTCTAATCTAGAAACCAGGAAAACTCTAAATATAAAAAAAAGCGCAAAAAAAAAAAAATCAAGCTCCAGTTCGGGCTTAGATAACGAAACTCAAGCCCAAATTAACTGCTTGACCTGTTGACATTAAGCCCGACCCAGAATAGTTTGTTAAGGCCGAACATAATCATGCCCGAATACTCAAACCCAAAAACACATTCAATTAAGCCGAAAAAGTCAACAGATTAAGTTCCTAGCTCGAACTAATTTGCCATCCCTATTCTGCATTAAACCGGAGAGATTTACATCAAAATGGAAAATATCTAATGCTTCACAGATAGTTCTAAATAGATTTGGTGGTTGACTTCAGATGATGCGCAAAAAGATTTTGTGCAGCTCCACATAACACAGTTTCCATAGACAACAACTTAAGGTAAAAAGGTCAAAAGTCTGAATGGTTGCTCAAAAACTAACCAAATGATTGAACTCAGATTTCTTCAATCTGATACCAAACACGTTACCTCAACAACAAAGAAAAGGGCCGGATTCGGCCCATCTGAGTAGAGTTTTCAGTTACTTTCAAAGTTTCAATTTTAGGATTAGAAGTAAAGTTCCCATCTTGTGAGCTTCAAAAGGGGAAAATAATATTCAAATGATAACAAGTTATTACCATCCTGAGTATCAAGTGATGGTTTAATGACCTGAAATATGTCAAACACAAACAACAACCACCATGGCCTCAGCAGTAAAACGGCACAGGTCTGCAGCCTTGTAAATGACACAACCAATTCAGACACAAGATTCATGACATGAGTGAAAATTCATCTCGTATCCCAAATAATAATAATGGAACATAAAGGAGAACAGATGCTCAGCACAATCCTATGTTGAAACCAAAATCTAATGCAATTTCAATACAGAAAACTAACATACAGGACAAAACAATCATCTACAAAAGGTTAAAATTTGAAATTTCCTATCTATATGCAACACAATTGTGACATAATCTCATTTTTTTCTGTGATAGGTCTCAAGGGGGTTGTCATTTCTAAATGAAAGAGAGTATGGCAACAAAAATGCAGAACGTGAAGTTGAAATTACGGCATAAAAGATTCGACCTCATCTTGTCAAAGCTCAATAAAATTTGAGAAAATGTCTCGCTGAGAAAGGAGTGCGATCCCAATATAAACTCACATAATGGAGTGAAGTTTTGTGGCAAACCACTTGGCTTGCTTGCTAATCTGTCCCCCAGAAGTGTAGGGAAGCCTGTAAGAGATAGCAAGTAATCATAAAAGTAATAACAAACATCTCAAGAAATAGACCACATCTTGCAAAAGCACATCAACATTTGAGTGAACTCCAGGACGAAATTAAAAGAAACAAAATTCTGTCCAGCTATCCTTACTTTTATCAATCTTCCATAACTTACAACTATAAAAATAATTGAAACCAAGTAACCTAACACCCCAAGAAGGAATACAAGGATGGTATGAAGAAATTATCTACCAAAGTATCCTTTTTTCCCCTTCCATTCGGGTTACTGCTTCACTCATTCACTACATATGTTATACATCAAATTCAGGTCCAAGTATTGCAGGAGTAAGATATTTTAGATCTACGAGTTCTGTAGAACACCATAGAGATCCGATCGTCCATATCTACTTCTGCACTTAAAACACTTTATTATACTCTGATATAATCAATAGAAACCAATATCAGACAAAGTAAGTCTTTAGAAACAAGCACAAAACGATTGCATGTCACCTGAATGAGAGACAGAGAGAGAACAAACCTTCCTATAAGGAACTAAGTGAGCTTCTTTAAGAAACTCTATTTCTGCAGCAAGCAAGATTACCATATCAGTGGCAATAAATAGCTAGTTTGAGGGTAAAATAAAGAGCATGGAAAGTAATATCAAACCTTCACAGGAAGATAGACCAGTCTATAATAATCAGGTCTCATCCCTGACATCCACAATCCAGGAAAAAGCGTCTAAACATGACACCGCAACAAGAAACATCATCAATCTCCGGAAAAACACAAAGAAAGATAAAAAAAATTGGAAGAAACCCAGAAACCAAAACGATGAATCAGTTAAAATAGAGAAACAAGAACCGAAAATTTTTCTTACGTCAAGAACTTTTTGGACGTTCTTGGGACGTTTTCTGGGCCTCCTTCCAGGTCTAGACCCGGTCATAACAAATATGTCCTCTTCAATCTCATCCTTGGATAGAGGTATCCATAGTTTCCTTTCCTTCTTCTCCGCTCCTTCTGCAACTGACTCCGTCAATCCCCTCAGCCTCGTCTGTTTCTGACATAAAACGATATCTCTACTCTCTCTCTGCTCATTCACTTGCATCGCCGCCACCGACGAGGTCGACTCCTTCAAAATGGGCTTCCTGGGTCTCAATTTCCACGGCCTCAAATTATCCTCCTCCTCCTCCTCCTCCACTCGCCTCTGCTTCCCCTGCTCTCCATCTTCCTCATCTCCGTTGTTTCCCGCCGCCTTCTGCGGCCTCTCCGGGGAGCCTTTCCTGGGTTTAGGAAGCATGGCAGAGCAGGAGGTGAAGGAGATCCTCTGGAGACGGGCAGAGCGGGATCCGACGCGCGGAGGAGGTGTTGGTCGTGGTTCAGCGTCGGATTCAGTTTCGGAGTCGGGAACTACAGGGGAGTTGGTGGCTCGCGGTTGGTGATGGTTGGCAGCGAGAGTGGTGGTTTGGCCCCATTTAAGGGAGAGAGGGAAGTTGTGAAGCGGCTGGGGCTTAGCTGTGGCCATTGTCAAGAAAAGAAGAAAGACCCAAAAACAAAATATCACGAAAGACAAGAATTTTACAGAGAACACATGTATATGTATGTATGCTTACAAGGTTTGATGAATTTGGCTTAAGGACGATTCATAAAGACTTGATGTTAAAGAGTGAGAAGAAGATAGACAGAGAAGTAGAAGGTGGTGACAGAGAGAAGGGGTTTGCTTTGCTTGTGTCTATAGCACAGACATCGGGTCGTGACTATTATATGTCGTTGCTTCGTTCGGTGCCCTATTAAACGTAACTCCTCTCTCTCTCTCTCTCTCTCTACATTACTTCTATTTTATTAATATTTTGCTAATTTCACATACTTTTTTTTATTTTTAATTTTCTTCTTTAATAAAATAATAAGAAGGCAAGACTCAAGAGGCATCGATTTATTATTTTTTAAAAATTTAAAAATCTCAGGATTAGGTTGGGCCCAAAAATTCAGGCCCATGACTTGGCCCACTAAATTGCCAAAGATAATGATTTTTAAGAAATGATATTTGAGTTTAAATGGTCAAGTCGATTTATGAAATTTCTCCGTTTAGAAACTTCCAAAGACATATTTGGAAACGCAAACGTTTATTCTGTGTTATTTAGTTTTAATTGGGCAAAAAGTAAACTTAATCCACCCATTGGGTCCATGGAGACTAACTAGAGCTGACTTTGACTAATATATATATATATTAGCCTATATTAAATAATAATTTCCTACACGTATAAAAAGAAATGTCTGCAATTTGTTTAATAAATAATAAAGTTACAAATAAAAATATATTAAATAATTTTTAATATTATTTAACTTGTACAAAGTAATTATAGATTATATACCTAAATATATTGATTAATATAATTTAAATTTTTAATATTTTTAAAAATTTATATATTTCATATTTAAAATATATATAATCTTTAGTGTATACTATACATGTGAAAAATTATTATAATTTTTGAAATATAAAGATGACATTTGAAACGTATATTTTTTTACTTTGCACTATTCTTAATTTATATTTAAATGAGAGTTAAATTATTTTTTATCTTAATTTATAAGAAACTTGTGAAAATATTAATAAAAAATATTTTTATGTCATATTTATATTATTATGAATTTTTGAGAAAAGATTGAAGTAACTGTTTTATGTTATATGACGATCGTATCACGTCATAACCAAATCATTGCTCGATGTTCACTTCTTCGTAGTACCACCGGAGAAGGAAACTCAACCATCATAAACTATCTTACCATTTTCTCCTCAACGGTAGAAGAACTCACGACAATCGGAGACCTATTTTTGATTGCCATGGGATTATGAAGCCGTCATCACCGCCGTCGCAATCGCCACCTTCGCTCACTGATTTTTAAGCAGATTTCCTCCACGACCATCGACTATTGATGTTTCACTTAACACTCAGCTACCACCACCCGTATTACCTTTGCAGTGATGACCTTTCTTGGCAACCGACACCGTAAGCAAAGCGACAACCGTCACTCCTCCTTCGGCCGCAGAAGAAATCTAGTGATGGCTCGGGCCTGGCCCAGCCTGACCCATGGGCTACGCAGTCCGTAGCCTGATGCACAAGTGACGATCGGAATTACGGGCTGGCCGGACCAACCGCCCGACTTATTTTTATAAAAAATTAATAAAATAACATAATTTTGTACATTTTTATTAAGTCACGGGTTATATTTGTCATTCTCTAAAATACAAAACCTTAATTCCCCTTTTCCTCAAAATTTAAACAAGATTGGGCCTAACCCATGGCCTAATGCCCCACCCACTCTAATTCACAAACACGTACAAACCCAAAGCCCTCATTCTCTGAACTTAAATCTACAAAGAATGCCACATTCGCGAGCTTAATACGCAAATAAGCAAAATTACAACAAACCCCTTCCCTCTAACAATGATAAATCAAGTAACTAATCCACCTCACCATTTGACCCATTGCAAACAACCTTTTCTAACATTCATCTAAAGCTGAAGTCAAATCTTTTACCTCAAATCAGATCATTGAATAGTTACTAGAGATGTCAAAAAGGGCCCGATCGGTCTGCCTGTAACCCGATCAACTTGGACCGAATAGGTCAATCATGAAAGATGTCGTTTTGGAAGTTTTTCTTAAAAAATTTGGCGGGTCGAGTTGGCCCAGCTAGCCCGTAGCTCATTGGGCCATAAGCCGAGCTATGGGCCGATTCATCCCAGCTCACTAGGCCACGGGCCACCGTGGCTTAGTGTCGGGCCGCCAAGGCTAGGGACAACCTGGGCTCGACCCGACTCCGTTAACATCTCTAATAGTTACCTAACACTGGTGCATTATTTCATATGACACATGATCCACAACTTGTTGAATTCATAAGACTATAGCAATTTTTAAATCAATTACTCGTCAATAATGACACACTTTTTCTATCTCTTCCATTAAACACTTCACACTATCATTATACCCCAAACCTTTATAGATGCAGAATGTTTTAGTTATAATCCAGCTTTCTATAAACTTACTTTGTCAAATACAACTCTTATCTGATTGAAATTTCCGCCTTTTGGTTACATTATAAAGGATCCCGTAATCAAGATACTGTTAGAATCTAACCGTAATCGAATCACGAGTGCAAAAAAAAATTATACAGCTCCTGATAATTGAATAACTTGAATAAAACAAACACTAATCGTAAAAATTGTACCTTTTTTGAGTTCTTGTTGAAAATCCTTTGAAACTTTTTCCGATTTGTTAACCATAAGTTGTTTACTTGTCCAACTTCTAATGATATCTACAAAACAGCTTCTCAACACCTTTGAAAGAAAGAACGTAAGAGTGCTAGCTCATTTATCTTTTCTTCCTATTAATAGAAAAATCATTAGGGTGATTTTGTAATTTTATTAAAATTAAATTCCTTAATTATAATTAAAGTCATATTGTATTTATAATTAACTTAATTTTAATAAAATCAAATATCTTATATTTGATCTTAAAGTTTCTCAAACTTTATAATTAAGTTCAACTTAATTAAATTGATTTTTCCTTTACAAGTTGCTCTTTAATATATGACCCATTAGGTTCCTAATACATTGACAATGATTATAAATTATGATTTTAATTCATAATTAGAATAAGATAAATTAAAACTCCTTTTAATTTATCTTTAATTCTTCAATCAAACAATTTATAATCGTAGATCAAGATTGAACGTCTAACAATATGTCATAATCATCCAAATATTAAGAATATCAAAGTGGTTGACTTAACCTATCCATGCATGGTTATTACTTATAATTTAATCATTTTGTCATCTAATGTTATAATTGGATAGAGTATAAATACATTTTCTACTCTCTTCATCTAATCATGTTCGTTATTGATAATTCCTAATTGATTTATATTTGAAATTTGAAAACACCTTTTCAAATGTCAATTTTCTCTGATTAGATAATTCCATAAATCACTACTAATCAAGAACATTAGAATATTCTCTCTAATTACTTTAGAGTGACGAATCCTTTATTGACTTACTTATATTGCATCTAAGTACTACCGATTGAATTATCCTAAAACGATTCATAAGTAGCATCAAAATATAATAATTCCCACATGAGATATTTTAGTAATCTTAAGTTTAAGGATAAATTATACAAATATCATTATGAGGAAATCCACATATACATAAGTAATATTCTATTCGGGATTCTCATAGTCGGGTCAGTTCAGTGACTTATTCTCTATTAATCACCCACACATTAGTTTAAGTATCTCAATACTTTAATTTATAGGATCAAGAACTTTCTTTATAAGCAAAAAATAATAATAATGTGTGCTAGTTTTATCGTTTTGACAATATCTTGTCTTGATAAAACTACAACCAAGAACATTTAGGAATAATACATAAATGTAAATTGAATCTCACAATTATGATCTCATCATACTTTCAATTACAAAATAATTATTTCAAGGATTTTACCTTTAGTATTAAAACATAAAATGTAATTAAATTAATACATAAAGATAAAGAAAACTTTTCATTAATTAAATAATAATGTCACAAATCAAATTGTCCCTACACTCCTCAACAAAATAGCCAAGCTAAACAAAATATCTATCACATAACTGAAACTTGCATCACCCTTCTCCTTTATGTCTCTTTACTAAAATTCTTCTAGTTTGAATACTTTCAAACAATATTATATCTTATTACTCCCTTTTCTACTCACATTCTTCAATACAAATCACCCCGTGAAGTCCTTTTCCATACAGCACTTAACTTCTCTTATCTTTATGTTTTTGGTTGCACATGTTTTCCCTTTCTTAGAACTACCTGCTCTGATAAATGACATTGAAATCCATATTGTGTGTTTTCTTAAGATACTCCCATGCACACAAAGGCTATCAATACCTTGATTCTCAAACTTGTCGACTAATCTTCTCTCACCATAGTCGCTTAATTGAAACTACCTTCCTTTATAAAACCCACTTCCTTACCATCCCTATCATACCACCCTCTCAAATAATTGTTCCTATGCCTTTCAACCCACTTACTTTAACCCCTCAAACATCCTTATATAAATCATCTTACATACATCAAACTATTTACCCTTTACATCATGACACTTTATAATTACTAGAACTTGTGACAAAATATAAGTTCCTTGATCTTTTTCTAACTAACTTACGTTATTATCACTTATTACACTTACGACCCTAACTCCACCTCTTTCACTTAAGAAAATAAATTTTCATATTGGTATTAAGCCATGCTTAATGAGTTCATCGCTCTTTATCACAACTTGACTTATACCCTTATTCCTCCACTGCTTAATGTCGGTATTATTAACTGTAAATGGGATTTTTGAACTACCATTAGTCTTCAAGTTTTGATTGCACTAGCACCTTTAGTCCTGTTATCAAACTCACAACTGTACACATTATCCTCACTCTTGTTCTAATAAACAACTGATCGATTCACCAAACCTTTAATCCTGTTATCAAACCCACAACTGTACACATTATCTTCACTCTTGCTCTAATAAACAACTAATCGATTCACCGATTGGAGACACACAATGTCTTTTATTATGATAACTTATAGGAGCCTATTTATATGGTTTAACTTTTTAATTTTACCATTTCTCTTCGTCCTCATTGTATATGTCATCTTTAAAAAGCTCTTCATGGACTTAAATAAGCCCTATATGCTTGGTTTCATCGCTTAAGTGAAAAACTTGTAAAGCTTCATTTCACTCCTAAATATGACATCTCCCTCTTTATTTATTCAACCACCACTCACACTACTTATATTCTTGTATATTTGAATGACATCTTAACTATCAATTGTTCACACCTTATATCTTTACTTGTACATAACATTAATATCTCCTTTTCCGTCAAATACCTTGGCCCTCTCTATTGCTTCCTTTGTTTTAAAGCCACTCCAACTTCTGATGACCTATTTCTTTCCCAAACAAAATACATTAAAGACATTCTCATATACACTAACTTTCATTCTTCTAAACTTATTCCTACACCCATGACTTCTATCCTACCTCTATTTAAAAATCACGGCAAACCTAATCCCATTGAATACTGCAACATTATTGGTACCTTTCAGTACCTTTATCTCACTTGCACAAACAATCAGTTTGTTGTAAATAAAGTTTCAACATTCATTAGACCGTGATTAAACATATTCTCTGATACCTACGATCTACTACTTTATATGGAATACACCTTACCAAAGCTAATAACCTCATACTAAATGCCTAACGTGATGCCAATTAGGCTATTTATACTAATGTTTATTGCTCCGCCTTTAATTATTTCATTTATTTATGATTAAAATTTATCTCTTATAGTACCAAAAAACAATCTAATTTTGCTCAATATAGCATAAAAACTCAATATAGAAGCATTACACTTGCAGTTGCTAAACTTTGTTAAATCATCTAGCTACTTAGAGAAATTAGATAACCTTACCTTAGACTTACACTATGGTATGATAACTTAGGAGCTCCATTTCTTACTATTAATTTTGACCGTTGGATATGAACTACTGCTAGTGTAGAGTAAGCCTTCAAAGTCTGAGCTCGATCATACCACACACGACCATCCAATTGAGGACTTAATTAAGACTGTTTAAAACTGTAATGAAGACTCGAGAGACAGAAAAGTAGAATAAGTGAAGAACTGACTGTGTATCTCTACTCTCGTATTACATCAGTCAGATTTTATATATATGGGAAATAACTGTACAAGTATAAAGCTAAAAGAACTGTACAAGTAAAGCTACTGTCTATATACAAACTAATTAAAACGACAACACTTTAGTAAGCAATAAATAAACGGGAAATACAGTATCTTAACATCCCCCCCTCAAGTTGGAGGTTGGTGAACATCAACCAAACCCAACTTGGACAAAAGTGAAACAAAAAGAGGGGCTGCCAAAGCCTTTGTAAACAAATCAGCCAATTGATCCTTAGACGAAACATGAGTCGGAGCAATAAAACCCAACTTATATTGATCACGAACCACATGACAATCAATATCAAGATGTTTAGTGCGTTCATGAAACACCAGGTTAGTAGTGATATGAAGAGCAGCCTTGTTATCACACCACAAAGGAATCGGAGAAGAAAAAGAAATCTACAAATCCCTCAACATATATGAAATCCATAATAACTCACAAACCGTAGAGGCCATACTACGATATTCAGCTTCAGTCGACAAACGAGAAACCGTAGGTTGTTTCTTAGTCTTCCAAGAAACTAAAGAAGCACCAAGAAACACACAAAAACCCGAAATAAACCGTCAAGTCGTCAAATAAGAACCCCAATTAGCATCACAATAAGCAATAAGAGAACAAGCAGAAGATAGAGCAGGCATAGAAGAAACAGATGCAATAGGAAAAAATAATCCCTCAGAAGGACAACCCTTCAAGTATTTCAACAAATGCATAGCAGCATCCCAATGAACCTGACAAGGAGCAGTAATAAATTGGCTCAACTACTGAACAACATAAGTAATATCTAGCCTAGTAAATCCCAAATATAACAGTCGACCAACCAATCGACGATATGGCCCAACATCAGCCAAGAGTGAACCAGAAGCATCGGTAAGCTTCAATCCCTTAGGCAAGGGAGCAGAAACTGGTTTAGCACCAGTCAAACCCACATCAGACAAAAGATCCAACACATACTTGCGTTGATTAAGATATAAACTAGCAGAAGACCGAGCAATCTCCAAACCCAAAAAAAACTTGGCCGAACTAGGTTCCTTGACCGAAAAGGCAGAACTAAAAAAATGTTTAACATCAGCCAAAACATCCACAGAAGGCCCAGTCAACAAAATACCATCCATATAGATAAGAAGAGCCACAAAAGTAGATCCAGAAGACTTAGAAAACAAATAATGATCATGCTTGGATTGAACAAAGCCATAAGAGAGCAGAACCTTAGTAAATTCACAATTCCACTGACGGGATGCCTGCTTCAACCTATACAAAGAGCGATTAAGCTTGCAAACTTGATGAGGACCAACTTTAGTATACCCATCTGGAGGCAACATATACACTTCCTCATCAAGAAAACCATACAAAAAATCATTATTGACATCTAAGTGATGAATAGGCCAAGAAAAATGAGTTGCAACAGCCAATAACAAATGTACGGTGACAATTTCAGCAACAGGAGAAAAACTATCAGTAAAATCAACACCCTCCACTTGATGATAGCCTTTGGCTACCAACCTAGCTTTATACCTATCAACTTTCCCATCAAGCTGAAGTT
>JANITX010000001.1:39777285-39790252 GCA_027564395.1 Erythroxylum ulei
CAGTTTCAAAGAAGGACTCTTTAAGAATTGTTATGGCACTGGTGGCTCATTATGATTTAGAGCTTCACCAAATGGACGTAAAGACCGCATTTCTAAATGGTGACTTGGAAGAAGAAGTATATATGGATCAACCGGAAGGTTTCGTGACCACAGGAAAGGAACGATTAGTGTGTAAATTAAAGAAGTCAATATATGGACTGAAGCAAGCCTTCCGACAATGGTATCTTAAGTTTAATGATATCATTACGTCTTATGGTTTTGTAGAGAACACTGTTGATCGGTGTACCTATATGAAGGTTAGAGGGATCAAGTTCATAATATTAGATTTATATGTTGACGATATTCTTCTTGCTTCGAATAATGTTGTTTTGTTACATGATGTAAAGAATTTTCTTTTTAATAATTTCAAAATGAAAGATATGGGTGAGGCATCCTATGTGATAGGAATAAAAATATTCCGGGATAGATCACAAGGATTGTCTCAAAAAGGTTATATTAAGAAAATATTCGAAAGATTTCAAATGAAAAAATGCTCCGCAGGGATAGTTCCAATTCAGAAAGGGGACAAATTTATTCTAATGCAATGTCCGCAAAATGATTTGGAACCTAAGTTCGTGGATTTTATTCCTTATGCGCCAATAGTTGGGAGCTTAATGTATGCTCAAACATGCACTAGGTCAGATATCAGTTTTGCTGTTGGAATGCTAGGACGATATCAAAGTAATCTTGGACTGAACCACCGGAAAGCTGCAAAGAAAGTCCTTAGGTACTTACAAGGCACCAAGGACTATATAGTCACATATAGCAAATCAACTCATCTCGAAGTGATAGGTTACTCGGATTCAGACTATACCGGTTGTGTAGACTCACAGAAATCTACATTCGGTTACATGTTCCTATTAGCTGGAGGAGCAGTTTCGTGGAAAAGTGGAAAGCAGTCCATCATTGCTACTTCCAATATAGAGGCTAAATTTGTGGCGGGCTTTGAGGCCACGATTCATGGATTGTGGTTGCGTAACTTTCTCTTAGGTCTTGGTCTTGTCAACAGTATTGCCAGACCATTAAGAATTTATTGTAATAATTCTGCAACCATATTCTTCTATAAGAATAACAAATATTTCGAGGGTGTGAAACACATGGATTTGCAGTATTTGTCTGTGAAAGAAGAAGTACAAAAGTATAAAGTTTCAATTGAGCATCTTGGTACTGATCTCGTGATAGTGGATCGGTTAACGAAAGGCTTACCATAACATTTATTGGACATGTTGAACAAATGGGCCTTATGGATAAGTCCTTGTTAGCATAGAAGTCTAACATGTATATATACATATCATTATATTGCTCGAATTGTTATGACACTTGTGAATTCAATTACAGTCATATGTTTTTGCTCACTTACTGGTTATCCATATTATGTTGTATACAATAATTGTTATTTGTGAGATAACAATTACCGAATTACCCATATAAAGTTGTTGAGTTGAGTTGATTCTGTGATACATGGAAGGAATCGGGTTATATAACTTGTGACCGCCATGATCCCATTAGCTTAATTCAATTAAGGATGACTTGATCGATTCCATGTATTGTGTGCACTTAAAGTTGTTAGATCATCAAGTTGTAACATGGGCCAAGTGGGAGATTGTTAGACTATTTTATGTCCCATGTAACTTATAGTTTGAGTACCATGAAAAGCACCCAAGATAATGGTTATTGGGTATTATAGAATGGGTCTCAAATGGGTCACGGACCCTTTTCCTCTCTCTTCCACTTACCAAATGACATGTCCATTGGTGATGCTATATAAGTTGAAACAACTTGTTGAAACATAATGGATTCTGAACCATTGAAGAATTTGCTAAAGGAAGAAGACGAAAGGAAATAAATCAAACATCTTACAAAACAAAAGCAATCATGAACACAGGTACACAAATCATTTGATCCATAAATGATTTTACATTCCTATGATTGTAAAGGCTCACAAATTTGAGCTAACCAACATAAAAGGTAACTTAATGCATAAGCCTGAACAAAAGACAACAATCTTCTTCCTTCTTCCCAATTCACTGAGCAGCCAAATTCCTATAACTGATCATGACAGAAACTGTGAAAATCCCATGAGGATACACCATTAAAAGAAGAAGAAGGGAGAAGCATAAAAACCAGAACCACCCATCTCAAAAAGTACAGAAAGAAGGAAGAAGAAGAAAAGAAAAAGACCAGAAATTTCAAAACAAAATGAAAAGAACATAAACTGATTACAGAAACAAAACTTACAAAGCATTAGGATGTTGTATATCGGCCTCCAAGACTTTGAGAGAGTTCTGATATGAGGACTTGGCCAACTAGTAATACATAATCTCCATCTCTCACCAACAAAGTTAGTTCCTCCAAGAAATCAAGCCCACAAAATAAAACCAGACTAGGGAGTTCTTGTCTCTCTCTACCTCTAAAACTGTTTTTCTAGGGTACTCAGAAAATCACTGTCTCTATGTTTTTGTGCAGAGAGAAGCACCCAAAATGATCAGAGAAAAAGAGCAAGCGTAGAAGAAAATATGCGAGAGAGTGGAAGAAACGAAAGCGAGAGAGTCGCAGAGCATACCTCAGCCTTTAAGAATCCTAATCCCCAAGCTCGATCTAGTCGGAGATGTTCCTTAAATTATCAAGGGAAGGAAAGAGTTGAGGAGGGAAGCAAAATCGAAGAAAAACAAGGAATCGGCTTGGCTCAAGCAAAATAAGTTAGAGGCATGGTTTAATTAAAACGAGTTAAAACGTCGACGTTTTAAATCTGGCACAGAATAGGTACAAAATTAGCGACAAAGACAATCTTATGCCAACCGAGGCTGGGTGCCACAAGCCCCTCAAATCCTTTGGTCCACTAATCCTGTACTAATCCCGTGCCAACCTATCTCAACCATTTAGATATGTGGTTCGTACAAGATTAGTGAAAAAAAGAGAGAGATTGAGAGAGAAGCAGAGACTAGGAGAGTTAGAGATGAAAATAAATTGAGGCAGTTGGACAAATTCCAGCCGTTTGATTTAAGACACGTTGACGGTATGACGACTATTCCATTTGTACTTGGTATATAATATTTAATAAATTGCCGATTTAGAAAATATTAATTATATTAGCATCTTTTCCATTTTAAATTATTTAAAACTAAAATTTTCTTGGGGCTTATACAAATTATTAATAATTATTTCAAAGATTAAAAAAGGTTAATTACACTAAAATTTGTTATAGTTTAATATTATCTATTTCTATTTTTATATTTTAGAAATTATTATTTATCTCTTTATATTATTATTTAACTATTATGTAAGTTATTTTTTATCATAATTCATTATTTTTTATTTATAACTCCAGACATTATACTGGAATTATTAGTTATTTTAATTTAAAATAAATAAAGAAATTAACATAAGATAAAAAGGATTATATACCCATACAATTCAATTTAATCGTTTGTTTGATCTGATAGATTATATACCCATACCACGTAATGTTTCACGGCATGGGCCAAAAAAAAATGAAAGGTTTGACTTAAGGGTCAAAGTCTGCAAAGACTTTTTATTTCGGTTGACCGAAAACGGTTAAACCTCAGAAACATCCTGTCTCGCGAAACATTCTACAGATTCCCACATCAACCTAGGCAACCTTGGTTATATAATAAGGGTGGATATTTCTCTCTCTTTACCGCGAAGACATAAGGAACAAGCAAAAACGATCGAGCCAACTTTCCCGGGTCATGTCATTCGGATCTAACCTGATCCGACGTCTTATACAGTAGTTTTTCCCTCCTTCTGAGCCGAATCCTTAACAGGGATGACTCGTCGGTGCTCTCATTGCGGCAACAACGGGCACAACACTCGGACATGTCCGAACCGAGGCGTCAAGATTTTTGGGGTCCGATTAACAGATGGATCGATCCGGAAGAGTGCTAGCATGGGAAACTTGAGCCATTATTCGGGTTCGTCGAGTCATGGTGGGCCCAACACGTCCGTAGGGTCTCCCGGAGAGACTCCTGATCAGGAGTCGACGGCCGGCGGCGGCGACGGTTACACTTCTGAGGATTTCGTTCCTGGGTCCTCTTCTAGCGGCGAGCGAAAGAAAGGTTCGATTTTTTTTATCTGACTCTGGCTTTTGAGAAGTGTTATCCGCCTCTATTTTTGATCATTTCTTGTGTTAATCATTGTTGGTCTTTTTATGTTATCTGATTTCTCTCTCCCTCGAAACATAAGATTCCAAATGATTGCTTGGATTCAATAAATTTTACTTGTGTTAACTGGGAGTTAGCGAGAATGACTCAACTTGATAACTAGTCAGGTTCATCAAACTGAAGAAGTTTAAGATGTTTGCAGTAGTTATATGAAACGAAATAACAAAAATGGTGTCTGAAACTTATTTATATATGTGCAGGCAGATGCACCTTTATGTAACTTCGAAAGTAGAATCATTGTGGAAGCATTAACTCTTTGAAGTTCACCGTAGTAAATTGATTTTCCTAGAGGAATTTAATTTAGAATATTTTTCGGGTTTGAATGTTTTATTACATTTGTATTGGGCAAGAGTTGGTAATGTATACTTGTTTCGTACTCTCCCTTTGGAAAAGAGACTTCTTTATCGAACCTTTCCAAAGGATGTTTCCTGATGGCCTTTTCTTAGTAACTACAGAAGTTAGAAGAAAAGTTTGCTTCACTATTTAGGTAGGGCTCCGTTGGAGCTTTTCAACTTTTTTGTTGATGAACATCAAGATAAGATTCTGTTTTAAAAGGTTGCTTGTTTATTTGTGGCAAGTTTTGTGCTTTTGGAAAATGAAGTTACATTTTGGAATGCTTTGGTTATTTTATCGCTTAAAATACATGGTACATTAGCATTTCTGTGTCTTCTTGTGAGTAGTATAAGCAGAAACAGAACAATTGCAAATAATAGAGCACAGATGAACTTAATTACGTGATTAGTAAGTTTTGTACTTTGTTCTAAGGAAAATCGTGTTCTACATTTCTGTTTCTTTCTTGGTCCTTTCTCTTAATGATAATTTTTTTACTTTGCAGGTGTTCCATGGACTGAAGAGGAACACAAGATGTTTCTACTTGGTTTGCAGAAGCTTGGTAAAGGTGATTGGCGTGGAATCGCACGCAATTATGTTGTATCGAGGACACCAACTCAGGTGGCAAGCCATGCTCAGAAATATTTCATCAGGCAAACAAATGTGTCTAGGAGGAAAAGACGCTCTAGCCTGTTCGATATTGTAGCAGATGAGGTGAGCACTAATACTGTATCTTGTGCTTAAATCATGCATTTTATGTGCATCCAGATACATACTTTCTGTCGGTACCAAATAAAATATACTACTGTTGATCTTCTGAATACTTATGGAAGATGGGCATGGATAAACAATATTAGCAGCAACATTTGGTTGATTTGGCCTTCTTTAATTGCAAAAGAACTGTCTTCATACCCATGCCTACTGAGAAATAAGGCCCGTCTATTGCTGGGTCATAAAGTTGTGAAATAGTTATCTAATGTTTGTTCTCGTGCCCTGCTGTGTATATGCAGCCTGTTGATCAAGTGGTATCAGAAGATACGTTATCTGTCAAGCATCCCCATGAATCTCAAAATGATAATTCCTTACATCCTCCTCCTCCACTGGAAGAAGAACATAAATCTTCGGGTTCTGCAAACTCTAACGAGGGGGAACAGGCACATCCAAAGCCCGGAAATTTACAGCCATGTTATCCAGTGTTATATTCTGCTTATTACTCACCATTTTTTCCATTGTCTTTTCCATTTTGCCTGGGCTACAGTACCGAGATGACCAAGGAGGAGACTCACGAAATACTCAAGCCAACAGCAGTTCACTCAAGAAGTCCAATCTATGTAGATGAGCAGGTCGGCATGTCAAAACTGAGTTTAGGAGAATCAATTGGAAATGTCGGTCCTTCTTCCCTTTCCTTGAAGTTGTTGAACAGTTCATCTAGACAATCTGCTTTCCATACAAATTCCAGCTCAAACTCAAGCGGCATAACTGCTAACAATAGTCCAATTCATGCTTAAACAGCATGGATTGGACTCTTTTGCAGTTGCATTGGTCGAGATTTTGCGTTAAGCTCGATGGGTTTTCGCAGGTTGCCGTTTGTACGTATGACTAGGTAATGTGCATTCTGGCGTAGGTTCACTTATGTATTCATAAGTTGGAATAATCCTTAATAATCAATCTTCTTTGTAAGGTTTTGTTTTAACCACTTTGTTCCCAGCATCGTGCAGTCTAGTAAATTGTCTTAAATTTTAGCTTAATCTTTGACATTTTATCTCCAACTACTAGTTGTTTTGATAATACTTCCTCGATTTCAAGGATAAAAAAGTAAGCCTCGATATTCGATGAAAAATAATATAGATTTCTAGTTGTCCCAAAATTAGAAGGATTTGGATTCTGTCAGTTCATTGATGAGAAGGTCTCACCGGCACCTAAATTTCAGCTGAGTTCCGCCTCTCACGCTGAAAGTTTTCCAGATTTTGTGTTAACTACCGAATCTGTTGTTTGGAACAAACAAGATCAGATCATCTTGGGGTGGCTTCGATCTTCCATTTCTGAATCAATTCGTAGTCAACTCGTCAACTATGAGTCATCACTTAAACTATGGAAATCAATCGAGGTCATGTACTCATCTCAGTCTCGAGCAAGAATTCTTCAATTCAAGGTCCAATTACAAACCACTAAGAAGGGCTCCATGAGTATCACTGAATATGTAAATAAGACCAAAGGTTTTGCGGATAATCTTAATTCGATTGGTTCTACAGTTACAAATGAGGACATTATAATGTACGTGTTGGCTGGCCTTGGTATCGAATACGATCCAGTGGTAGCTAATATCACAACAAAGGCTGACATATTTAGTTTAAATGAAGTATATGCAATGTTGTTGAACCAAGAAACTCCCCTAGAGCAGTACATGTGGTGACCAATATTGACATGCAAAATTCCTCTGCAAACATAGTTATGACTGGCAATCAAAGGGATAGAGGTTCCAGATACAATCAAAACTATGAAGCTCAATTCAATCCTAATCAAAATCGAAGAGGAGGCAGGAACAATAGAGGTCACGACAAAGGATTCAGAGGAAGAGGTCGTGGCAATAACAAACCTCTATGTCAGGTTTGTGGTAAAGCTGGGCATACTGCATCAATTTGTTATTCTCGGTATGACTTGTCTTATCAAGGACACCTTCAACAGCAGCAACAAGCTCAGCAATACCAAGCTTTCCAAAAACAGTCCAACCAACCTTCTCAAATGGCAGCAATGATTGCTATTCCCCAATCTGTGACAGATCCAAATTGGTTTATGGACAGCGGAGCAACACAGCATGTCACCAACAGTCTCGGTAACCTACATATCAACAAAAATGAATTCTCAGGAAGTAAGGGTCTCACTGTAGGTGATGGACAGCAACTACGTATTACACACTATGGTTCTTGTATTTTACCCACATCTAATTCTCATCTAAAATTAAACCATATCCTTTGTGTGCCTGAAATAACTAAGAATTTGCTAAGTGTTCACAAACTCACTAACGATAATCCTGTCTTTGTTGAATTTCATAAGGATCTATGTTTGGTGAAGGAAAAGAGATTGGGGAAGGTGCTTCTTCAAGGTTCAACGAAGGAAGGGTTATATTGTCTACCTCAGGCTAACGTTTCATCTGCAGAGACCTCCACTTCCTCAAACCTTCATGCGATCCCTCTTTTTCTCCAAACACCTACGTATCTAGCTTAAACAAATCTGATATGATCAAAATCTGGCATACAAGACTTGGTCACCCGAGAGAGTTTATTATAAAGTCTGTATTGAGATTCTGTCATATACCTTTTAGTAATGATATATATTTGGATTTTTGCAATGCTTGTCAACTTGGTAAGCATCACGTTTTACCCTTCCAGCATGCACCAAACAAAACAACTTCACCTTTGCAGCTTATACATGCGGATCTATGGGGTCCTGCACCCATAGCATCAAAGCAAGGTTTCATTTATTATTATTGGATGATTTCTGGAGATATAGTTAGATTTTCCCTTTAAAAAATAAATTCCAAGCCTTCGAATTTTTTACACCTTTCAAAACAATGGCAAAAAAACAGTTTGACAAACCTATCAAATGTGTTCAAACAGACTGAGGAGGTGAGTTCAGAATACTTGAACCTTTTCTTTCCTCTCTTGGCATTTTATTTCAACACCCTTGTCCCCACACTCACCAGCAGAATGGGATAATGGAAATGATGCATAGAGATATTGTTGAAAATGGCTTAACCCTATTAGCACAAGCCTCCTTACCTCTGTCATTCTGGTGGGAAGCCTTTGAAACTTCAGTTTATCTTATAAATCGTTTGCCTACCTCAGTTCTAGATAATCACACACTGTTTTATAAATTGTTTGGTTATCATCCAGATTATAGCCTTTTAAAAACATTTGGTTGTGCTTGCTTTTCTCATTTTCAACCTTATAATAGACATAAATTTGCCTTTCATACCCGCAAATGCTATCTTTCTTGGCTATAGCACAACTCATAAAGGATTTAAATGTTTGGATTCAGATGGGAAAATCTACATATCTCGGAATGTTACCTTTAATAACTGGGATTTTCCTTTTACCTATGATTCTTCTTTCAATAAAACCTTAACCAAAACTCTGTCCGTCGCTCCTAACTTCACTACCAGCCTGCAAGTACTCAGACAATATGATCCATCTGCAGCTGCACCAAAGAGAGGTATCAATTCTGCTCTTCATCATTCATCAAATAATAATGATCTTCCCTTCTCTAACATGGCTACTAATTTTACACCCACCACTAACTCTCCTCCATCACCCTCCAAACCAGACTCTGATCCCACTCTCCCTGTATCTTTCGCATGTTCTCAACCTTCTTCTAAACCCACAGAACACCCATCGTTACCTGTTCTTACCCATCATATGATCACACGCAGTAAGGCTGGTATCTTTAAACCAAAAGCATATCTCTCCACTTCATCTCCACCAGAAGAACTAGAGCCAAATAGTGTAAACCAGGCGTTGATTATCCCTCAGTGGCGTCACGCTCTTGAGGCCAAATACCGAGTTCTCCTAGCCAACTCCACTTGGGAACTGGGCCCTCATCGGCCAGATATGAAACTTGTTGCAAATAAATGGATCTTCAAACTCAAATACAAGGCAGATGGCTCTATTGAACGACATATAGCCCGCTTAGTGGCTAAGGGTTTTACTCAGACTCCCGGCATAGACTTCACAGAGACGTTTAGTCCGTAATTAAGCCTACCACAGCGCGCACTGTCCTAAGCTTAGTCGTTGCTCAAAATTGGGATGTTCAACAGTTAGATATAAATAATGCTTTTCTAAATGGCTATCTGCAGAAACCAGTTAATATGTTACAACTGGAAGGCTTCATTGACAAAGAGAAACCTCACCATGTGTGTCTCCTCAAGCGCGCTCTATATGGTCTTCGTCAGGCCCCTCGGGCTTGGTTTGAGAGACTCAAAAATGCCTTGCTGAAAATGGGATTTTCTAATGCACGAACTGATACTTCTCTATTTATTTGCAAATCTAATGGCATTTACATTTTGTTTCTCGTCTATGTAGATGATATTCTCATCACTGGGAATTACAAGGATGCCATTCAACAGCCGATTACTAAACTACACAGAGAATTTGCCTCGAAACAGCTGGGATCCCTCCATCATTTCCTGGGAATACATACAACCAGAACCTCCCATGGCCTCCATCTTTCCCAATCTAAATACATAGAGTCCTTATTGAAGAAAACCAATATGAATCAAGCCAAAACTCTTCCTACTCCCTTCTCCTCTACCAAAACTTTAACTGCAAAAACTTCAGAGCCTTACTACCACCCCAGGTTTTATCGAAGCATTATTGGTGGTTTGCTATATGTCACCATCATGCGACCTGACATTTCGTTTATTGTCCATAAGCTCAGCCAGCATATGCAACAACCTTCTAAAGCAGATTGGTGTGCCTGCAAGCATGTGTTGCGTTATCTTCGTGGCACCACAGACTATGGCTTATTTTATAGAGCCTCCAACCACTTTAATATTACTGCTTTTTCTGATGCCGATTGGGCAGCAGATATTCTTGATCGGAGATCGATTAGTGGTTATTATATCTACATCAGTGGTAATTTGGAGTCTTGGTCCTCTAAGAAGCAGCAGGCTGTTGCTCGATCAACCACCGAGTCTGAATACCGATCTTTAGCTTCCGCCACCGCATAAATTGCATGGTTTCTCTCACTGTTGAAGGAAATGGGAATCAACCCTTCAGGTAAACCAGTTCTTTGGGTTGACAATATCAGTGCTGCCTCTCTTGCTGCTAATCCTATTTTACATTCTCGATCTCGAAATTGACGTTCATTTTGTACGTGATTTAATTACCAAGCAGATATTGGAGGTACACTATGTTACTAAATTGGATTAACCAGCTAACTTTCTGACTAAAATTTTGTCTTCGAACCGTTTTGCTTATCTCAAGATCAAGCCATGGGATCGCCGGTGCCGTAGAGGAAAAGCAAGCGTGAAGCAGCCGACGGAGAAAGTGGCGGCAGGCAAGATAGTGTCGAAGATACGGTGGCGTTTTTCTTAACCGTTCCGGTCTCTTTACCAGTGAGCGACCGTTGAAACGAGAGCGTTTCCCCTAGGCTACCAAGGAATAGTAAGAACTAAGAAGAGAGGGTCTAAATGAGACACGTCTTGTCTTTTAATCCACTAATATTATGTTTTCACTATTTTCCTTTTTCTTTTACTCGTTACTTTTCTATTTCTTAACTTATGTTTTCAAATTCATGAGTAAAATATGTCACATTTTTATTTGATTTTATCTATTTAAATTTATTTTTATAATTTTAACTACTAAAAATGTTAAACTATTAAAAATTTTAGAAATGATTTTTTATTAACTATCTTTTGAATTATTTTAATATTAATTATTATATAATTGATTATCTAATTAGCTGATTTTATTTCAATAATAATTTATATTAAACAATTTACTAAAATTTTTTATTTTCTTTGGATGTTCATATGAGAAATCCAAGCATTCTATGCAGAAATGGTAAAATCAATGTTTTAAAAATTAAATTAAATTTATTATTGGTTCATTATATAATAGAAGATATTGATATATTGGTTATTTTAATAAAATATTTATTTTACTTCTTATTTATTATATATCAATTTTATAACGATTTAACATCAGTTAAACTTTTAAACCTTAAATCTTTCTTTTAATTTATTTAAATTTTAAAATATTGGTATTTTTCACAACTTTTATTATCAATTTTTCATATATAAATATATGTATACTCATTTTAGGCAAATTCTCTTTATCACAAAATTTATTTGAGAATTCTAAGTATGTATTTTGATTTAATTAACTATTAAAATTAAATAGTAGTTTCACTACAAAATATTGATTTGATGTTTTTTTTGGGTTAAATCACTCAATTATATGGGAACCTACTAATTCGAATTCTAGCCGAATAGGACCCTTTTTGGGCAACAAAATTCTCTTTCATGAGTTTTTAAAACGACTTCATTCTCAAGATTTAAATTCGAAATCTTGGTTATGAACAGAGGAGCCCATGTTGCTCCACTGTAACCCTCATTGGTGTTATTTTTAACATAAAAATGTAAACAATATTAATAGAAATCTCACTAAAACATAAAGTTTTGGAAGATTTAATAATACACAGTCTTAACTTAATTAACATCAAATCAATATTTTAGCATAAGAATGTATTTTGAATAGATTATTTAATGAATTAACTATTAAAATTAAGTAATAATTTCAATACAAAATATTGATTTGATGTTATAATATTATACTAATTGTTGTGAAATTTGAAATAATATAGGAGAAAATAATAACAACAACAACAACAACAATAATAATAATATATAATTTAGTTAATTTATATGATTTAAAAATAAAATTTTATCATTATAAAAAAGCCTATAAAAATAAATGACTGTAAATTTATATAACTTCTTCTCCTTAAGGTTATTGTAACTTTATTACTACATAAAGTCTACACAGAAACTTTATGACTACATAATTTATGACTTTATGACTAACGGATGATGATATTGAAATTCTATTTTATCATATAAAACAACCGCAAGAAAATGAATTTAAAACTAACGGATTGATGAAATGTTGTCCAATCGGAACCACAAAGTGGAGCAATCATCGTTATCTTTCCATTCATTCAACCTTTTAATAAAATATCAGCATTTCTTCTCACGTTTCAAAGGTGGTCTATAACACATATTATCAACATTCGGAAAAGACAAAAAATGGGTTCAGACCAAAAACTGATTTCCAGTCGGATAATAAAAAAAGTTAACAACAATTTCTTGAAAATATTATTATTATTTGTTTATTCTACGTTGTTTTATATTGCAATTATTAGATTTATAGTATTTTCATTTTCCTCGCCCCTTTTTAATTGATGAGGAAAATTAGACAGATGGCACGAGCAAAACGTGTTTTAGGTCAACTCATTGACTTCGTCTACCCTTGTCACCTTTTGGGTAAACTTCCAAGAAATATATATAAGCAGAATTAATATTTTTAGAATAATTACACACAATTTTTATTATTTTTGTTCGAATCTTTTTCTAATTTGAATTTTCTAAAAGCTAACTCTTACTCCTTTTGGTTTTGTCTGAATCTACTGGAGCTGGACGCCGTTACTTGGATCCATGAGATTGGTTGACTTTAGCTGGAGAATTCCTGCAAAACAATAAAGGCGCACTGGGGGTTGACTGCCGGTAGGCCCCTCTGATGCTCAAGTTAGTCTTTTTCTTGTGGGGATTTGGTGACTAGGGACAAAGAATGATAGGGTTCTCCAGTCGTACCTGTGTCACAATGGAGTAGTACCTTATATAACCAATACTTGCTAGGTTT
>JANITX010000001.1:39820001-39830988 GCA_027564395.1 Erythroxylum ulei
GTCATAACTACCAAAATGAATTATGAGACCTACAATATCGAATGCAAGGAGACAAACAAGTCAATATGCTACGAATTCTAAGTTACTATGATAATATTTTATTTAAGATGTAATCGTAATTATCGAATAAAAAATTCTAAAAAACAAGATTGTGAATTTGTGATCCTTTTCAAAAGATAAGCTTTGGTTTGTTCTTTATGTAGTCTTCTCTTCCATCCATTAAGTAAGGAAATTGATATATATCTACAAATTAAATGCTAGAAAATGATATTTCGTATGTATATATGTATGAAAATTGTGTTCAACTCTCTTGTCTCTTAGTTCTCTGTTTGTTGCTTTTGATAGCAGTCATCCGTTTCAATTTGGTTAATTAAAAGTAACGCCTCATATTTCTTCAATTTCTATCAAGAAAATCTATTATGATATATATGTATATGATAAATAATTCTAAATATCCTAAAATATAGTAAGTATAAATTAAATATATCTCGTAATAAAATATAAAATACACCACAATTCGATATATATATATATATCAGTTAATATGAGAAATTAATTGTATCGAATTATTTTTTATATAAAATTTAATATTTAGAACTATGACATGAATTTTTATAAAGGTCTTGATAATAATCTAACGTATATCAGTCAAGCATTCTTCTTACAGCTAGATCCAATCTCCTAGTCCTTGCGAAAAGGAAAAAGAATTTCATGTTCTTTTTTTTGGGAGGGGAGAGTTAGAAAAATCCTATTGATTGTAGTTTTTTTCAGACAAAATCCTATTGATTGTAGTTTTTTTCAGACTTCTGAAAAAACCATGAAAAAAAAGCTCGATTAGTATGATCCTTCTATCGCCCAACAATAAAAGGGGGATCTTGTAGTTCTTGGTATGTAAAGATACGTTATTAAGTGTTCCATTTTATTTTCCCATTAAGGCTACATTTAATAAAATTTTTTAAATATATAGTAAAAAAATTAAAGGTTTGTACATATAATTCAAATGTTACTAAATTTTGTAAGATGCAAGTTTCATATAAGCAATGAAATAAATAAACATATATTTTTTAATAAATCAAGATATATAAATTTATAAACTAAAAATTGAGATATATTTAAAATTTTGTTAAAAGTTCGGAATATAATTTACATGTACCATGTATGTTTGGAGTTTCTGTTTTTACATATTTTCCCATTTTACGGATCTTGCACTGTTGAGCCGAGCGGCGATCCAGCTATCCCCATCCAAGGAAACATGTGGCAGCTAGTGTAGAGCTATACTCGCGTGTTCCATAAATAGACAAGCTAGATCCTATACAAAACCACCGAACGTGCTGGCTATTGGGGATGGCCAGAGTAGATAGCTGTTGCTAATGGTAGAGACTGTTCTATTTCCGTAAGATTGCCATGTTTCCCTGTGGTCCTCCACTACGGTCCTACCCAACGTACATAAATGGGGCTGGTTCGTTTAAATGGATGCATGTTTAAGTTGTGCTTGAACGGTGCATTTGTATTATATTTCTTTCTCAAATTTTTTATAATAATAATAATATATTATTATCACCGTCATCGTCATCGTTATCATCATATTTTTTAGAAAATAAATATTATTATTATTATTATGGTTAATTACAAAAAAAATAAACTTTCCTCAATTTTTCAATTATAACTCGAACTTTAAAAAGTGACAATAAAATGTCCCAACTTTTTTTCAATTATAGCCTGACATTAGTTTCACCGTTATTTTTGCTAACATGATACTGTCGCGTGTCAATGGACCCTCTCCAATCAGACACATCAGCGTCATTAGAAGAAGTCGATCTGATTAGTGAAACAACGTTATTTCTTGATGATACTAAAATAACGTCGTTCTCAACCTACGTTGAAATCCTAAGTAAGAACTGATAGGAATACTGGAGATGTTGTACAGATGAGGAATGAGAACTGATAAGTTATTATTTTTGTGCTAATTTTGGATATAAATACTTTAATGTGTTGAAATTCTTATTTAAATTTAATGGACTTGTTTCTTAATTATTCTCAAATGATTTTCAACACATGAGAGATGAATTTGAATCAAAAAGATGCAAGGAAAGTAAAAGCAATTCGAATTCCCAACTGGCAGAAAAATTTTTGACTAAGTATGGGCACGTGCAAAAGGAAAGTTTATCTGCAGAATCTGATTTGAAAACAGATTCGATACACTTAGGATTTTAATTATTTTGGGAAACAAGTTATTTTCCTTTTGAGGGGATCTGCTATATGATTTTGTGGGGAAGTGTATCTAATAAAGATAACAATAAGAGGGAAGACAAAGAGCCTTCTAGACATCATCTTTTCACATTTTTCTTCTGTTTTGTGTTTCTTAGGAGTTTTCGATTTTTCTAAAAAAGTTGTAGAGATGGAGACAATATGTCCTGCAACTTTTCCATTGGTTTTTACCTTTGCTATGAGTAACTAAATCTTTCTTCTTAGTTGAAGGGAACCAACGTTATCATCTAGTACGTGTGAGATTTTCTAAATTAAGTTTATTTCATTGATGAATATTAAGTGTCTTTCGTATTGTTTTTTATGATTGAATTGGTTGATCAGAGGGTGCATAATTAGAAATTGATTGATTTGATTTACAACCAGATTAATAGGATTTGACGTTCAGTTTTGCTAATCTAAAGTAACAATTAGGATTACCATCTTTACGTTAAGGATTGGAAAATTCTAAGAAAGATACTTATCTAGACTAAATACACATTATATGTGTGTTATCTTGCTCACTGGTTCTCTTGGTTCTTAAAGATATTAATTAATCAAACCCCATATTATATTTAAGTTGTTGGTTAATAAGAGTATTTAGAATACATGTTTCTATTTATCTAATCGTAAGAGAGAACATCACTCAGTGAGTATTTGTTAATGGACTTAATTTTATATCAATGATCTATACTAGTTTGATAACTTAGGTGACCTGAAACCAAGGTTTGTTCATCAATTTTCCAGATCTGATTATTTTAGTTTATTTTCTTTTTTTTCGTTTTCAATTTCTTAAAATCATGCTAATTCAACCCCCCCCCCCCAAAAAAAAATTATTTTAGTTTTTAACTTTTAAAACATTTACCAATAGATTTCACGTGGGAATAATCTCAACTATTCACTAACTACATATTTTATTATTAGAGTTTGTATTAATTTGGGTGCAAGCGACAACATTACCAAGAACTCCAAACATGCAGCAGATTGAACAAATCACTACCCAACTAGGCAGATACAACAAGATTGAAGGGAAGAATGTATTTTATTGGTTTCAGAAACATAAAGCATGCGAGAGACAAAAACAGAAGCGCAACAACCTTGGTAGAAGCCATGGTTTGAGAACACCAACCTCACTTACTACCATATCGATAAACACTAGGGTACGTCATAGATCTTTTAACTTGGTTTATTTCCCTTCATTACCTACCTAGCTAGATTTTGATTCTTGTTGTCACTGTGTATTTCATAATACAGAGTGGAGTATTAGAGAGAGATGAGGTAGTCCATATAAGAGAAAGTGCAGAAGCTAGGGATTTGAGAGCTTAGAATTAGAAGAAAGTGATAGGTCATCATGTAAAGAGGATCCGGGAGATGGAACCCTTATCCTCTTCCCATTGCACCCAGAAGGTAGATGAAGGGGTTCGAACTTTGAACCAAAAAAATAAAAGTTAGAGATTTTAGGTTGAGAACAACGACTAAGTAAGAGTGATTCATCTTCTTAGAACGACATTGTTTTAGTATCATCTAGAAACAACACCGTTTCACTAATTTGATTAGTGAGGTCCAACAACATGTGACAGTGTAACGTCAAGAAAGATAACAATGAAACTAACATCAAATTAAAATTGAAAAAAATAAAAATTGGGGCATTTTATTACTACTTTTTAAAGTTGAGGCTATAATTACTACTACTACTACCACTACTATTACTACTACCACTACTACTACTACTATGAGAAGCAATAATTAAAAGATGGCAACTTAAGTAATTTGTAATAACTTTAAGGCATAATCCTCTTTTCGTCTTAATTTCTCAACCATGGGAGCAAAACGCTCCTCATTAGGAGCATTTTCAAAAATAGCAAATTGGGTTCAATTTGCTAACCAAATCAGTTGATTACTAAACATAATTATTAACGATTTGAGATGGTCAAACAATCAAATACCTCTCAATCTGTCAAAAAAAAAAACTAATTAGCCATTTACCAAACAAGGCCCTAATAATGGATCTCTATGTACATAGTCAAGTTTCGTTAATTCAAGAAATTAAAGTTAGGTCTATAATATTGACCCAAGTAAAGGACCAAATTGAAGAATGATTTTACAAAATGTAACACAAGATTTATGAAATTAAATCGAAGAATGCAGTTACAAACATTAAAAGCAAAGCAAAATCAAGAAGTAAACACAAGGAAAAAGGTATGAGCTTGGTAGGGAGAGTAGGGAATGTAAGAAATGTTTTCTTAGCCAAATGTTAGATGCTTTTTTTTATTTACAAAGAATTTTTCATTTCTCATGATATTGACAATAATGTTACTTTAACTAATGGTATTGTGTCTCACTTACAAAAATTTAAGGATCTCTTTTATGATGATATTATGAGTGGATTACTGCCTTTAAGAGAGACTGAGCGCCAAAATTATTTTATTTTAGGAGCTTAGATTCTAAACTGACCAACATATCAAACAAATCCAAAGGAGACAAAGGAGATTCAAAAGTAAGTGGAGGAACTCTTAAAGAAGGGATATGTAAGAGAGAGCTTGAGCAAGTGTGTCGTTCCTAATTTGGTTAGAACCAAAAAAGAATGAAACATGGAGGATGGTCATAGATTATCACACCATCAAGAAAAATACCATAAACTATCAACAACTTATTCCTAAGTTAGAATGATATGCTTGATGGGTTATTTGGTGCCTATTTATTCTCTAATATTGATTTAAAGTTTGGGTATATCAAATTATAATTAGAAAAGGAAAAAAAAAACTTTAAAACCAAATATGGATTTTATGAGTGATTAGTAATGCCTTTTGAATTGACTAACACACCTAACACTTTCATAAGATTAATGAACTATATTTTCTGTGAGCTTTTAGGCAAGTTTGTAGACGTGTGCTTCATTGACATTCTTGTCCATAATAAGATCATCAAAAAGACTACTGAGCATTTAAAAAAGGTTTTACATTGTTCTTAGGCAAGAAAGTTGTATGGAAACTTGAAGAAGTTTACTTTTTGCTCTATAAAATTTATATTCCTTGTTTATACAATGATTGTAAAGGGTATAGTGAAGGCTATTAAAAAGTAGCCAATGCTCAAAATTATAAGTGATGTTAGGAGTTTCGATAGGATGGCTTGTTTCTATAGATAATTGGTAAAAATACACTTGTTGCAACTTTGGCCGAGATAGTAAAGAAAAGTGTAGGGTTTAATTGGGATGAAGATCAAAAGAGAGCATTTATTCTATTAAAAAAGGAGTTGAGTTCGACTCAAACGTTAGCTTTAACTAACTTTAAGAACACTTTAAATTTTAGTCTAATGTTTCAGGTGTAAGAATTGGAGCAGTGTTGATGCAAGATAGAAAACCAATAGCATACTTTATTGACAAGCTTAGTAGGATCATCTTGAGTTCCTCGCTTTACGATAAGGACATGTATGCATTAGTGAGAGCCTTAGAGACTTAGCAATGGCACTTATGGGCTAAAGAGTTTATGATACATATGGACTATGAGTCTTTAAAATATATCCAAGGTTAAGGTAAGATGAGCAATATATATGTTTAGTGGGTAAGGTTTGTTGAGACTTTTTCTTATGTGATATATTATACGTAAAGTAAGAAAAATGTTGTAACTGATGCATTATCTTGGAGATATACTTTATTAAGTATTATGCATATAAATTGATGAGTTTTGAGCATATGAGATACGCATATATTGATGATCCTGATTTTGATTGTTTGTTTAAAGTATGTGAGAATTTTGCATTTGAAAAATTCTACATGCATAAAGGATATTTGTTTAGAGAAAACTGACCATCGTATCTCGTAATTCTTTAAGAAAGTCACTTGTGATAGAGTCATACAAAGGAGGTCTAATGGACACTTTAAAGTTAAAAAGACTACAAATTTTGAGTTAGCATTTTTTTTTAGCCACATATGAGGAGAGATGTAGAAAGGGTGTGCGAGAGATGTGTAACTTGTAGGTAGCTCAAATTTAGAGTGCAAACCCATAGCTTACGTACCCCTTTACCTATACTTAGTAAATTATGGGTGGATCTTTCAATGAATTTCATTTTAGGGTTATTTAAGTCTAAAAGTGGTAAAAATTAAATAATTATAATGGTAGATATATTTTCTAAAATGACACATTATTGCATAGCATAAAACCAATGATGTATCCTATATTACCAGACTATTTTTCAAGGAGAATGTTATATTGCATAGAGTTCCTAGAAATATTGTGTTAGATAAGGATGTTAAGTTTTTTAGTAGTTTTTAGAAAACTTTGTTGGGATAACTGAGAATTAAGTTGTTATTCTTTACAACTTGTTATCTATAGACCGATAGCCAAACCAAGGTGGTTAATAAAACACTAAAGGTTTTGTTGCGTGCTATTATTGGTAGGAATCTTAGAACTTGGGAAAATTCTTTGCATTTTATTGAATTTGTTTATAACAGGACTATCTAAAACACTATGATTTTACCCTATTTGAAATCATTTACCATTTTTAACTTTTTATCTCCCTTAGATCTTATGTCTATGAGATATGCTAAATATACATTACTTTTAACATACTTTTTTATAGCAATATGCTTGTATTCACTTTTAGAGGATTTGATACTCATAATAAGTACATTTTGTTCCAGTTGTATCTTTGCGTCTTTAAGGAAAATGAGTGAATTTAGAGAAGAATTGGGCCAATTTGGAGCAACCTTTAAAGAATTGAAGGACACAAGAACACAACACCAATACACAACTGTGTTAGGGTTACGTTATAATATGGATCATTCTATTTCTTCTTCACCGCCTTACATAGCCTTATATTCATTCATTGATGAGTAACACAGACCACACATGTTCTTGTGTTAGTCCCATATTGGCAATCATATTTTATAGAAAAAGTTATAAAATACGGTAAAATATAACATGGTAGCTTCATGAACCCATATTAGGGTCATGTTACTTATAAATAATTAGGGTTTTGAATTATTAAAAGAACAAGGTGTGAACAATAGAGAACTTTTATGCCAAAGAAGAGTTTGAATGTATAAAATAGTCTTTTAGAAGCCATTTTTCTATAGTTATTGATTAAGGAAAAGTCAATCTTAGAAGAAAAAGAAGAATTTAACAAGATTCATTAAGGATACAAGATTCAAGATTCATAATGATGACTCATTTGCCTTGTTTTCTTTCTTGTTTGATTACAAACTAATTGAGATATAGATTTAGGTGGGATGGACTTTGGATATGTTATATTGAACTAAACTTTTGGATTAATGAATTTCTAGTTTTCTTGAGAGTTACCTATGTTTTTGTGATTAATTAGATTAAAGAAACAAAAGTTGAGTGTTAAATTATTTAATTCATACATTGAGATTGAGAGATAATTTATATGGTTAGTTCATAATGTAGATAAAAAGGATTGATTATGAGTTGCTTGAGAGAAAACTGCGAGATCTTCTTAGGTTATGGAAAACCTATCATAAGAGTTTAAATATTGAATTAATGCATTCTTAGATTATCTTGATTAAAAAGAGATTTCAATTGATTCAATCTAAGGATAAAGGTTATATGTATCAAGAGAGAATATAATTGTAACTTAGGAATTCTTGTCGATTTAAAAGATTAGAATTGTCCATTAAATTAGTGAATTTGAACATAATAAAGTCCTAGAGAATAACTTACCTAAATCTAGCTTATTTATAGATTGTTTTCTTCTTAATTATTGCTTTGTTTTTTGCGTTTTGAATGGGTCTTTTATTTGCCTTTTCATCCAATTATAATTGTGAACCTAGATAGTTAGGTTTGTGAATAGTTAGTAGTTAACCTTTATTCTTCTTATAATCGACCCATACTCGTTAATGCTAGTTATAACTACATCATATGTTTATGATTAAAACTACTCATCAACATATTCATGTATATGAAAGAGACACCTTAAACTATGAAAGAGACGTTAGCATATTTTATTGGTAGTGCTAGAATAGAAATAGCAATGCTAGATCTAGATGCATCCATAAACATCATGCCTTGTTATATTTATTCAACTCTTAACTTAAGACCACTAGAAAAGATGGGAGTGGTAATTTAATTAGCATATAGGTCCAATGCATATCCGAGGGGTTAGTAAAATACATTATTGTGTATGTTAAAGACAAATTGACTTTTCTCACTGATTTCTATGTTTTGGAAATGAAAAATGATGACCAATCAGTACCCATTTTGTTTGGGAGGCCATTTATGAAAATTAAAAGGATAAAAGCTAATGTTCATAATAAAGCTCAAACAATGGAGTTTGACGGGGATATGATGAAATTTCAAAATCATGATATGATCATATCTCATAATATGGATTATTGTATATTTTTAACTAATTTTATTGATTCATTATCACAAGATTTTTAAGATGGAGGAAACTGATTCCAACGGATGAATGATTACACTATCGAGTTAATGGCGTTAACAAAAGTGCTCTTAGGAGGCAACCTAAGTTTATCTTTCATTCTGCCTAAGTTAATTCATATTTAGTTTTTCTTTTAGCTTTCTAAGTTTTACTTGCCTTCAAAACCAAAAAGGCTAGAATTTAGATGGAATCAAGAAAGAAAACTAAGGGATCCAATATGCTTTAAAGGACATGGTCGTGTGAAAAAGGATATGCTTGTATCAAAATATAAACAAGTGTGTAGGAAGGTCTTGTAACTAACTATAAATGTGTGAAGATGGAGGAATTGATTTGTGAAGTATTATACATACCTGCTTGTATACCTAAACCATGTATGTTTTTGCAACCGTGTCAATATGATAAATTCAAAAATTTGAGAAACATATTCTAAGATACGGGTGTGTACAAGATCATGCCTAACCCATAAAACTCTAAATCCCCTCTTTTCATATACCTACCATTTAAGTCATGTCTCGATGAGCCACCCAACAATAACCAGCACCTATAAGAAGCCCCCCCACCATGCACTCTCGCTAAACTCCCCATCCAAAACAAAGAGAAAAATATGGTAGTTTCCTTTTCTTCTCTATTTCATTTCCTATTTTTGTATTTTTTGTGCTTTATTGTTCAATATTAGGGACAATGTTTTAAATAGGTGTGGAGAAGGGGATTTTTTCCTTGCTCTAATTTTGTAATATTTTTTTAGTTTTTTTAGATTGTTTGAACATTCTCTTTTAAATTCATGTTTTTACCTAATTCTTTTGTAAATTGATAAAATTATATCTACTAGAGAGATTTTCACTAAACTGTTTTGAATGAATTGGACAATGTGTACAAATTGAGATTATAACTGATTAAGGTGAAGGCTAAACACATTGATAATTTGAAATAGCTTAGGTATGCACTAGGATAAAGCAAGATAAATGAGTGATGAAGTATGACATGAGGATTAGGTGAATTTGCTTGAAACCTTTAAGCATTTGAGCCTTAAAGGATAGAAACATCCTATATCTGTCTATTTTTCTTTGGTGTGTAATTCTCTATTATTTAGATAATTCCATAACTTACATTTAACCAATTTTGAATTGCTATGGTGTATGTGAGCTTGAATATGATGAAGGACTTCATTGGTTTAGCCATTTAACTTAAAAAGTCACCTTCCTTAATTATCCTGAGCTCAACCCCTTTGAGCCATTTTTAAGATCTCTTTTTGCTTTTGTTTTAAACCCATGTCAAAAGCATATCTTATCATATATCTTATCACCCAATTATATGTTTTAATAAGGTATTTTAAGTTATTTAGGTAATTAGAGTAATTTTGTTGTAAATTTTATTTTCCAAGCTACTGATTTTGTATTAATTGTGTATGATGGTTGCCATTGATGATTGTCTTCAAAGAAGAAAGAATAACAAGAAAAATAAAAAAAATAGAATAATTGCAACTATAGTATATTGATAGATGAGCACTTGGTCACATTCTTTTCTTAGTCCTATATTTTGTTTGAATGCTTTAATTAAATATGTGTGGTTTTAGCTTATAATTCTCTCTTTCCAACCCTTAACTCAAGCCTAATTACAACCAATTAATATAAGTCCTTTTGATTCATGCCTTCATGTGTTCATAGTAAGATATATTTAGCATATGTGCAAGTTTATAGTAGTGTATTCGTTGAGAGAGTTTGAGAGTAAACACTTGAGTGAAAGAGTGAAAATCATGAGAAAATTCACCAAGGCTTTGTACACACTTTTGGTTGAGATTATCTTTAATTGTCTTTGTTCATATTTTATGGTGAAAATCAACTTTAATGTATGTTGGCGCTTAATTTTTTTCGGTCTAGGTGTGGGGAAATATGATGTGTCATAATTTTGCCTTATTTTCAGCATTTAAAATCTTCCTAAATCTTATCTTAATATGTTCAAGACCCTTTTTTTTTCAGAATAAGGTTTAAAGATGCTATTTGACTGTGAAAAAAATTGGGTCTTAATCCAAATTAAAAAAATAAAGGAGAAATCTTAACAATAATCAAAGGTGAATTAAGAAGGTTTGGGCTAACATAATGGTTTTATTTTGCAGCTTGGAATTAGATTATCAAAATCAAATTGAAATCTAAAAAAATAGTATAGCATGATATTTGGCAAATCACATAAAACAGCCCCTGTGATATACTTGATTATTCATCTTAGCCCCTGTATTTTTAATTCGGTCACCTTAGCCTCTGTGTTTTTTATTCTCATTCAAGATACCCCAATTGGGTATTTTCGGACAAATTTGCCCTTAGATTATTGAAATACATTTTTTTAATCTCTT
>JANITX010000001.1:39831088-39843789 GCA_027564395.1 Erythroxylum ulei
CTTCGGAATAAGGTACGAATTAAATTTCTGCTTTATTTTGATTCGTGTTAATCATTTTATAGAATTAAATAGATCTTGGTTTTTGGGAAATCAAAAGTCACAGAAAAGTTTCGTGATTATTCCATTGCAGTCGGATCAGATTCAGACCCAATTTCCCAATAGAAGAGACTCTAACAATAATAATCTCTTGGAAGATAACCTTTATACAAGAGGAGAGAATAGTACATGCTCTAAAAACCTTTAAAATAACTATCAATTGGACAGTAGCCGATATTGAAGGTATCATCCCTTCTTTTTATATGCATATGATCCTTTTAGAAGATGGAGCTAGACCCATAAGGCAAACTCAGAGAAGATTAAAACCTATAATAATGGAGGTAGTGAAGAAAGAAGTTTTGAAACTCCTTCAGCTAGTATAATTTACCCCATCTCAGATAGTATGTGGGTTAACCATATACAAGTAGTTTAAAAAAAGATTGGAATTATAGTTGTTACAACTTAAGAGGGAGACTTAGTTCCTATTAGGTTTCAAAATGGATGGAAAGTTTGTATCAAATATAGGAACTTAAAATTAAGTGACTCAAAACGATCATTTCCCTCTTTTGTTTAGTGATCAGATGTTGGAGAGATTAACCAGAACGACATTTTACTATTTTCATAACGGTTTTTTAAGTACTTCTAAATCGCATTTGCTCTTGAAGACCGGGAGAAAATGACTTTCACTTGTTCTTTTAGAACTTTCATATATAAGCGAATGCCTTTTGCCATTTGTAATGTACTAGCTACTTTCAAAAGATGTATGGTAAGAATTTTCTTAGATTATGTAGGCCAAATCATTGAATTTTTTATGGATGATTCTTCTACTCATAGATACTCTTTTGATAAGTACTTGCATAATTTACATTTGATCTTAAAAAGATGTATAGAAACTAATCTAGTTCTAAATTTTTAAAAATGTCAATTTAAGGTAGAACAAGGCATAATTTTGGGAAATGTTATTTCATCTAGAAGGATTGAAGTAGTTAAGGCCAAAGTGGATGTTATTCAATCTTTAGATTACCCTACTAATGTGCAAAAAGTTCACTCATTTCTTAGCCATGCAAGTTTATATCAGAGGTTCACTAAAGATTTTCCAAAAGTAACATACGGTTGTGCATGTTAATCTAGAAAGATGATATTTTTGAACTCAACAATGAAAGTAAAGAAGCCTTCGATAAGTTGAAAAAGCAATTAATTTTATCCCTTTTATTCAACCACCCAATCAGAGTGTTTGTTCAAACTTATATGTGACAGTAGTGATAAAGAGATATGAGATATCTTAGGAAAACAAGTGGAGAAAGTGCCCCGTGTTATTTACTACACATCCATAACCTTAAATGAAGCCCAAGAATATTACTTAACAATTGAAAAGGAATTATTAGCGGTAGTTTTTTTGTTGGAAAATTTTTGATCTTGATAGGAAATAAAGTTGTCGTTTCCTTTGATCATACAACCCTTAGGGAATTTTTATCAAAGAAGGAGATGATGAGATGGATCTTACTACTAAGCGAATTTGACTTCAAAATCAAAGATAAGATAGGAGAGGTAAATTGAGTGGCCAATTATTTAAGCCACTTACCATGATCACACAAACTTTTATGTATAAAAAGAATCTTTGGACGACCAATTATCTTTTATGAGTGTTTAAGTGCCCTACTATGAAAAGATATCAAATTATTTGGTTACTCATATGCTACCAACAGATTTGTTAAAAGATTGAAGGGAAAAGATTAAGAGTGATGCGAAACACTAAATATAGGATGATTCGTACTTGTGAAAACATTGCTCTAATCAAGTTATACATAGATGTATCCATAATAACGAGCCCTCATCTATCCTATATTTTTCCAATCATATGCTTGTACATTTTGGTGCTAAAATACTAGCCAAAAAGATTTTAGAGTTCGATTTCTTTTGGCCTTTGTTATTTTGAGGAACTTTTTATGTAAAACTTGTGGATGATGTCAAAGAGTATGTACTATCACTCAAAGACATGAGATGACACAAATCCTAATTTTGGTTTATGACATTTTTTACGCTTAAGCATCAACTTCATAGGACCTTTTCCCTCTTCCTATAATTTTGACTACTTCGTAGTAGCTTTCGATTATGTTTCAAAGTGGTTTGAAGTAAAATCACCCAAATTGATGATTCCAAAGTGGTTTTAGGTTTTCTTAGACTTAACATTTTCTGTAGATTTAGTATTCCAAGAGCCTTAATTGGTGATCAAGGCAAACATTTCTATAACTAAACAATATAAGCAGTCTTAAAGAAATATGGCATGACTTATAAGATTGATACATCATAACATCCAGAGATAAGCATCCAAATTGAAGTTTTAAACATAGAAATCAAATCAATCATTGAAAAAATGGTTGGACTAATGAAAAAAGATTGGAACTTATGATTTCAAGATATACTAAACAACTTAGAAGACACCAATTGATATGTCACCTTACTAGTTAGTATATGATAAGGCTTCTCATCTATGTTTTGAATTAAAAGACAAAGCATTTTGGGTTATTAAGCATTGCAATATGAACATTGATGAAAGTGGAGATCATATAAAATTATAACTAAGAGAACTTGAGTAAATTCGTAACTAATCCTGTGAAAGTGCAAGAATATGTAAAAAGAGAAAAAAAACTTTACATACTAAACTCATTGCTTGGAAATAAAATTTCAATGGGCAAAAAGTCCTCCTCTATCATTCTACGATTCTACTATTTCCAGGTAAGTTACGATCTTGATGGATCGAACCTTTTGTTATAACTAATGTATTTTCATATAGTGCAACTGAAATTCAAAGCATGATTCCCTGATAGGTGTTAAATGCATCGTATTTTAGGGTATAGTTTGATATGTGTTGAGTTGTTTATTCGATTGTTTAGTATGTGTTTATGTTAGAATTGTGTTAGTTTGTTAATTATATATGTTTAAGTGTTTTTAGGGGTTAGTACAAGCATTTGGGCTTAATTATTATGTCTTTGAGGTACCCTGATGTGTTTGTTAGTGTTTCAGGGTCAATAGTGAAATACTGAGAAGTTTCGGAAGGACTTGGACTGAAATAACGACCTGCAACAATTGTGACAAAACCGAGGGAGACATCCCACGATCATGGCCAAATTGCCACGATCTTCATAGAAGAATCAGATTTGGCTTACGATCATTGCCTTTCTGCCATGATCATGATAGAGAGCTTACATTTGGCCCACGATCGTGGCTTATGCCGGATAGACGCGCAAACACATAGAAAATCAAAATTTGATTGTTTTTTCGAATTTTTTCTACCTAAAAAAACCCTAGGGCTACCACAAGCACATTAAGTATGAAAAGAACAAGACAAAAGAGGAAAAGGTGCTTCTTGCATCAACCAACATTAAGAAACCCTAGAGAGAGTTCATCAAGAGATTGAGTAAGAGATGAAGGAAGAGAGACGTGGAGAAGAAGCCGACGCTAAGTACTTCCCAGAATAGGAGGTTTCTCGTTGTTGTTGCCTCCGTCATCCATTTAGATCTAGTTTTCTATGTATTTCAATTTTATATATGTATAGAATTGGGATAGCTGTTGAGATAGGATTTTATGAATGTTGAGGAATGTCTAAACTCACCTTCGAGTTTTTTTTATCTTTGATTCAATAAAAATTTGATTGTTTATTTTATTTGGATTCATTGTGATTGATTTCTACACTTGCATAATTTGGTGATAAACAGAGGGGATGAATTGAAAGAAAATTAATTAAATTGGGCTAACGAGAGTCAAGTGATTTAATAAGAATGAGAAATCAATCAAATCGGTAATTGTGTGAAGAGAGATATCACATAGGTTTCTAGTAGTCTAGTGGAAAACTTCAGATCTAATTAGGGTTTGGATAAATTGTGAGTAGAGAAATTGCAATTTTCCAGAATATGATTAGGGTTTATAATTTAGGGCTATCGATTACAACTCGAGGGAGAGTATTCAACCCTAGGATCGTCTAAGACCAATAATTCGACAATTTATAATTAATTAGATTAGTGTTGAAGATAAGTAAAAACTCCTCTTTCTCTCAATTGGTAGTTCCTTAGGTTAATTCTTGGTGTGTGTGTTGCAATTTGTTGATTTGTTAATATTTTGTGATTAATTCTTGAATTGAGTTGTTTGATTGAATCGATTGATTAAATTGCATCATTGTTTTAGTTTAGTTAAATTTGAATTTCTGCAATTAGTTTTAGCCTTAGATTTTACGATTAAATTAATCCTCTTCGTGGGATTCACACTTTAGGTACGACGCGAATGACCCATACGCTTTCGGAATTTTAAGGTTAAAATATTAAACTACACATATCAAAAAACTGCCCATTTCGTCTAAAGCTTTTAAAAATAATGGCATTATCTCAAACTATACTATAAGAATGTAAACATTACAAAAGTAGAGGAAATAGATTTACCAGATCCAATTTATCTTGAAGAATAAACCACAACACTATTGAGTTAACGATATTAAACAAAAGTGCTATTAAGTGGCACCCTAAGTTTATATTTTATTGTTTGTTTTGTTTAATTTCTATTATTGTCTTGTCATTTTTTTTCTTTTTTTTATAGGTTTTACTTGCTTCTTAAACCAAAAGGGATGAAATTCAAATAAAATTGAGAAAGAAAATAATGGGATCTAAGTTGTTTTAAAGATACATAACCACATAGAATTATGCACGCCCGTGTAGGTGATTAAACATGCCTAAGCCCCTGGAGCATGTACCTAACTGTAAATGTTTGTAAATGGAGGAGTTGATGCGTGAAGAAACATAGCCATGCAGACTTGGACACAACTGTATAGGTAATTAGACATGCTCATGCCCTTGGAACGTAACTATAAACATGTGAAAATGGAGGAGTTTATACCTAATGGTACACGACTGTATAGACCTGGACATTCTTGTGAGAACATAGACATGCCTATATACCCAGATTGATTATGTCTCTACAACCATGTGTCTTTGCCACCATTAAGAAAATTTAAAAGTATAGCATATGAAACCATATTACTTCAATTCATCACCCACCCATTTATTAGTTACACTGCCATCCACACATCACCATTAATGCACCATTCTCCACCTTCCTCCAGTAACATCAACATCAATAAGGGAACAAGGATACAAAGGTATCATCTTTCATAAGAAGCCACAATTAAATCTCAAGCATTACAAATTTCTTTGTCCCTATTAAATACTAAGATCTTTAAATTAAGATGGAGAATTCATGGGAAGAACCAAAGCACAGGTTAAGAGAATAATGTTGACAATCTATGAAGAAACACCCTAGGAACTATCCCTTTATGAGGTACATATGTAGCCAAAACAAACTATTAAATATAATACTATAATACCTATAACACCACCACTTAATCTTTCACCAAGTAAATCTCCAGATGATTCTCCACAACTAAAACCATGATAAGACGGGCCCTCATTACAATCCAAAATCTAAAAAAGGAAGAAATTGAAGTTGGCCAGTAGGTCAAAACTCAAAATTAAAGGTTTTAATACCTTTCAAGATGAGTAGGATAAAAAAGTTATGAAGAACTTTGCAAAACAAAAAATATATTCTTATAATTATATTCATACCCTTACCTTGGAAGAATTGAAGATCAAAGATGAATTTGAAGCTTTAGTCAATTAGGTTAGCATAATTATTTCAATATCTAACTATATACTCTTTAGTTTAATGACAAGCCTGTTCTTAACTTGTTTACAAAGGGGACTATAAAGTTTATGATGATAAGAAGAGAATTCTTTTTTTAATTGCTGAATTCAAAATTGCAATAGGATTCATTAAAAAGGATGATGGTAAAAAAGATTTGTTTATAAATTCAAAGTGTTATCACTCTTTTGACTTTTAACTTATCAAATTATGGAATAAATGGTCTGTTGATTCTACATCATACAACCCAAATTCGTCGAAAATTTCATATGCGAAGACATTGGTTTTGAAATATTTACAAAATTTCTTAGCATACAACTTTTATATACAATGAGATAATGTAGTGAAATTGGCTAAAGTTAAATTCTATTTCTGATGGTGCATGGAACAAAATATTGTCGTAAACTTAGGGTCATGATTGATTACACAATTTCGTTTTGTGATTCAAAAGAAAAATAAACCATTAATCCTAGGTTCATATGTCAAACAACGAGCTATAAATTTGGATTTGCTTGAATTTTCTAATACTGATATGCATGTTGCGTGTGAGATAGAACCTTTGGATTTAAATTGTTTATCCAAGATAGGAATCATCACATAATAGTTTGATGGCAAGTTCGTTTTGTTCCACCTGGTCTAGCTATTGTTAGTTTGAGAAGATTCCACTATAACAAACCTTCAACTACTAAACGTCCAATTACCAATTCATAAAAGATGTCCCTTTCTCTTCCTAAACTCAACTAACTATCCCAGCTCAACTCTAAAGGATTGAAAGTAAATTATATCCAATGGAAGACAATCTGATGACTTTCTTCTTATACCAGAGATTCAGGCCTCCCTTCTCACCTTCTCTATAAGTTTTTCATTCATTCCTACCATGCTAAACAAAAAAGAAAACAAGGCATTCTCTTATTCTCTACTCTTTTACTTCTTGTTTTTGTGATCTAATTTAAACATTAAGAACGATGTTTTCAATAGGTGTAGGGGTGGAAATATTGTCCCTTGAAATGATTTTATGGTATGTTACATTTTTAGGATATTTAACCACTTTCTTTTAATTTTTATTTGTTCTTAACGTTTTTGAAAATTGATAAAGAAAGAGTTGTCAAAGAGGTTTTCACCAAATTATTTTGAATGAATTGGACTATATGTGCAAAATTAGACTTAAACTGATTAAAACAAAGGATAAACACTTTGATAAGTTGAAATAGATAGTGGTATGAACTTAGACAATGAGAGATAATTGAGTGATGAAGTATGGCATAAGGATAAGGTGAATTTATTTAAAACCTATTAGCACTTGATTCTTAATGGATAGAAACATCTTATGAATATCCTTTTTTCTTTAGTATGTGATTATCTATCATTTGGATTCCTCTAGAAATTGCACTCTTTACTATGTTTGCATGAGATTTGAATATGATAAAGGCCTTCTTTGTTTTATTCACTTAACTTTAAAAACCACCTTATTTAATTGTCTTTAGTTCAGCCCCCTTTGAGCCATTTTAAAATCCCTCTTCTTTGTGTTTTAAATCCACATCATAAAACCTAACCTATAATATGGCATATCACTCAACTATATGTTAATAAGGTATGCTTGAGCTATTTCAGTAATTAGATTTGACTTTGCTGTAAATTTTGTTTTCTAAGCTACTAATTTTGAAATATATGATGGCTACCTATTTCCTTATTAACTATTTATTTGTGTAAAAATCAAGAATAAAATAATTGAGCTATTTGGTTAATTAGATATGGCTTTGCTATAGATTTTATTTTCTAAGCTACTAATTTTGAAATATATGATGGGTACCTTTTTCCTTATTAATGATTTATTCATGTAAAAAAATCAAGTGTAGAATAATTGTAGCCATATTATATTGATCGATGAGTACTTGGTAATATTCATATTCTTAGCCCCACACTTTTTTAATGAATTATTAAATATGTGTGATTTTTAGCATATAAGTCTCCCTCCATAACCCTTATCCCAAAGCCCGTTACACTTGTGGAGAGTGAATATAGTGAAGAAATTCATCAAGGCTTTAGGCATACTTTTGATTAAGATTATGTTTAGTTGTCTTTGTTCATATTTTTGGTGAATCAACTTTGATTGTGTTGATAGTTAACTTTTTTTAGGTCTAAGTTTTAAGGAGTGTGCATGGTTCAATCTCATAAGAAGTGGTTTGGTAAAAATTATTTGGCTATCTTGTTTTATTAATTTCTCATTTGGTTAGGGACAAGCAAGGATTAGATGCAAGGGAATTTGATGTTCCATAATTTTGCCCTATTTTTAGCATTCAAAATCTTCCATAATCTATCTTAATACATTCAAAACTTCGTATTTTCCTTATTTTTACATGATAAGGTCTGAAGATGCTATTTGACTGGAAAAAGGATTGGGCCTTAATCCAAATTTAAAATTTTAACTAAAGGAGAAATCTTAACAATAATCAACAATAAATTGAGGAGATTTCGACTAACAAAACTTTTTATTTTAAAGATTGGGATTATATTATGGGAATCAAAGTGAAATCTAGAAAAATAGTTTGGCATAATCTTAGGCATGAGCATGCTCAGTGAAAACTGCAAATTCTAGACTTTGAATTTGTAAGAGAAAAACATATTAAAAATGGTTTAACACTTTATTTTGGCTAGATCTTGGTGAAAATCAACGAAGTTATAATCTATTGAATCCAAAGAATCACAACCATAAAATTTTCACATGAGTTTCAATAGCTATAAATAGAGCCAAGATATGAAGGAGCAAATCATCCCATATTCTAGCCACATTTTCCAATCATCTTGTTTCTTCTTTCTTTAGTAGACGTTAAAGTAGTTTTTATCCAGCTTCTAGTGGTAGAAATGACCATTGTTAGTTAAGCCTTTCATTCTTGATTAAAGGAAATGGAAGCCTTTTTTTGAACGTTAAACATTGGGAGCCAATTGGGTCTTACAGTAGAGTATTTCATTTATTCATGTATTCAACTGCTTTTCTATGCTTCTATTTTATGATTACTTTAAGTTGATTTCTAATGCGCGCGATTAGTTCATTGCTTTAAATAATAATTTTCTAGATTAAATTTTGAATACATAAAAGTTCAATTCTTTTAATCATTTTTAGCAACTAGGAGTTTTAATTTATTCTGTCAAAAATTATTACCCTTAGGAAAACCATTTGACTAGATTAGATACAACTATAGATATTGTGTTATCTTGCTTTTATGGCCTTTCTTTTCTTAATGCTATTTTTAATTAAATTTTGGATTGTATCTAAGGTTGTTAAGCAATAATGATGTGTTTTCTATTAACTAATCGTAAGAAAAGACTGATATTTAGTATGACATCGAATATATAATTAATGAAATAATCATTTTTATGCCAATGGTTAATCATGGTTTCAAGGGTGGAAGCAACCCTAAAATAAAGTTCGTTTTATTAAATACTTTCATTTTATTATTTCCTTTATTTTCCTTAGTATAAAATTTCGCAACCCCTTCACTAATTATTTTCTTTCGTAATAATTAGCAAGTTGAAATTTTTGGTAGGATCAACTCTTACTTTCCTGTATTACTTTATTGTAACAAGTTGAAATTTTTCGTAGGATCGACTCTTACTCTCCTGTATTACACTATTGTTTGCAATAATTTAGGTATTAATTTGGGGTATATATGATAGTTCCACAATCTATAGGCCTCAAGTTCAAATAAGGAAAGGACTCCCTAGCTAACTATCCTGAAACCCTATAGACCCGCAAGCCTTAAGTTTAGGTCAAGAAAGAACTCCTTAGTTAACATTTTAGAAACCATATAGCCTAGAGGCCTTAGTTGTAGGTGAGCAAGGAAATCCCTAGATTAACTATTTACAAATCCTATAAGCCAACAGTTCTCAGATTTACGAGGAAAAAACTCTTTAATTAACTTCTAAAAATTTCATAAGTCAATAGGCTTAAGTCTTAGTGAGGAAAGAACTCCTCAATTACCCCTTGAGAAAATAGGTCTCAAGTTTATAAGGGATTAACTTAACAATTAATTAAGAGAATATTAAAGCTTAGCAAACAAGAGCAAAATATAAAGGAACAAGCGTATAAAAAAGTATAAGTTAGAAGTATGAGCATAAAAAAATAATAAACCCGAAATCAAGGGATCCCTCATTTCAAAAATTTATGAAGTATAAAGTATAAAGCATAATGATTGCAAACAAGCATATGAGGAAAACTTTTATAAATGCATATGGAATATTGTAACAGATTTAATAAAAGAAGAACCAAGAATCAAAAAGAAAAATAAAAAAGTGAAAGGTAGGAATCAAATATGACAAATATGATTATCAAAAGCATTTGTATTATAAATCTAAAAATATAGGAAAAGCGTGAGCATTTATAAAGCTATGCTTTTACAGGATAGAGGAGAAGCAAGAACATTAAAGTAAACTAGGCACAACTATCAAAGGTGTAAGGAGGCGTAGTGACCTTAAGACCATCCTCTATATAACAAAGCTCGCCAGGCTTCTTAGTTTGCGAAGGCTTAGGACCATTAGAAGCTTGGGTGATGTCTAGGTATAAGAACCATAGATCAAGAAACTTCTTCCAAGTGAGCATTGATCTTACATGTATCAAAAACTATCGTTTTAGAATGGACCAAATTATCACAATTTCAATTTTCAGAAGATTTAGTCTTATGATAGCATCAAACAATCTTTAACTTAAAGTCGTCGCCTTTGAATCTTTTCCTCAATTCCTTAAGAGCTTGCTTTAGACCTTTGCAAATTAGTCAAGCTTAGTGAATCTTCTTTAAGATGGAAACATATTAATGAGTTTTTTTCCATGAATAGGCATGTCAATGAGCCGGATTAGTCAAGCTTAGTGAATCTTCTTTTAACATGGAAACATATTAAAGAGTTTTTTTCTCCATGAATACACATGTCAATGGGTCGGACCAGCAGTGGATAGGGCCTAATTAGGCCAAAGGCTGGCCGGTTGTGGCCCGACGGGCCAAAGCTGGCTAGTCCATAGCCTGGCTCATCTAGTTATATTAAAAAATGACGTCTTTTTTTAAGTTTCGGTTAGGCCACGGGCCGGCCCGTGCTCGACCTTCCAGGCCAAAATCAGAAGGGGCTAAAATTTTCATCCTTATCCATGACAACCCTTTCATTAATGATTAATGTGATCTTTACAGGCCTAGAGAAAAGACTCTCTACGTTATCCCTCTCCTTAACTATTTTGCGGTATTCACTAAAAATTTTATAATAGCATACAACCATCAAATATATAGCCTAAAAGACGAAGAGCACATGGTTTCTAACACTGGCCTATCAAGAATACAAATGAGTTGAAGGATTGATAACAGAGGCTAGTCTTTTTCCTCTTAGTATCCAGAATGTTGATTTTTAGGTTTGAGAGGCTTTGCTTGTCTTAAAGAGTAACAACTACATGCAACACCACTACCCCAAGCTTAACCTTACTAAAAATGTTGTCTTCTTTCTTGATGTTTTAGTAAAGATATAATCATTCATTCTCCTCTATGTGCCTATTAAGCTAAGGAAAGCAAGTGTACTCTTATGAGTAGGGATGTTGAAAATTGGTGGAAGGACAAAATTATCAAGAAAAGGAGAAAGAATGTTATGTTTAATGATGGTGACTTTATCACTGTATGTCACCTTTTAATTCTTATTTTTCTTGTAAAGATAAGCTTACTCACCCCTTTTCCTTGGCAACCTTAGTATATGCAATCATCATGTTCATATTTATGACTGCAAGAAAAGAAATAAGATGACACAGGGAAACAAAATAAAACATGGTTGTAATATAAATATAAGATGTTTGTAAATAAGAAATAATATGGTTATTCTTCTTTACATAATAACCTTACTTAAATAAGGGTGGGCTCACATAATAAAGTATCAAAAAGAGCTAGAGGATATTAGGGATTTACCAGCCTTAGAAAAAGTCTTAAGGAAATGTTATCCCCATCTCATCGAATAAATATATCATCTAAGCCTCTCCATATTATCCTTAAACTCCCTACCCTTATCTCAGTTGACTAAAATATGAAAATTTTCGTTCCAAAGATGAAGTTACTTAGGGATGGTCATCTATCAACACCAACTCCTCACATTTATATTTTACCATAATGAGAATGCCCAAATATATGATCAGCATTGATGCAGATACTTAAAGAGCTCAGGCTAAGAGGAATCCCTTAATAATTCGTGTAACAATAAACCTTGAATAAGACTACAAGCGTGAGGATTTAATTTACTTAAAGATAAGCATATCGATTATAGTATTTAAGGAAAGTAGGATCAAAGGGAGCTTATGACCATATCTTAAATCACAATAATGGAATAATGTACTTACAAATTGTGTACTTGTAAAAATTTCAATCCCGTTAGTATTATCCAACCCAAGGTTTGATGTGATTGATGTAACAATATTGATAAATGATAAATTAGAAGACAAATCTCTCACTTTACCTGATTGCGCAAACTTATTATTTAACTACTAGGACCATATACAAGAAAATTTGGTCTCAACAAGCAAATTCTCAGCAACCATAATAAAATGGTTGCTAATTATACACATTTTACAACCAAAAATTATTTGGTTGCAATATATAAGTTACGTGTATTTTTTACCGACCAATCAATACTTGGTGGCTATAGATGGTCACTAAAACTTACAATTTATGGATAATAATATAATGACCAAATTTAACAATTTTAGCGACAACGTTAATGGTCGCTATAGAAAATCATTAATAACAACCAAATTAACAACCAACAATGAGTGGTTACTACAACTATTTCAAATTTTCCATTAGCAACCAATAAATTTGGTTGCTAAATTTACATGACTTCTTTACAGCAACCACATCATATGATTGCTAAAGAAGCATTTATAGCAAAAAAATAATTTGTCGCTAAGTATTTTAGAAAAGATGAAAAGAGTTCTTTAGATTCGGTCCATATAGTTTAAATTAGTT
>JANITX010000001.1:39947561-39962608 GCA_027564395.1 Erythroxylum ulei
TATCAGATATTAGTATAGATATTAATTTTATTTAATCTCGTCCTAAATACTCGTAATTACTAATTTCATTTATATTTTAATTCCTACCTTTTATTTTCTTAGTATGATTTTTTTATTACTTATTACCAAATGAGATCTTAATAATTTAAATTTTTGTGGTTGGAGGGAATATCCTTATTTCAAGAAATAAAAAATATAATATAACATAGTTTTAATATAAGAACAAAAATTAGAAATTCACCTCCAAATAATTTATGTTAAAATAGGGATCAGATTTTCTTTTCCTGTTATAGTATTCCTATCATATTCCATTAAATTTTATATACAGTATTAATGAGATTTAAGAGAATAAGGTTGAAATAGAGTAATTAAAACAAATGATTTGATGTGGTCAAATTAAAGTCAACGTTCTTATTATTTGTATATAAAATAAAATTTATATAATTTAAAGACTAACTTAAGCCCATTAATTATATAATTTAAATTTAATCTAACATTAATAAATATTAGAAAGGTTCTGACATTATATTACCTTTATAAAAGTTCATATCATAATAAAATTAAAAATTATTAAAATTATGTATTCTTTGTAATTTAAATTTTAATAAGAAAATATAATAATAAAATTAAATTCTCTATTAAAAATTTATAATAAAAAACATGTCTAATTAGTAATTTCACTCTCGGTGTTTCACTTTTCTTTTTAGATTTTTATTCCTCTCCATATTTTGGGAACACGTCGAGAAGGACCCTTCAGCCAATGATCAGTCGCCACATCATCATGCTTTCCACGTGTATACCATCCAACGAATCATACAGCGGGTCTACTCCTCCATCCTCCGCCAGAAAGAGACACGGGAAACTGCAGACAAATTTAAACTCCGATTAGACGAACATGCCACTGTAAGACCCGGTCAAGTGAAGCAGAAATACAGAAATTACCAAGGGTATTATCGGAAAATCAAAAGCTCCTTACATAAGTCGCTTCATCCACTTCGTCGATCCAAGAGCAATACTCCCTCTACCGGACCAGTTTGTTGGTTTTTCTTTTTCTTTCTAAATTCTAGATGGAGGCCTTCAAGTGATTGTAAAACTAAAACCAAATCAATTCATTTGAAATTGTGTGTGTGGATCTTTGCTCTTGTCAGTTCGCTAAGCCATGGCGGCACCTTTTTTCTCTACTCCGCTTCAACCTTATGTTTACCAGGTTACTCTCTGCCTCACGCTTTTTCTTTTTCATTTATTTCGGAATTATTTCGTGTGTTTGGACGAAAATTGAATTGTTAGGTTTAGGTTTAGGTTTTGATTTAGAATGAGCTATTTAAAATGTTCTTTTCGGCTCTTGACGGATGTGAGAAATTACTTGAAATCTGAATGGCGTAGCCAAGGGAGAGTTGAGAATAGTTTAGGAGCAGGGACAACAGATAAGAAGCAAGAACATGAATTTTCCACTCTTACAGATGAGCTTAGATGGACATAGTTGACTTTATTCAGCTTTAATATCAGTTAGCATTACTTATGTGTATATACGTGGCTTCGTATAGATGTGGAGAGGAACGCAATGTGAGGAAATGCGGGTTACTTTATTCTGGGATTAGAGATGTGAGTGAATGAGCTGAGAGATTATATCTTGGAAAAGTATCCTGATTGTGGTATTAGAATCAATGGTGTTCATTACTGCAACAAAAGCAGATCTAATAAAATGTGATCACTTTCACCGATTCTGTGAGTTTGTCTCACTTTTCGTAAACCCTTTACGGCAGCTAATTGATTTAGTGCTTTGCTAGATCTTATACTTTCACTGCAAGAATTATATATCATGAATGATATTGATGACAAGCAACCTCGACCTAGTAGTAGTTTACATTGTTACTTCTGAAGTTGTCTCATTTTTGTAACGGTGTCCAATTCCATCAAGTATTGATGACTTGTGTTTCCTTCTGAGTTACACAATCCCTTTTAAAGTATATTTACAGCTTAGTGGTATTAAATACCCTAAAAGATAATGACAAGATTGTCTTGCAGAGTCAGCAAGATACTATAACACCTTTTCAGATTTTGGGTGGTGAAGCCCAGGTTGTTCAGGTACGACAACTGATATTTTGAAGCTTTATGCTGCTACTCCTTAACGCCTGCTTTCCTAAATCCATCTCTCTGCTGGTTGTTGCATGATCAGATAATGTTGAAATCACAAGAACAGGTCACTGCAAGACCCGGTAAGTTCATAACAAGTAGGTTATCTCATGGCTGATGCAACCTATGTATGCTTTACAGCTAGTTGGTATAATGCCTTGTCTTTCAAGTCTAAAATTCCACTTTTGGTACATGAAAACTTTAGGTTCCATGTGCTTCATGTCTGGTTCCATTGAAATGGAGAACATCTTCATCCCAGAAAATGAAGTAGGTATATGGCACTGGCTCTTTGGCAAGACCGTTACCAGTGTTGTCCTTAGGAATTCAGGTTCGAATGATGGATTTGTTGGAGTAGCTGCGCCTTATCTGGCTAGAATTCTTCCGGTTTGTTTTCCTACAAATACTATATAACCTGTACAGAAAACAGAATGCTTTTTATTATTTTCGTTACTTAATTGTGTTATGATGCTGAAGTTAGTATGATTAGTTATTGGTTATGGTGTTTCTAATTTTTCTATTTGTTTCCAGATTGATTTGGCAATGTTTGGTGGAGAGATTTTATGCCAGGTACAGTTTGCAATTTTGGTTCGTTGGTTAAAATGTTATGTCTTCTGCTTTTGTAAGCTCTAGATGTTACAGCATGCACTAAATGTGACTTCCTCATCTAATGTTTAGCCAGATGCATTTCTTTGCTCTATCAGCAATGTGAAAGTTAGTAATACAGTTGATCAGAGAGCACGTAACCAACTAACTACTGCAGAGGTTAGATCCAGAATCCTCGCAATAACATTTCCTGCCTTTACAAATTTCTTTCCAGTTTTAATTTGTTTGCCAACTGTCATTCATCGCTCAAGCTGTAGTTATATTCCGTTAAAAATCTTAATTCTTTTTGGTTCAAGCTCATGAATTTACTTATGAATATCCCATCTCATATCTTTCAAAAAAATATGCCATCTCATTGACAGGGAGTTTTGAGACAGAGGATATCTGGACAGGGGCTTGTATTTATTCTTGCTGGTGGATCTGGTAAGCCTCTTCTCACATCTTGGAAGGACTCATATTTGGCCCCTGTGTGAAGTTGGTATCTGTCTAAAGTTCTGAAAAGAATATAATAGGTTATAAATGGCTGACTCTTGAGGTCAGTTTGGTGTGTTTTATTTTGCCATGTCCAGTTCAAATTTGTCTTTAGGTGACATGTTCCTTTCACTAAACCAAAAATGGTGTGAAAAGAACCAGTCTTAACTAGTTTAAAATTGAGTCCAAGTGGCCTGTCGTAAGTTCTGACGTGTTAATTGTCATGCTTTTATCTCCTTACCCCATTTCTAGTTCTGGTCCAGTATCACCGCCTACTATTTCCTCACACTTTACTATTTCAGCCTCGTGTTTTTGTTCTTGAGTACATTAGCTTTCTGGATGTGTTCTTCTCATAATACACTAATTTTTGGATCTATCCCTTCTAATGCTAATTCCATGATTTTTACGGTTTTCTGCTTCTCTAGTTGTACAGAAAAATCTAGAGGTGGGTGAGGTATTATGTGTGGATGTTTCTTGTATTGTCGCCATTAATACCACAGTTAGTGTCCAACTTAAACACAATGGTCCCATGCGGAAGGCAGTCTTTGGGGTACGTTGCTTCTTTTATTCTTTTGTCTTACCACTTCAAGGTTTTTTCAACACTTCTTTCTTTATTTGCTCCTTGAATTCAGAATTACAAGAAAAATTAAGTCTTTTTGCTCGTTTTGGAGCTATTAAGGCTATCAATGATCACACAAATGTAGCTTCTTAATTTCTGAGCCCGAAATGACCCTAGCACTGAGCATTTAGTGTTGCGCATACTTTGGATGCTGAACTTTCCCAGGTTGAATGAACTGAGTCAACTGACTATTCTCAAACATGTCTTTGAAATGATAGGGTGACAATTTAGTAACGGCAACTCTCACTGGACCTGGCATTGTATTCATCCAGAGTTTACCCTTTCAAAGATTTTCCCAACGAATTGCTAGGTATGGTTACTCACATGGAATGTCATCTAAGATATCAGTTTCGCCTTCGTGTGTCTTTTCGTTTTTCGATTCGTCGAACGTCTGAGCAATCTGTTCCCTCTTCTTCCATGCTCTTATATTGGAAGTTCCCATTTCAGTTTTGCTTGTGATTTGAGAGAGAGCATGAGCTAAAGTTCTTGAGTAACAAAGCAAATGTGTTTTCTTTTCAGGGCAGTAACATCCCCAAACATGAGAGAAAATCCAAAGTTCTTGATGCAGATAGGTTTCTTTTTTTTCCTCGCATACGTTGTGATTGTATCTTCTTTAATCTTGACCGATATATGACACCCTTTTCTTTCGCTTTCCGTTTTTGCCTTTTGCTTTTCTAGGAAATCTCACATGGTAATTTTATGCATGTGACAAGTGAGTTACTGCAATATGTGTGTAATCTTTGGTAGAATATCCTATATTATAACATTTCTTAATTAACTCCTTTTTGCAATGTTTTAAAAACCAAAGTAGAAGTTAAACCGGTAAAATAAGAGATTTAAAATTTAAAAAATTCAATTCGGTATTAGATCGTTATAAAATCGGCTATAAATTAAATAAAATTTTAAATTTTAAAATATAACTGAAAAAGATTATTTTTATTTTATTTGAAATTTAATAAAAAATTGTTAAATAAAAGTTAATTGATTTGTTTTAATTAATAAGAATTCATTAATTTATACAAATTGATATTAATTGATCAGCTTTATATTAGAAATTTTAAACTTCAATTTTATTTTATTAAAAAATCACTTGTCATATTATTTTATTAAAAATTATCATTTAATTGTCCTAAATTTATAATAATTTTATTAAAATAATTAAAATAAAGTAATTAAAATTTTAAATACTTTAAATATTTTGAAAGTAAGATTGTAACAATAATGGTAATATCTTACATGAGAGATTCAAGGCTCACATATTGTTTAAATAATTTTATAAAAACTTTGTAATTTAGTATATTGACTCAACTTCAACCTTAATTAATTAAATTTAGTTTAAACTAATAATTTAAGATAAATTATTAATTTATGAAAATTTTAATCAGTTTAAATTAAATTTAAAAGTTGTGTTAAATCCATATGAGTAATATTTGAATGATCCTTACGAGATGTTTATATCACAGCATGTTCGGTGTTGTATAAAAGTCTAAAAGAAGTGTTTAAGAAAAGTTGGAAATTAAAAAAATTAAGACTTTTAAAAATTGTAAAATTTTAAAGTTATACAAAGAATTTTGTGTCTTTTACACTAATATCTTTTGTCTTAGACATAAAAATAAGGTAAAAAGAAAAACTTTTAATATGGATTTAGCAAATTTTTATTTTTTTAATCTTTAAATTTTTTGATTTTTTTGAAAGATTAATTGTCTTAAACTTCAGTTAAAAACTAATAACGAAATGTGCATAGCATAAATATTAGACATAAACTAATTAAATATTGTTAATACAGTGACTCAACTCAACTCTTGAATCATTATGAACTAATTAAACTCGCCTTAGATTAATAATTTTAGTAATTATTAATTCAAATAAGATTTAATTAGTTTGAATTAAATTGTTATTTAATGTTTATATATATTTATTCTATCATCATTTTTTTATTAAAAATTTTCACTAATTCAGCTGATTCAACAGTAAAAATCTTGAATCATTTCACTTGTTAGTTCTTGTTAAATTTTCTGGTTTAATTTAGTGTAAAGTCTTGAATCATTTCACTTCTTGGTTCTTGTTAAACTTTCCGATTTAATTTAGTTTAATAATTTTTGTTGTTAAAAATGCTCAATTTATTAATTAAATAATTAATCTTTATAAATTAAAATAAATAAATAAATTTTTATTTAAAATATTTTTAATAAAATTTAAAAAATTTTGATGAATAAAGAAAATCTCTTTTAATCGTATTTTCTTAATTTTATTTAAACTTTATTCAGTTTTTACGGTCTAATGATTATTTTTAACTAAATTTTAAGATAAATTTTTATTATATCACAAAAATTTTAAATATCAAGATATTAAATCTTTTTAAATCCACGTCTTCTAAGTTCTAAATATTATTATATATATATATATCTAAAGGGGAAGGAATGGGAAGAGGCTTGGCCGTAACATTACGTATAAAAGGCAAAGGGGTCATCCGGAGAACTCCATCCACAAAAAACGCGTCAATACGAAGCGGTGGACCATAACCTCCCTTTAAATTTTCCCCCTTCCTTTTTCTCACGTTCAACTGTTTCTCTTTTTCTTCTTCATCGTAACCCCCGACTCCAATAATTTCCCAAAAAGGTATCCTTATTCTTCGTCTCTCGTAACCCTAGCGTTTATCGTCTCTCGATGATTCGCGGTTTCGTCGCTCACCTTCGTTCCTCAATTTCACACTCTCTCTTGTGAGGTTGAAAAGCCCCAACTTCTAGGGTTTTCTCCTTGGATCTCATTGCTTGCGGTGCCGAAGAAGATTCTTCCGACCTCGCGATTTCTTTCTCTGTCTCTCTCTCTCTATCTCTCCCGATCGAGGGCTTGACTGAGGCTTATCGAATCCGGTCTGGGCGTTTTTGATCGGTGGTAGATTTCTAACAAGACGGAGGACTGTTGAGGGTTTCATCCGCCTTCGCTGCGATGTGTGAAGTTCTGATTTGAACCGGCAGGATTTGCTTCAGAAATTAAACGAATTCTTGCGATTGGACTTTTTGTTCAAGCGGAAATCTCTTTCAAAGAAGAAATTTGTGTTGTTGACGGATTTCTTGGAAGGTTTTTGGTTCCTGCGAGGAAGAGGAAGGAGAAGACGCGTCGAAAAGTTTCTTCATTAGTTGGTTTGATCTTTCTCGAGTACTTGAAGAGGATACAAGAAAAAAATAGAAAAGAAAAAAGAGCTAGAAATCAGCTTTTGTATTGTTGTTATAGTCTTCTATATTTCGAGTTCAGTTGAATATCAGGCCATTCTTTTTTTATTAATTGGGAGGCCTTTGATTGCTAATTTTGTTTCATTTAGGGCTTTTATCTGCCGTTATTCTGATATTTGTGATTATATTATCGATAAATTTAGTGAAAGCAAAACAGCAATGGCTGTGTATTACAAGTTTAAGAGTGCAAGAGATTATGATTCAATCCCAATGGATGGGCCATTTATATCCGTTGGTACTTTGAAAGAAAAAATTTTTGAATCAAAGCACTTGGGCAGGGGTACAGACTTCGACCTTGTGGTCACTAACGCTCAAACTAATGAAGGTTGGTTCTGTTTCCTATGGCTAATCAAAACTTTTATTCAAACATCATCATTTTGGTGGGATGAATTCACGATAGATTGAGAAACTACATTGCAGTTGTTAGTTTTCACATGTCAATTACTGATAACTAGTAATAGCACTTGGGATTCAGGCTTTGCCTTTAACCGGTGTCATAGCTCTTAAATCCCTAAGTGTATTTCTGGTATTGTTAACACTTAAGTTGCACATATAAAGCATGCTTGATGAAAGTTTGCTGTCAAGTAATTGTATGTTGGGGTTATGGAAAGCAAGGCGTTTGCATCAAGAGCTTGTGCTAGAATGCTAGCCTAGCACAATCAGATAGAATGGATCAATGGAGAGAGCACTATACATAAAAGAAAACTTATGACATGAGCCTGACCTAAACTTTATTTATGGCATTACATTTTTGTGCATCTTTAGAAAAGTTACTTTGTAAAGTGGTGGTTATGGCATTAATGGAGTCAAATCTCATCCCAAACTTCGATCAATGACTGATTACAAGATGTTTTCTTGAGTTCTCCGGTTAGCCTGGTCTGTTTTTTGTAGCATATAACCCATTCCAGAGGGATTTTACTTAGTTAAGCATCACTTTGGTTTCTAATCTTGTTGAGGTTGCAGTGTTGTTATAGGCCTTTTATTGTCGTTTTTGCAATTTCAGAGTATCTTGATGAAGCCATGTTAATCCCAAAAAATACATCTGTGTTAATTCGCCGAGTTCCAGGACGTCCTCGCATGCCCATTGTTACTGAGCAAGAGTACTATCTCAAACTTCTAAATTCTCAGTCACTTGAATTATTTGGTTGAGGATATATTGTTTTGTATCTGCTATTAACTTCTCACTTGGTCAATATGTCAAAAAATTTTGCATCTTTCTTGGTCATATGAGGGCCATGGTTGCTACTTTCTTTTTTCCTCTACACATATCACATTGTAGTAGTGGTGCCAGATCAACAAAGAGTTCTTGTTTTATCTATGGGTTTTCCTCTACACAAATCACATTGTAGTAGTGGTGCCAGATCAGCAAAGAGTTCTTGTTTCATCTATGGTTTTTCCTCTACACAAATCACATTGTAGTAGTGGTGCCAGATCAACAAAGAGTTCTTGTTTTATCTATGGCTGCGTAGTTTACATATTCTAGGAATCACTAGGAATTTCTATGAGTGAGTTAATTCTGCATTTTTCAGGCCAATGGCAGAAAGTAAAATTGAAGACACCATAGCAGACAAGACTAACTTCACAAGTGCTGATTCATCTGCGATGAAATATGTAAATTTCAATGCTTGTGTCTCTTTTACTCTGTTAGTGCATTGCTTCATTGTGACTGTGTCCGTGTAAGTGGTTTCAACTTTATTAACACATTTGTATAATTTTTAGTCCGAGGACCTTGAATGGGATGAGTTTGGGACTGATCTCTATGCAATTCCTGAGACATTGCCTGTTCAGTCTAATAATACGCTCCCTGATGCCCCCCCTACAAATAAGGCTGACGAAGACAGCAAGCTTAAGGCTTTAATTGAGACTCCAGCCTTGGACTGGCAAAGGTAAGATTAATGTTCTACGATGACATTTTTAGCTAATTCTTTCGTTCTTTGTTTGGCTTATAAATCTTCTGCATAATTACAAAGTGCTGTATACCATTTGGCTTGCAGACAAGGTGCTGATGGCTTTGGCCCAGGCAGAGGATTCGGTAGAGGAATGGCTGGAAGAATGGGCGGACGTGGTTTTGGTGATTCTCTTATACCTTTCCTCTTGTTTCTATGCAAGACATTATGTATTGGTGATTGTTCACTGCAGAGTAAATTTTTGTGTATGTTAGTGTGTGCTAATTTAGTAGTCATGAATTATATACATTCCATCTTGTTAGCTTAATTATGTGGGTGCACTTCTATTTTGTTGATAAACTGATATAGATGATTCTCTTGTTGAGGTCGATTAGGACTAGAGCGAAAGACCCCTCCACAGGGATATGTATGTCATAGATGCAAGGTGCCAGGTATGCATATGCTTAAACTATAGCTCTCTCCCCCTTTAAGCTTAAGGGAAATTTTTTGGTGTATATATTTGCAGATTTGGGCTCATTTATTGTACTTTGTTAACTCAGGGCATTTCATCCAGCACTGTCCTACGAATGGTGATCCAAATTATGATATTAAAAGAGTAAAGCCTCCAACTGGTATTCCAAAGTCAATGCTGATGGCAACCCCAGATGGCTCATATGCATTGCCCAGTGGTGCAGTTGCTGTTTTGAAGCCAAATGAGTGAGCTGATATCCGTTATTTCCTTGTACTTTATATCCATGCAATCCTAATTGACACTAGTAAACTTTAAGATTAATCATGAGAATCTAAACTTAATTAGGGCTGCTTTTGAGAAAGAAATTGAAGGTCTACCTTCCACAAGATCTATTGGTGATCTTCCCCCAGAGCTTCATTGCCCATTATGCAAGGAAGTTATGAAAGATGCTGTCCTAACAAGCAAATGTTGTTTCAAGAGCTTTTGTGACAAGTGTAAGTTTGATGTACTTCTGTGTTCATTTTTGCGTCATTTGAATGTCTGAGAACAGTAAAGGCTTTTTCTAATTGAAGATTTCAATGGTTACTTCTTCTCCCTAGTGTAAATTTTTGTTTTACTTACAATTTTTGTGTTGCCTTTTCTAATGATACTGTCATTGGTGGACTTTAAAAATCTCATATTTATTCATCTATGATGAACTTCATAGGGCTAAAAGATGCTCTTATAGTAGCACTTCATTAACATTCTGGTGTTTGATTGCCTCATTTACATTTTAATACAGGTATAAGGGATCACATCATATCAAAATCAAGCTGTGTTTGTGGGGCCACCGATATTCTTGCAGATGACCTTCTTCCTAATAAGACACTCAGGGACACTATTAATCGAATCTTAGAGTCTGGTAACAGCAGTGCTGAAAATGCAGGAAGCACCTTTCAGGTTCAAGGTTTGTTTTCTGGAGATCTGAGTGAAGTGAACATGGATGTCATTATGATTGATGCAATATATCATACTGGTTATTTGCCCTGTTAAACTTTCAGATATGGAATCTGCACGGTGCTCACAGCCTAAGATCCCATCACCCACACATTCTGCTGCGTCTAAGGGAGAGCAAAAGCCATCTCCTAGCAATGCCGAAGCTCCCAATGTAAATATGAAACAGACAGTGGATGCAGGGAATCCTGTTGTTGCTCCATTGCAAGTATTTGAGAAAGTCAAGAGTACCAGAGCACCTGATGCATCGGAAGCTACCCATGAATCAGTAAGTGTGAAGGAGCCAGCTTCACAAGGGAGTGCTCCCTTGGCTGACGAGGAGGTGCAGCAAAAGCTAGCAATTGGTGATGCAGGCAATAATCTTTCATTTGTTTAGTATTGTCAATTATTTTCATCTTTGTTTTCTTGTCTGGTACCCCAAATCTATTAAAATTTGTACAAACTGATCCTTAATACTTCTATTTTTGAGAGTTGAATCCTAGAACCAACAAGATACAAATAACCTAGTAATATGTGGACTTCTTATAAGTTCTTTAATGAAATGACTAATGGTCCATCAATAGGCGACTCAAGATTAAGTGGCATATTTGGAATACATGTGTTGTGCCTCTCGAATCTTGACAAAATAGATAGTAGTTGCTATTTATTTTCTGAAGAGTGAAAACTGTTATTAATTTCAAATATTGCAGCTTACAGTCTGTTGTTTCCCATCCAGAAAAAAAAAATTGCCATTTCATTCAGGGACTAGCAGAATACATAACTATTTACCACCAGTCCTAAAGTTTGGAAAATTTTGGGACTGACAATACCAGTTGATTTTCAGCATTGCTCTGTTTGTCGAGGATTAGCTGGGTGGGGTGAGAATGAGGAGTTGGGGGTGGGTTCCTGCTATACCTTGATGTTTGATACATATATGTGTTTGTGTGCATAAATATGTCAGTTTCTGACCGTTGTTTGTGTGTTTTGATAACCTATGATAGAACAAATTGTTAGTGCTATAACTGATTTTACATTTGCCCTGCAGGGAAGAAAAAGAAGAAGAAGAAAGTTCGGATGCCTCCAAATGGTAGATATCTGTTTTACTTTTCTCTTGTGACTAAGATTTTCTAAAACTCTTTGGAGTATTTTGCAAGAAGAGTTTGTGATCAGTTTATAACAGTGAAAGATTGAACGTGAATCATTATCCATCCTTCTTATGTGTCTTGGTAATTGTTGATGGCAGTAGAATTTGCTAACTTCATTCTTGAATGCTTCACAGATTTATGGAAATCCTCTCAAGATCTTGCAGCTGAAAACTATATGATGCCCATGGGACCTGCTGTCTATAATCCTTACTGGCCTGGTGTGCAACCTGGGATGGAAGGATATATGGCTCCTTATGCCAATCCTGTGCCGTTTATGGGTTATGGGATGAACCCTTTGGACATGCCATTCGGAGGCATGATGCCACCAGACCCATTTGCTTCACAAGGTTTCATGATGCCTGTAATGCCACCTCAGAGGTGAATATGATGTTCGCCTATAATATTTTCAAGTTTGTTTTATGGACTCGATTACAATTTTCTAATGCTCATCTTTTTCAGGGATCTTGCTGATTTTGGAATGGGTATGAATGTTGGACACCCTGCAATGAGTAGAGAAGAATTTGAAGCTATGAAAGCTGATATGAGGAGGCGGCGTGAAAATGAGAGACGAGCTGAAAGGTAATGAACAATTATTATATTATTTGAATTCTGAAGTTCTTTGAGTGATGCTTGTTACTACTCATTTAGAATGCTGGCCTCCTGAAACTCAACGAGGTTCGAGTCATTAAGACACTGCAGAGAAGAGGGTTGAGATTTCTCCGTCTGAAAAATAAATATACATCTAGAAACCTTACTAAGGAGCATCGTTTTGTTACATAATTTGACATTTGGCCAGATTTTGCTTATATCATAATTTGCAGCAGAGAGTAGCATATTTCTTGGTTTCTTCCTTCTCTGGGGTGAGGTTAGATTTTGGGAAATGCAATGCAACATGAATAGAGGAAATGGTGGAAGTAGGAGTAATAGTAGGACATTGCATTGTCTTCATCGTAATACCTGTGATTGAAACAATTCATGTCCACCACTTAAACCCGCGGTAGCTATTTCTGGTTCATTAATTATTAGAACATCTTCAGCCACTGGTGGTGTCAGGTTTAGTTGGTGTTTCGTATATATACTTCTGTTAACCTGAGGAATTGAATTAATGAAAGAACATCTGTTTTGGATTAGTTGCTGACAAACATTAACATGCACAGGGAGATGAGCAGAGATCGAGACTTTGGAAGGGAAGTGAGCAGTAGTGGGGATGTTTCGTCCATGAAATCTGTATGTCCTTTCTGTTGTTTCCATTTATGTTTGCCCTCTCTATTCCTTTTCCATGGATTAAAAACAGAGAAAGTAAAAACCTTCCAACAACAAATTGGCGTCACTTTGTAACTACAATACACACTTCTCTTGACTTTCAATTCCACTTTCTATGATCAAACAAAAAACTGAGAAAAAACGAAATTGGGTTTTGCTCCTGATGATTAGAAGCCATGATGGCCAAGTAAAACTTGGAAGAAACCTGTTCAGTCCCATCACTTCGGTATCTATTTCAAGCTAAGAATAAAATTCAGAATCTTTTTAAGTGAAATTAAAACATTGAAGAAACAGACAAAACTGCAATTTGCTTTTTCGTTTAGAAAATGTTTTGTAGAAAAATGAATCGTACAGAAGGAGAGCTAAAAGTAAAAGTGTTTTGGAGTTTTGAGTATTTTATAGTTCGGATTTATGTCAGAGTCTTTCTGTGAGTTTTGGGCCTAAAGAAGTGGGCCACTGGCTGCTGATGAAGAATAAAAAGTCCTAATTGCTCTATCTGACATTTGTAGCAGAAGCCCCTCCCACCACCGTCGTCAAGTGGTGGAGGTCACCAACGTCACCGCTCTGAGAGGCCCTCCCCTGAACGTCCTCCTCGCGACCTTGAACCTCCCCCACGCCCTTCCAAACGCAAGTCTGATCGCCACCACGAGGACCATGACCATGAGCATGACCGCAGTGATCGTGAGCGTGATCGAGACTATGATTCCCACCACGAACGCGACCGGGAGCATCACTATCACCACCACAGCCGTTCAGAAAAAGCGCCTTCGGAGGTCGGCGCAAAACCCACTTCGACAACTTCGGCAATGAGCGCGGCGGAAAGGAGGAAGGCGAGCGTGTTCTCGCGCATTAGCTTCCCGGAAGGAGAAGCTGCTGCCGCAAAGAAGCGAAAGGTCTCTTCTTCTTCCGCCGGTGAAGGAGGGGGTGCTCATCACAAGTCTTCCTCCTCGGCCAACGGATATTATGACGACCACAAAACATCGTCGTCAGTGAAGGGCGTTGGCAGAAGGAGTAGTACGGCGGCGGCGATGGAATATGAATCGAGTGATGACGACAATGACAGGCACTTCAAAAGGAAGCCTTCAAGGTACGATCCATCTCCTCCTCCACCTCCACCACCTCATGATGATGCCACCAAGCATTCTTCGAGAGCTTCGAGGGAGAGGGAGCGCAAGCACCGATGATTAGAGATCTTCTTTATTTCTAACATCACATGCAAAACTTCGGCTTCTTTCTCTATTTTATTTCTTAGTTACAGTTGGAAGAGTTCTATGTCAGTGACTGAGAATTCATTTCTCAATGTGCTTTCATTCGTTTGTAATTTTATTTTCTGGTTTTGCAATAGATCGTTATTATGTTTAATAAAAATAAAAAATATTATTCATATTTTCTTGGCTCTTTCTGTGTTATCTTTTATTATAGTCAGAGAATGGTTATAACAAAAATGTATGGATTTGTTTGATAAAACTGTTTAATTTTCATTTAGCAAAGAATGATGGGTTAACTGTTAACCAATTATTAGAGATATCCAATAATTTTTGTGAAAGATCTATGTTTGGTTGAGAGCTTCTTTTTTTTTTTTTTTTTTCCTGTACGGTACTTTTCAGAATAATTTTTTTAAGAAGTCAATATTTTGTTGTTAATTTAAAAAAGTTTTTTTTAAAGAAATTTATACAGTTGACTGTTTGGTAACATAAAAATAAAAAGTATTTTTAATTTTAACCATATTTAAATCGTAATAAAAATTATCTATGCATATAAATATTATTTAAAGTATATTAAACAATATGCAAAACACAATATATTAATCATTATATAATTTTAAATCATATAAAACATAAATAAAAATATATCTAATCAAATCTTTTATATGGATTATAAAATAAGTAAAATTGATATAAAAATAAATATTAAAACATATAAAAAGTTAAATAATATATAACTCCTCAAATAAACGTGAAGATAAGTTTGTGGGAATTATGTATAAAACATAAAGATAAAATAGACTAAAAAATAGGCTTATTAATTGATATAAAAAACGTTTTTTTAGAAATTTCAAACTTGAGTTTCTTAAAAAGTTATATTTTGATTGCCAAAAAAGTCAAATCTATTAAAGAAGTATTTTTTTAAACCAAATACTTATTTTTTTTATAAATAACTTTTGTAGTAGAAAAAATTAGTTGTTAATTTCTCAAAAGTCGACCCAAATAGAAACTAAATTTTACTTACAATTTTCAAAAGTATATTATT
>JANITX010000001.1:39962708-39978719 GCA_027564395.1 Erythroxylum ulei
GAATTATGTATAAAACATAAAAATAAAATAGACTAAAAAATAGGCTTATTAATTGATATAAAAAACGTTTTTTTAGAAATTCCAAACTTGAGCTTCTTAAAAAGTTATATTTTGATTGCCAAAAAGTCATATCTATTAAAGAAGTATTTTTTTAACCAAATACTCATTTTTCTTATAAATAACTTTTGTAGTAGAAAAAATTAGTTGTTAATCTCTCAAAAGTCGACCCAAATAGAAACTAAATTTTACTTCCAATTTTCAAAAGTATATTATTCTTATCACTCCTTTCATAATTATTGCCCTCATTCTTAAATGGTTGACTTGCTCAATATTGAAAAGGTGAAGAAGTTCTTCCCTCTCGTTGCAAACACCTCCACAACCATCCACGAATATGTTAAGATCAATTACAAAAATAAGAGGCTGAAGGAAAAATGGTATAAATAAACACAAAATGTGCACTTTGCCATAGATTTACATCGAAAGTTGCAAAATTATTGATGCAATAAGTTTGTATACATACATTACATTGTACATCATTAATAAGTGTGAATTATAAGGGCAAGCATTTGAGCAATTAGTAAAATAACTCTTTTGTGATTAAAAAGTTACGGACTTGAATAACAAAAACAATCTATTTATAAAATATAAAAAAGGTTGCATATAATTTTTTTAAGGAAGCAAAACGTTATAAATAATACGGTAGTTCTCGGATGATAGATCCCCAATTCATCCTCTAAAAGAAAAGGTAAACATTCTCTAAGTGGGTGCTCTAAGGTAGTGAGTCCTAGCAGAAATTGCTGGGCAAATGTGCAAGTCAGTCCGCACTTTAGTTACTTTCTCGGTAAATATGCCGAATGTCAACGACCCAGTTGCGGGACAGCTGTTCATGGATACCCAACACTAACGAGTTCAAGGATGTGGCTCGTGCTGATAAAAGAAGCATATCGGTCACTGCACGCGAATCCACCTCTAACATCAAATGACGATACCCTAAAAACCAAGTCAGATTAAGGCCAGAGAGCACACCCCAAAACTCAGCCATTATCGGAAAATACCAGCTAATGTTCTGGACGAATCCTCCTAACTAAGCGTCGACACTGTCACGCAGCAAACTACCCGTTGTGGCTGAAGTGCTGGAGCTTTTGGTGGTCTTGTCGGTATTTAATTTCACCCAACCCTGAGAAGGTTTGTTTCAGTCAACAAGTAGCTCTCGACAAGAGTCATTGCTTATAATTAACGACTCTCTCCCGATCTTTACAAAAGCGGGAAGCCTTATGCACGTAACATTATCAACAGATGATACGGTAGAATAAATTGAGTTAAGAACTTAATACAGATTAATAGTTTTTCATGTCACTCATTCAAATAAGTAATTGATTTATTACTTTATACTCTTGAAAATTTAATTATAAGACTTATATGGTTGGGGTTGGGCCGATCAGATGTTGAGCCCAATATGAAACCTATTCAAGACAACGACGGACGGCCCAAGTTTGACGTCTACGACTAGGGTTTTGTATTATTAAAAGCTTAGGCTCCCTCCTTCGCTACGCTCAAACCCTAGTCACTGACTGCGTAGATTTGCTGTACACTGATCGCATGGGTACTCTCTTCCTCTCTCTCTTGGTCACTTCATTTATCGTCTATGCTCGTATTGTATTGAGAAGATTTTCCGTTGCATCTTTTGTACTATTGTTTTAAAGATTTGAATGTGTTCTTCTGGATTTTCCAATTCATTATGTAGTCAAATGCCTCTATTTTTCATTTTTCGGGACTTTGTTTAGATGGTGAAACCATTCATTTGTTTTTCTCGTAAGAAATGTTGTCTTTTGAGTTTGTGAAAACCATTCTCTGTGGAAGTTTCAAACTTTTCACAGTTTATGAAGCTTTTAGTGTACGTTCTGGAATTTTTGACTCGATAGCCGGTTTTTAACTATCAATAATAGGGGCTTACAAGTACGTATCTGAACTATGGAGGAAGAAGCAATCAGATGTGATGCGGTTTATACAGAGGGTGAGGTGTTGGGAGTACCGTCAGCATCCTTCCATTGTTCGTGTTACTCGTCCTACTCGCCCTGACAAAGCTCGTCGTCTCGGATACAAGGCTAAGCAGGTTAAGACTAATATTTCTGCCATTGTAATCTTACCTTTTTGTTCAGTTTATTTGTAAGTGAGATCTTTTTGTAGTAACTGAATGGTAGATCAAGAGTTAGGCTGTTAAGTTTTGAAATACTTGCATTCAGATATGTTGAATTTGCTCAGCTTCAAAGCAGATTTTAACGCATTCTATCCCGATGGCTGATGGAACTGGGACTTGTTTGGTACTGGCTGTGATGGTTCTAAGTGAAATAACCAGTTTTCACATGTTAGATTTTGTGACAGTAATCTATAGTGTTGTGAGAGTTGATGATTCGATCATTTTAAGCACGGCAATGTGTTTGAAAGTTCATATTCAGTTGTTGCTGGTTAAGCAGCTTCTTGATGCATAGTCTTCTCTCTCTGGGAGATTGTCTGTGTACAGTGATTTGATGCTTTCTTAGACCAGCTATATTAATTCAACAATCGATCGTCTGACCAAGTGGATTTGCTGTTACCAAGTCCACTTATGTCTTGATCCGATACATTAGATTTGCCATTTCCATTTCCATCTTCTTTTCAATTGAAGTTTTACGCTCTTCTTATCTTGTGCAGAAAATAAATGGTTTTTTTAATTGTTATCCGAAATAATTGGCAATTCTATGATCTTTTTAATTTCAATCCAAGTTTTGTGCTTGCAATCTGTGCCAACCATGCTTGCTTTCTCCTTGATAGTCATATGATCATGACATCGCTTCTGGAATATTATGTAAAATATCAACTCATGCTTCACTACCCACTCTGCTTATCTTTATATGGCGATATGTATTTTTGGGATTGCAAGGTTTCTTTGATTCATTTATCTTAATGCCAATTGTGTTCACACAGTTTGTGGTGCTCATTCTACATTGGGTTGTTTTCTTGTCTATTCCAATGGCCTACCCTGGTCATGTAATATATGCATAATGACATTATCTTATTTGCTGCAGGGTTATGTGATCTATCGTGTTCGTGTTAGGCGTGGTGGTAGGAAGAGACCTGTACCAAAGGGTATTGTTTATGGTAAGCCCACAAACCAGGGTGTTACTCAACTTAAGTTCCAGAGAAGCAAGAGGTCTGTCGCAGAGGAGCGTGCCGGTAGAAAGCTTGGAGGTCTCAGGGTTCTGAATTCGTACTGGATTAACGAGGTTCGTGGGTCAAATTAAAATTAACTTCTTCAATTGAAATATTGTTCCCATTGCCTGTGTTGTTCATCACTTTCCTGTGCTAACATTAATCATCAAAACAGGATTCAACTTACAAGTACTTTGAGGTAATATTGGTTGATGTGGCACATAATGCCATTCGCAATGACCCAAGAATCAACTGGCTCTGCAACCCTGTGCACAAGCACAGGGAGCTCCGTGGCCTTACATCTGCAGGGAAGAAGTACAGGGGTCTCCATGGAAAGGGGCACTTGTTCCACAAGAACAGGCCTTCTCGCAGGGCAACTTGGAAGAGAAACAATACTCTATCCCTTCGTCGCTACCGTTGAGCTCATTGATGTGTTTAATCTTATGGCACTTGTTGAATTTTGTTTGGAGAAGATAGTTGTGATTTTGGGTTCAAGATTTTGGATATGGAAATACTTGAGGACTCCTTTACTTTAGTTCAAATGATGAATTTAACTTTGCATTATGTTTGGGTCTGTTTGTTATGCCTATTTGGTAGCTATAATAATATAGTTAAAAGTGTCTTTTGAAACTTTTCCCCTTTGATAATAAACATAGAATAAATGAAAACAAAAATAAGATGATAAATTAATTACTTGAAGTAAATTAACCAAAATTTTTAGTTATTATATATTAAGATTATTTTTACATAGTTAATGCGTGATATTTTAAATTCATAGTAAATAATAACATGGTCTTAACGGGTGGATAGTGCATAGAGGAGAATAGTAATAGGAATGAAAATTATTATAATTATGATAATTGGTTAGTAATATTAAAAATGTTGGGATATATTAACTTGTTATATTTTAATAAATTAATAAATTATATTATATTTAAATACATTGTAATTAACTAATTAATTATATTTTATATTTTAATTAATTATATTTAATTACAATAAAAATTTATTAGTATTTGTAAGAATTAAAACCATTTCTCTCGTATACGGGTACGGATTATTAACTAAAACTGGAGTATGAAAAAGCTATTCAATCAATTACAATCATTACCATTCATTATTTTCCCGTTGATTTATTTCTACACTTATTAACTAAGCACCTCCTAAATAATTGCCTTGTATATTGTTTAATAGCCATGATAAGTTTATATTAATTGTATACTTATTTTATTTTGTCATCTAGAGCATTGATAATCATATGTTCATATAATTGTATAATCATTAATTTATCACTAAGTTAATTGATATAAAATTAGAAATAACTTCTTTATTAGTTAAAAATAAAACTATATATTACAAAATTTACTTGATATTGTTGATTAATTGATCTAAAAAATTTATAAGTATTAAAATAACAATCTAACAATTTTGAATGTATTAGAATGATTAAAGATAGATGAATTTGAATTTTTTTTACAAAAATTGATTAATTAATGAATAAAATGATAAGTTTTTAACAATAAAAGTTATTAAATTAAATCAAATCAGAAAATTTAAAACTGAAAAAAAAAAGACTTGTTCAAAATTTTGCTATTAAATTTGTAGATTGATTTTAGTTTTTACTTCTTAAGTGCCTTATAAATGTTAGAAATTTGTCACATCCTATTCGTAAGCAACATTTTGCAACGTGTAATTAAGATAAGAGATAGGTTGCGACTATGTAAAATTATTTTACTATGGTTTCTAGAAGTTGTGGTAACTGTAGATCAATGCTAGAAACAGAATCAGTGAAGTAAAGAAGGCGAGTGTTTTATGACTTTATCTTTTACCTCTCTTCGGTGTGGACAGCAGATCAAACACATTGGGAATTCGGAGTGCAAAATCTATAGCGTCCCGTTGATATAGCTTTCTTTCAGAGTTTGCAACGCATGCCTGATACAATCCTCGTCTTGATTGGAATACTTCAAGCACATTAATCTCTGGGCAACACGATATGTCATCTGCATGTCATTATACTGCCTGCAATTCACTTCCATTTGCTTTATTTCCTGTGGTGACAAGTTTATATTACCAATCAATCAGAAAAATCCATGATTTTTTGTATTTTAATTCTCATATTTTAAAAATTAATGTAGTATTAATTCTTTAGTTATTAATTTTTATTTATTTATGATTTAATATTAAAATTTCTAAATTTTAATATAATAATACAAATCGTATATGAAAAATTAAAATTAAGCCACAAAATTCTAATATAATTAATCCTATCTCCTAATTAATCCAAACATGGTTTTAAGTTCTTAAAAGAGATGACCTTGGCCATAAGTTTGGATGTGATGCCTTTAGCTTTTTCAATCACTGTACTTGGTAATCCTGCGACTTCTGCCAATAGAAGCCCATAGTGGGGTACATGCTTTGATCCATCCCTCAGTTGAAACTGAAACCGGAACCGTAATTCTTACCTATTCAAAAATCAAAACCAACGAACCAGAATTCATTGTGTGGGGTAAAGAATAATACAGATACAACCTTGAAGTCTAAACGGCTGTTTCTTATGTCGACATGGAAGTGAAGAATCTTGACGTTAGGGTAGATGGTTGCCAATTCGGATAGGTTCTCCATATGGGTGGCGAAAATGGTGTACCTGAAGACGATAGTGAAATTGTAAGTTTATGCTCTCAATTTTGTTCAACCTAATGATATATTCAAGTTTTTTGTATGAAAAGTTGGTAGAAGACGAGAATGGGTAGGATGATATTACGCTTTGAGGGACAAAAGATGCTCACAGCAGCTCCAGGCAACTGCAAATCCATCAGCGGACGAAGTAGCCCTCCCAAGTTCATCCATAACAATTAGACTTCTGCATCAAAGTAAACATTATTCAACATCTCTCATCTAGAAGAAATTACTTGCCAAGAAATCAAGTCGTTGATGATGAATAAATTGTTACCTTTTGGAGACATTCTGCATGATAAAAGCTGTCTCTTTCATCTCAGTCATAAACTGAATCATCCAAAAGTCACACAAAGCAATCTCTGTTAGGATTTCATATTTAAAATTTATGTAGAAATATCAACTAAATGCTGTGATGGATGGTAATGTACATTTTTATTAGGGTTGATATGGATTGGACCGACCAGACTTTTTAGCTCGACGACCTATTCAACTATTAAATAAAGTAATATTACTTTTTAACATTTTGATAAAATGACATAATTTTGTTTGAACTGATTCAAATTAGTTCAAGCTAAGTCGAGTCTAAAAATGATAATTGAAGCATGGTCTAGTTTAGTTTGAGGTTAAGGGTCAACTTGACTTGATAGAGCTTCAAACCAATTTCGAGTGTGAGGGGCACCCCCTTTCCAAAACAGCGTTATTTTAGTTTCATTGCTTCAAAGGAAGTTATTTTAGAGCAATTCGAGCATATTTGCATTATGCATCTCAAGCGGCGGACAATGAGTGTCCAACCGGATCGGATTCTGTCCAACTTATTGCCATTTCTAATGGGGTTACTCTGAAATCTCGTTCAGTCAACTCATTCCAACTCTAATGGGGTTACTCTGAAATCTGGTTCAGTCAACTCATTCCAACCAGGCCAAAATTACCGTCTCTAACTTCCAGGACTGATATCATATAAGGTGCATTCAATTATAAAGTCCTACCAAAAAGAAGAAATAATCCATTTCAAGCTTGATTCCCTCAAGTTAAAGAAGACCTATTATTAGAAGTCGGTTTCTCTATTGTCTATTTAAATTGAACAAGGAAAAGAGTGGTTTAAGAGAAAAGGTTCCGATGTCAGTTCAAGGTAAAATATGCTATCAAAAGAAGGCACGAAAATATACCGTGCTGGAGTTTGACTCGAGACTATCCATAGAACCCATCCTCGTAAATATGCGATCAACAACCCTTATAGTTGAGAAGCGAGCAGGAACATAACAACCAATTTGAGCAAGGATAACTATAAGACACACTTGTTGAAGGTATGTACTCTTTCCACTCCTGAAGAAAAGTATTGGCCGTTAGATATTAAGCTGAATATTGATACATGTTCAATTTATGCCATTACCGTGTTTCACTTCCACTGGACGCCTAGTCAATTTTTATGCATGGTGGGTGCATAAATGCTTATGAACCATTGAAGGATATCATTAAAGACAAGCAGTAACCTAAACATTTCTTGTTTTGCCTATTGTTTTATTTCTTAAAAGCAGAGTTTTATCTATGTATTACGTTTGTTTACAGTAACTATTGTACAATATAAACCTTTCGAGACACTTCAAGTTCTATCCTGGACAACAGATCTCAGAACTATTCACTATTCATCATGTCCAGATTAAAGAAGATAATTCAAGCACTATTACAATAAGTGGTTAGAAATCTTTTATCTGGGGCCAAACTTTAATTCATGGTCTTAAAGATTCCACAAAGGAAAAGGGTGAAATGGTTAAGGGAAGCTCAGCTCCAAACTTGGGGCAAATTTCAATTCAACCACTGCCTAGGAAAAGTAAATAGAAGTCTTATCTGGAGTCAAACACGCGCGGATGTTCTTAAAGATTCAAGTAATCAAAATGGTGCAATGCTTAACAAAACTTCCAAGTCCAAAACGAGAGCAAATCTTACATGTTTGGGCCCATGACTATTAACATATTTGATGCTTCAGAAATAAAGATATTATTTGGCTGCAAAAAGAGCTAATTGTTAAAAGAAATAATAGCAATCAAAGAAACATAAAAAGAAAGATACATACAACAATAGCAATCAAAGAAACATAAAAAGAAAGATACATACAACAAACTCATTGTGTATGTTTTCCAGTATAGGATGTCTTCCAGTATCAATTGCCAGTGGACCATTGCCTAGGGGAAAGTGATCATATGAAACATATTGTCATCTCAGTCGTGAAAGGGAAATGTGCTGGGAATAATTACCTACTTGTAAATTCTGGTCTAGTATATCGCTCCACAGTCTTGGTTGATATTGTATGAGCAAATGAGTTAACAATCATATCTAGTAGGCATAAGACTTCAGCTAACAATGTGAGTGCCGAGACATCCTCCCTTATGGCATCTAATAACGCTGGAATTTTATTACATAACAGTTAGTGATCCAGAATAAATACATATATGAAGAATGTTAAAAGACAGTACATATAGATAAACAATTGCCTTAGCATTATCACCGTATACTACACCAGCAACCGAGAAAAAAGAAATTATTGTCATAAGAAAGGATATCCTCTGGATGGCTGGCATCCATTTTTTAACTCCTTTATGATATGCTGATCGCCATTCATGTTTCACGTTACACAACTTCAATCAGGATTACAAATTCCATATGGAAATCGACATAGGGTTACAAGATAAAGTAAAGACTTTCCTCTCTATAATGTCCAGTGGAATCACTATAATTTCGTTTGTCTGAAGAATTCAGAAGCACTGTGACAAAAATCTTAAATCACAATAGCACTAGCACAGTAGCTTGACAACAAAATTACTTTTTCAAAACCTCTTAGAAAGAGAATTAAGTGAACAAGTGGATGAAATATGTTGAAATCTATACTCTCTGGGTTTGTTGATTCCCAGCAGAAAGCCACTTTTCCTTCTTAATTTGCCTAGTATAGGTGGTCAATAGAAAAGTCTTACCAGTCAATTGCAGCACATATCTTGTCCATAGTATTATAATACTTACAGAACCTTCTTAACCTAGGCCTAGATCATGGGACGCTTAATCTAGAGACAGAGGGTTAAGCACACAAGTGAAAGTTGTAACAAAAATTACTACAAAAGCAACTCTTGACAACCTTCAAGGCAAACTTCTGTTCTTACAAAGCAATCCTCTGCAGCAGACTTGTTTCTGACATTCAGCTGCACTTAGTGCAATGAAGCAAAATTAAAAGAGCAAACTTTTGAAAAGCCATTAAAATTATTTGCAAGTCCATCCAATAGACAAGTCCTCATGACATTGACACAAAGATAATGTATGTGTATATATTAAATAGGGGCCTCAATGTCATATATTAACAAACAACTGGCCGGAAGTGCTTTAAAATTCAGTCCATGTTTCAATGATCTGATTTTAATCAACGAAAATATTTAGACATCAATCTCAGTTCCAGTCAACCAGTATAAATGCTGTCCACCAACTAACTAAATCAGGGAGGAAAAATTGGGAAGGGACACAAATTAGAAGCGATAGACAAGTCGGCACAGCTATATGATGATTGAGTTGGGCCGATATCATGAACCTTGGTAGCTTTAATTTTATGTGCATCTCCTCATGTATTAAAAGGCTGTAACCCTAATCAATTTCAGAAAATATTTGCATCCAGAGTTAATCCAATGTCAGGATGAGCAATCAACTTGAACTTGATAGTATTTACTATCAACATACATGTATACCAACTATAGAAAAAAACTCCCATAACATTTAAAAAAAAAGACAAATAAACATAACTTTACGTCAATTTGTTAGATAACAAGAAGGGAAAAATGCTTGAACTTGCACTTAATTGTGGAAATACAAATGGGCAAAGATCAACAAAAATCTCTCATTATAACAGAAATCAAATAAAATCAAATATCCATTTGATGTACATTGATACTCACCGAAGCAAGTTCCAGAGTCGAACAATGGATGTTGTTTCCATGTTTCATGACCTGATTTATGATCAACAAACTTTTAAAAGTCAAATAAAAAAGCAAGCTCTTTTGCTGCAAATAATTAGTCTTTCAACCTGGATGAATTTGCTTGGAACTTTGCCCTGAATATCCTTCCGCGGGATGCTGAAGTAAAAACCTTGTCTATTGTTAAACGGAAGTTTTAAATTTGGTAACTTAAATTCTTCACGGTACTTGTTCGCAAGATTATGTATAGCTGTCACACATGGAGGAGAATACAATAAAAGCAGCCGTAACAAATGAAAGGAAAATGTAAAATACGAAAGTGGCAATAAGACTAGATAGTAGAAAACCTTCACTTGTGTCACAAAATGTTCTCCGTGCAATATCAAGGAGTCCATCAATTCCAGCTTTGACAGCAAAACATTGCTGTGTTCGGGCAACAAAAGGGACCCGCGCATGAAGCACATCTTCATCAATTACCTCAACGATTCTTAGGAAAACAAAATAAGAAATGAGGCGAATACTTTGTACTTATCCAAGTTTAGACAGATTACAGTTGAACAAATGGTCTTATCATGGTCAAAGCCCTTGTTAATGTTTATTGCAGCATCATAAAAATTGAGGCTACATGCTTAAGCAACCATATGTACAGCCACAATTTTTTTGCCAACAGAAAGAAAATCCATATTAGAGACCTTATAAGTTTACCTAGAGATTGAGCCTTCTACGTTAATGAAGCTCAACAATATAATGAACAAGGAAATCAATCGTTTCTATATTGCAATAGAACAAAAAAGTTTATTCCAAACTGCAAATTAGAAAGCTACGAAGCACATGAAACAGTTTAATTGGACCAAAATGCGGCTGATCTACAGGGCTTTTAGTTCAGATGCAACCTTATCATCGTAAGATGTGCCCCATAGATTCAGCCAACGTGGATGGAAGAAGCTCAAGTTTAGATTTGACTTCTAAATCTTAGCTACTAGTGTAGGGTTATATGCAACACACCTCTTTCTAATGGAAGGATATTTCTCATCTTCACATATGGTTCTGTAAACATTTGAAAGAAGAAAACCTTTTGCATCCTTAAGCACCTGCAATGTTACAAGGCTTTGGTAATTTAGAACATGTTCAACTTCACTGAAATCATATGATTACTTGAATTGGAAAAATTCACCTTCGAAAGTAAAGGCAACGCATCTAAAGCAGTTTTTAGTAGAATAATGCTCGATATCAACAACTGGCTTTTTCTAGCATTATCAGCACCCAAGACCTCCCTTGTAATTTTCTTTGGCTTAAAACAAAAATGACAGAGTACCCTATCTGGATAAACAAACAGGAACATTTTTATTATTAGAGAATAACAAAAAGATACCAACTTCTAACATATTATGTTTTTTTTTCCTTCCGTTACCAATCTCTTTTGGAAATTTTCGAAGAACCTGAGAAAGTCCAAAGAACAGCTGTTCATTGCTCATCAGTTCATCCTGAAATTAGCAAAAGAGATGCACATTAAATGTGAATAAACAGAATTGTTCATGAAAGTAGTGTTGAAACTGGAAACTTCTACAGCTATGGGAAATCAGATAGATCAATAGCAAAATGATGTCTGCACGTAGGTATGAAGCACAAACTTTGACATAGCTTTGGGAAAACCAATTATGCAGCAACAAACAATAATGCCTTACATGCAGGATACAAATCCTACAGCCTCTCAAAATGAGACCAAGTCACATTAGCTACTAATCTACTTACAACCATAAGAACAAGAGATTGACAACTATGTTGATCTTTAGAAGATCCACCTAAATGAAGTCATCAATGACAAACTCAATCTTCGTGAATATTGACATCTAAATCTATGTTTCTTTTGTTGTTTCAGATTTTACAATCTTATGGATCTGAAGATGAGTCAAACTGTAAATGGTTTACAAGTAAAAAGACCTTATCAGATTAAAACAGCTGGAGAATCTGAGACTGTATAGTTCATAACTGACCAGGCAATCAAGACGAGTATTGATAGTTACAACGTCTTTTAAAGGCTGCAACAGATTAGCACGCAGTAGTCTAGTCCTGAAATAGAATGGAATTGAGGGTCAATCTCACTCGGAAATGTTATTGTGTGAAAATAACTACACAAATGACGCATTGTAATGGAAACACTTTCTTTTAAATACTGAATGGCAATGTCTCTTCCCATGTTTCATCCCAAAAGATATGTTTATTGACATACCCGCCAGTGGTTTTTGTTGTCTTCAACATTTGAAATAGGCTTTGTTTCTTGTTGGTTGTGCCCCAAAGGGCCGAATGCGATGGTTCAATGATTTCCAAATTTTGGACGCTGCCATGTACTTTCACACAATTACTTGAGGAAGAATACGACAGATTTGGAAGATAGGAAAAAAAGATGAATAAGTGAATAAATGTTATACAAACCTGATAACTTTTATTTGTACAATTGAAACAAAGACATAATTCTGACAGTGGATAAACAGAATGGAAAAAAGTAAAGGAGAGACAGAAACTTACCTTGTGGCATCAATATTCATATGATCAAATGACCCATTAAAAGTAATCTGGAGATGTGAAAACCTCGTGAGGAAGATCGTATCATATACGAGTAACTGAGAAGCCATTTAACCAATCAAATACAGAATGCGCTGACGACTTTCAACACTTATAATAAGTGAACCGAACTAACTCAAGGAATATATATCAGATTTGAACTTTGTACAAGTCATATGGTAGATATGAAACCCGTTCATCAAAATGTTAAGTGATTATGATCATCAATAGAGTACAAGTTCCACATCATTATAACATGGAGAAGAATTTTACTTAATACAACATTATTAACCACTCAAATAGGGATCAGTGCGGCTTCCAACACATTATCACCTTTGCACTAGGAAAGGCGAGCAAATGTTTGTCATAGAAGACCGCGGATTTTTATACAGATTTTCACTGTGTGCGAAAGGGGTGCAAAAGTTATAACATTAGAAATAACGTACCGTCAGAGAGTGGTTTGTGACAATGACCCCTTTCTCTGCTTCTATCCTGCAGTCAGAAGCAGAATGATTAATCAAGGACATCAAATTTTGGAACTACTAGGAAATGCACGGCAGCCTCTGAAAGCTCTAAAGAAAGTTAAGATGATAAGAAATGGTCAAAATAAGAAAACAGAGAGTGCAGAAAGAAAAGGAAAAGGAAGAAATAAGCTTCCAAAATGATGGCCAGGCCCCTGCTAGAGATCCCTTGCTTACAGAGTTATTTAACTTCATTTATACAACTAGTATTATGTTTTTCTCTAGATCATATGAACAACTAGTATTATGTTTTTCTCTAGATCATATGAATCTTGCATGTCGGAACTTGTTTTAAATATATGTAGGAACAAACTTGGAGAGCTTTTCAGCAGTTGTACATGCAGACATACAGTTATTCGGGCAAAGTATATAGCCGCATATCAACTATGACAACCATCAAAATCTTAGCCAACGAGAAGAAATCAGCATCCAGATTGATATTCAATGACTGCTTATAACGTAACCCAAATAACAAAAGTAGATGGTTCTTAAAATCGCAAATGCAGTATCAGGCGCTCTGGAGTTTAAGTTCATTGCTTCCATAATAATTAATGATTCAACCATAAAAATAACTTGTAAAATGTTCAAAATCTGCTCTTCATAAGGTACAGTGACAAGAATACCATTTGATTGTAGCTGCAGTAGCTGCCAAGCAGAGATAATATTGCTTATAGTAGGTATCTAATCCAAGTGCTGAAGGTTCCTTCGCCGCTAGACTTTTTATCAGTACAGCACCCTGGAACAAGGATCAACAAATACAGTGTCGTTAAAAAAAAGCATTTTAATTTCCCGAAATAACTGAACCATTGAAGACTTGCAATCCTATACAAACCTTAGTGTCATCGAAGCAACCACGAGCCATTACAACCTACGAAATTCAATACACACGAGGTCCACACAAACACACCCAGAAAGAGAAATTTGAGTCAAGAAAAAAGAAGATAGCGAACCTTCTTAACGGAAGCATAAAAGCGATTCACTAGTTCGGAGACTCCGACCATGCCATCAGGAGCTAGTTTGTTTGGAGGAACAATGATCAACATTGGATCATAAAACTGAAGCAATGTCTTTGTATTCTGGTACGAGCTGCTTGTTTCAATGTATTGTGAAAGATGCAGCGAAGCTGACCTCAAGTCAAAAGCCGCTATCCCAACCTGTAACTCGCACAATTTACAACTTCCTGATATTATTACGATTGTTTTCATTATATTCACCTCCAAGAACCACTTCAACTTTAGTATCTAACTAAAGCCTATAAACAAACATCACGCGCAAAATATTTAGATTTGAGGTTCAAATTTGCTCACGAAGAAAACGCGAATATCTAACAGAGTAGTCCTTCTTCATTTTCTTTCCAGTGTTTAACTTAGCATTTTCTCGGACTCCAAACAGAGAATAGTACCTCTTTGGCTCTGTTCTCAATAAGGCCGATTACGATGCTTGATCGCTCTTCTCCGTCGTCTTTCATTGTTCTTCTGGATGCTAAAATTTTAAAAGAACATTTTAAACCTTGGCGCGAATTTATAGAGGAGCATAAACTGTCTTCCGCTGATACTATCCGACGCACCGGGCACTCGACCAATGGCCAGGTGATACTTGTTATTCACATAAAATATTTATTTAGAGAGTAAATAAATAATCCAAAATTCAAATAAAAAGGTTGAATTAAATTGATATTTATAAATTTAACATTTTCGAATTTTGATTCAAAATCATTCAAGCAAAAAGTAATTGTAATTCAAATTCAAATTTGAAACTTTTTAATTAATAGATGCATCAAAATTTTTAGAATAATGCATTTCATTAGTTATTTTACGTTTATAGAAATTACTTTTCCAAATATTTGCATAAATTAATGCAATTAAAGCATTTTGGAAGTAAATAAATAAAATAAAATGGAGAAATTTATGAAATAAAGAAAATGCATGTAATTAATGTAATTATCTAGGACAACATCGTACGTCCCCTCCAACCAACGACAACACTGCACGTCTTCCTCGATTCTTCCATGCCCTTCTCTCTAGTCTCCACGAGTCGCCACTCACGGACTCACCACGATCAAACCATTTTTAGGTTTCACCGCACTCCCTCTTTGATTTCTCCACTCTCCACCACCATTTACCATCCACTGTCCACTGTTCTAGAGTTGACACTTGCCAAATTTGGAAAAAAATCAAATTCATACCTAACTCAAAATTCTGAACCACATACGTTGACAATTTTTTAGATGTATTTTTAATTATTTTTCTACTTAATTATATTTGTGAATTGTGATTGTGAATGAGTTGGATTGTTGAAAGTTGAAAATTAAAAATAAATTGTGTGAATTTGTGATATATGTTGGGTTGAAAATTTAGAATTGGATTTTTTTAATGGATTTGCATTTGTAAGTAATCGCAAACTATTATGGTACAAAAGAAACATGAAATGAATACATTTTAATAATTTATTCTTATTTTTTATGAAATGTAACTAAAATTTTCTCTATCTTTTTTAATAAAGAATAAAGATAAATAATTGATAAATTTTCTTAATTTCAAATATTAAATTTAAAGCATTGCCTAAAGAAGTATTTGAAGCTTTGACATTCAATTTGTCTTTTCCTTAGAGGACTAATATAAATTATATAAAAATAATAGTTGTATTCTTTCATTTCTAGAAAATAATATCTTATAATTTATACGCTATCTTTTAATAAACTAAACTCTTTATTACTTGCATAAATTATACAAGACATTTCTAACTTCTTCGTTAATTTCCAAAATCAAATCTAAATAAATTAAATACCTTAAAATATAGTCAAATTTCATTTTTTTTATAGTTGTTGATACCAAAGTTGAGCTTCTATAAGATATCATTAAAGTGACTGATTCAATATCATAAGCTTGTGGATTAGGCAGAACTTAATGTTATCAATTGAAATCATGCATTTACCAATTCTTTCATTGTCATGAGAAATTGATATGTATTTCTTTATTGAATTGTATGTCCCAGAACAGTGGTACAATTATTTTAAGTTATGCATGAAACTTACTTCTGAAAATAAGTTCAAATATAGTCCAACTTAACATTCAACTTATCATGCATGCATTTTAATCATAAGTTAGTTAATATAT
>JANITX010000001.1:39989033-39999569 GCA_027564395.1 Erythroxylum ulei
CAGAAATTAATGTTATGAATTGAAATCATACATTTATACATTCTTTCATTGTCATGAGAAATTGATATATATTTCTTTATTGAATTGTATGTCCCAGAACAGTAGTACAATTATTTTAAGTTATGCATGAAACTTACTTCTGAAAATAAGTTCAAATGTAGTCCAATTTAACATTCAACTTATCATGCATGCATTTTAATCATAAGTTAGTTAATATATCTTGTTACTTCAATCGTACGTGACATATTTATTAACTACAAGTTTTATTTTTTTACACATGAATGTGTCTTCTATGCTCACAAATATTTGTCCAATTAAATTCCACAAACTTATGCTCTTGTTATCAAGACACCAAGTCATACCGTAGCTAGTAATATATATATTTATAAATGTTCTTTTAGAAAGATAATCATACAAAATAAGTTATATTACATATAATGGACTTGTACATTGTGTAGCTGTGTACGCTGAAAACTTGAATTGTTCGTATACATAAGAGATTGAATATGCAATTTCTCGGCTCATATCGAGGAGTGTGGCTTTTATTTGTAAAATTTAATTTTTCTACTATCATTGAATTAACAACTCATGGTTAATTGCTTCTCTTGTAACCTAGTTGTCATATACCGAAACTCATAATTTTTTTAAAAGTCATGTCTTTAATAGTCATTTTACACATTAATAGTTAATATTGAACAACTAATTTTACCAAATATCAATTAATAAACAGTTAATGTAATCAGCGATCAACTAACAGCTAATGCAATCAGCTGATTGTCAATCAAAACTTTAATTTAATTATACCTTTTTTTCAAAAAAGAAGAAGAAGAATATGCTTACAAGTATAGAGCCAAGGAAACAACACAATTGATATATTCTTTTTTTGCAAAATTTTAAATAGTTGGTTTTGAATTGGAAATTGTAATTGTAAATTATGAAATCTAATTAATGAGGTGGAAATGATAAATTGTAATTACGAAATTTTATTTGAATAAAGCGCCGTCGTTTGGTTCTCTGAACTCCATCCTCAACTGCACACTGAAACGCCCCGCAAAACCCCAAGAAGCACAAATCAATCCGTCGGACAAAAATGAAGTTCAGGGTTTACAACTACGACCCCATATTTCCTTCAAATTTGCTAGTAATCCATCACCACCGACGACGATTTTTCGCTTCGTCCCTCAAGAAGATCCAGACTGCTTCTGCGTCTCGCGGTTCTCACAATGGCAGCAATGGCAACTCCGGAGGTGATTATTTTCTTTTCTATTTCTCTTTGGTTCGTTTGATGTTTGATTCCAATCCTTTTCTGGTTGGCACGTAGGTAGTACGTTTCTGGTGCCTGGTGCGACTGCGGCGACCTTACTTATGCTCGGTGTCCTCCACGCTCGTCGGCTCTATGATGACAAGAAGGTTAAATTTTCTTTTTTAAGTTTAAGGTATTTTACCTAATATAATTTTAATTCTGTTGCTATGATGATGACGGTGGTGGCTCATTATGAAATGAACAATTCACTTCATGTTTTAGTTGTTTCAATCAATTTGCACTATGTGTTAACTCTACTTTAATGCTTTTCTCAGAGTGATTATCACTATCGTCATACTATTTTGAAGTTATCAATCTCTCATAACTGTTTTTCCCTCTCTTGGAGGCAGGTTGAAGAGGCAAGGGAGAAAGGAATAGAAATTGAGTTCCGACCCGATGTAAAAGTAATGCACTTGTAGCAATTCCTTGCATGTTGTCTTCCCCGTGCTTAGTAGCTTCCCTCAGCCACATCGTCCTTAACATGCCAAAAAAAAAAAAAACAGAGGGGGAGAGGGACGGCAAAGAACTTTTTTTTTAAATTATTCTAATGAAAGCTATGCTGAAGTGGTTTTATATTTAGAAAGTGAATTTCTTTGGTCTTATCAATGTTAGGCTACATTTCTGAGGATGCTACCCTTACGCTCCATTTCTAGGCTTTGGGGTTCTTTGACAAGTGTGGTGAGTACACTTGCTATTGTTACGCTATGTCTCTTAACTGTTACTTCAGAGGTAGTTGGATATTTTGACCTGACTTGCTGAAGGAAATCTTTTAAGGAGCTTCCCATTTGGTTGCGTCCGTATGTGCATAGAGCGTGGGCTCGGGCATTCCATTCAAGTACATATGCATAACCTTATCTTACCTCGTGTTATTCATGTCATTGATAGTAATGCATTATTTCAATTGTTGGGGACCATAAGAATTTAGCAACCATGAATGTCAATAATTTCCTACATAACGTATAAGAACTTGAATTTGTTTTGTTTAGATCTGGATGAAGCAGCTCTGCCTCTCGAAGAATATGCTTCTTTACGGGAGTTCTTTGTTCGAACTTTGAAGGAAGGCTGCCGGCCCATTGACTCTGACCCACATTGTCTGGTAACTGGTAACAAGCTTCTCATGCTTATCATTCTTCCATACTGTCTCGGTGGAGGTATTGCTAATGCTTTACTAATTCCGTGGCTATATTTTTCTTAATTTCAGGTTAGTCCTGTGGATGGCACCATTCTAAGATTTGGAGAATTGAGAGGATCAGGAGCCATGATTGAGCAAGTCAAAGGGTTTTCCTACTCTGTTTCTTCGCTTCTTGGTGCTAGCTCCCTTCTTTCTATAATAGCTGAAGGAGATGAGCATGAGGAAACTAGCAAACATCAAAACAACCTTGGAGAGCATGGTAAGAAATCATGGTGGAGAATTTCACTGGCATCGCCTAAAGTCAGGGACACTGTGTCTACACGGTAATAATTTATTCACTTGTCTAACTTACTTTCTTTCTTCTTGCAACTGTTGACAGCTAAGGCCAAAATCTTTTGCCATTTGCCAGCTTTCTACAGCCAATTATTACTTTTTTGCCCCCTCTTTCTGCTGCCATTTATCCAATGAATACTTGAATTTCTACATATTTTTATTTATTAAGACTAAATCTAATGTATTTTACTAATTAATTAGATATATCTTACCGTGTATGATAACATGCAAATTTTTTTCATTTGTATTTTAGATGTATTTCTTGATAGTTTTAGATTTTAAGGAAACTTTTGAGTGCAGGAGCTAGGATTTTTTATCAGTTCCTTCCATGAAATGATGATGGGAGATTTAAGATTCCTTTAGTAGAACATAGAGAGGCAAAGTAAATAATTGTGTCTGGTTTCATTGGTGATGCACGAGTAAAATTGATTAATATTTCAGAGTAGGTGTATTAATTGTGAAACCAATATGAACTACTGATGCCTCTTGAATTATGGAATGGGTCTTCCAATTAATTCATTTGGAGTTTAAGTCTGGTCGAACTTCTTAATTCATGTAATACATTTACAGAAGTTTACCTAAATTTCTCTGGAATAATCCGATTATTTGCGGTAGAATTTCCATGTGAAGGTTTAAGAGCTGATGGTTATTAGTTAGAGGTTCTACTTCCAATGTTGCAACATTAGTACAAGAGTGGATTCCTCTGCTGGAATGTGGTATCGTTAGATACTTAGGCTTCTTGTTCTGTTACACATTATCTCAGATTTTATGTTGATTTGTTGGATTAGTGATATAAAAAAATAAAGAAGTTGGTAATCTGTGAGGACCTTGTGTTTGCAAGTTTCACTGAGTAGCCCCAACAGTTCTGTTATCAAATTTACTCATGCATGTGCTTTTGCTATTGTCTAATTGATTTTAATGACTCTATTCATTTCAATTGAAATCATATGCTATACATTTTTACTGCTTACAAAAGGATATTTTATGATTCAGACATTTAAACTACTTGCTGCAGTCCCATGAAAGGCCTTTACTACTGTGTAATATATTTGAGACCAGGAGACTACCATCATATACACTCACCAGTTGAGTGGAATGTTCTTGTCCGCAGGCACTTTTCAGGTAACTGTACCTACTTAATTTGTTTGGAACCAAGTTCCTTGTGTTATGGCCTGAGATATTTTATTTGCTTCTGCTCAGATATTATGTAGTTGAATCAGAACATTTCTTGCAACCAGCTGACTGCTTGTTACTTAATTTCGTTATGGGATATACTTGTATCATCCTTATAGGTGTGTGGGCATGAAATTTAACACATTAAAGAAAATTAACTATATGAGAAGAAACAAGTGTTGTTTATCAATAGTGTATTAGAAGAAACCTAGTAGCATTTATGCTGTTATACTGTTAACAATCACCATACTGTTGTCTATTTGGATTGTTTTATCTCCTCCTTTCATGAACATTGTCATGTACGTTTAATGAACATAGTGATTACTTCCAATAATGATTTCCATTATGTGCCTATCAAGAACTGTGAAGATCTTCACTTTTGGCAGCTTTTTCTTTCCTAAACATAAATTTTTTATATCTTAAAAAGGTTGTAGGTGGTGATATCTCTTTTTCTTCTTCACTTCAGAATTTCTGTTTCTTCTTTTCTACCCGACATCCTGCAATGTGATTAGTTTTACTTTGGTGCTTATTTCTTATTTGTTCCACAGGGAACCTTTTTCCTTTAAATGAACGTGCTACGAGAACAATCAGAAATCTTTTTGTTGATAATGAAAGGGTAATTCTAATTTTCTCTTAATTATTCTGGTGAATGGTTCAATATTGAAGGGTTAAGGAGACTGTTTTCCCTCTTTAAGTGTTGTTGCTCTTACTCTCACCAGACTAGATATTGCTATTGATGTCTCCTATCTGCTAATTATCTATATCGACTGATTAATACTTTATCACCAGAAACATGACAGAGCAGCATAAAAGTTTTTCGTTAGAGAGGTGAGAAACAAGCACATGCCATGCTTGCTTTCTTTCTACACGTGCAATTATTGTGTGTATCAATCATTTAGTTTTGTAGATTATGGTTATATTGTGCATGAAATTTTGTGAACTGTTAACTAGATACTTGGTGAAACATCTCTTTCAAATCGTTTGCATTTCCTCACTAATAAGTAAACCTGTACAAATTAAGCACAAAAATTAAAGGACTCAGTTTTAAGAATCAATCCATGAACAGGTTTAAGTTTAAAAATTAAGCTAAAAAATTGAAGGGTTGGATTTAGATTATATAAACAATAAAAATAAAACAGTTTGACCCAATTTTATTAAGTAGCTTATAATTATTTGAACTTACAGTGTTATCCAATCTTTATTTTAGATTATTTAATTTTTTATAATGTTGTTTTATTTAAATTTTATCAAAACTATGAATTTTTATAGCCATTTATCAAATTTGATTTTTTCATGAATTATGATTAATATTTTGTATATATTGTTGTAGGAGATTATATTTTTATTTCAAAACAACTTTATATATTTAATTTATTATAATAAACAATTTATATTTTGTATAATCATTAAAGTTTTTTAGAAATATGAGCTTATGGTCTAGACTTAAATTTAAAATTTTTAATAATGGATTAGGTTTGTGTTTGAAATGAGGTTCATTTCATAGGCTGAGTTGGGTAAGAACTTAAAATTTTTGAAGAAGTTCGTGTTGAACTTTTAGTTAAATTCGTCACTGTCAAACCCATGTACAGGTCTATTCCTAAGATGCTTGTTTTAACTTCTTATTTGGCAGGCTTCTTACATTCAGCTATGCAGGCTTTATTTGTTGGCTAATTTTACGCTTCTGTAACATCCCAGATAAACTGTGAATGTAGCTGAATTGATAAAAAGGATTGTAGTTTCTGTATGTTCTTACACGGTATTTCGTTTGTAAAAAGCAGATTACCGTGGAATGTGCTTAGTTTAACCGCCATTTCTCTTTGTTCATGCATTTGAGCTCAATATAGTTTAACCTTTTCTGTTTGGTTTTTACCAGGTTGTGCTTGAAGGACTTTGGGAAGAAGGTTTCATGGCCATGGTGGCAATTGGTGCTACAAATATTGGGTCAATTGAGGTCTATTACAAATAAAGCCCAACTCCAACAACCTCCCGAGCCTCTCACCCACCCTTACCCTCCATACCACCTTCAATTGTGCGAAATGAAATTAAATCCAACCTATAGCTTCTAGATTGGTTCTTACCAAAGTTAACACTGCAACATGAATGCTGTGCAAGTTGTTCTTTTTTGTTTCTGCAATGCGCGTGTTGGAGTCTTACATTAATAATGTGAAACCATGTGAGCTAAATCCCATTTGCATATGTGTCTGTATACTGATAATACTTAAAACCATGGTTTGGCCTTTATTCAGGGGCAACATCAGTGAATGGTATACTAAAAGTGTTATTGTCTCCGAGAGAATCAGAGAAATGAATTCTGACTTATCACTGTTTTGCATTTTCTGTTTTCTGACCCTTACGTTTAACTCAGCCTGAATTTTCATGTGGCAGCTTTCTATTGAACCAGAATTGCGGACAAACAGGCCAAGGAAAATGCTATTAAATACCGAACCTCCACAGGAGCGTGTATATGAACCTGAAGGTGTTGGTAAAATTCTTAGAAAAGGGGATGAGGTTGGTAATGGCATGAACATACTTTGATATTTGCATATCAATGCTTGCTCGATGGAGACATGAAAGAGAATGATGAATAGAGATTTAGCCGCAATCATATTACAATTCTATAGTTGTATTTCAATAGGTAGAAGCACATCTTGATCATAGTCTGTTAATTAGTATATTATCATCGGCAGAATTTGGTTTGTGCCTGTACTTTTCTCTTCTGTGGATCACCTTTAGCATGAAAGCCTTGTTTCTCATGATTTGAACCTTTCAGGTTGGTGCTTTCAACATGGGATCAACTGTCGTGCTCGTCTTCCAAGCTCCAACATTGAAGCCACTCAAACAAGGCGAATCATCTTCTGAATTTAGGTTCAACATTAGGCGTGGGGATCAAATCCGAGTTGGGGAGGCACTGGGTAGATGGCATGACTTGTAGGAACAAAGCATGTTGTGAGTGGTAAACATTGTTTAACCAACCATGTTGATGTTGCTGCAAAGATGGTAAATTAAATTATACTTTAGTATGCTTGTCGAGGCTGTACTTGGGAGAATGGCATGATGCATACAGCCTTATTGCGCAGGATTGCCTTGTGTCGTTTTTTTCTCTTTTTGGAAATTAATTGGCTTCTTTAGTTGCTAAAACACCTACAGAGTACGCACACCTCGAATGAGTCGTACACAAGGCACTTCCATAAGTCAAGCACACTGTATGATCTCATCACATCATTTCCAATGGAGTCCAAATCCCACCGGAAGCCATTACCCCTCTAAACAGAAACCTCATTATGGGATTCGATAGTTAGCTAAATCCAACTCTGGAAACACGGGAGCTTCAATGTTTGATGCATGACAAGTAATAATCACCAAAGAAAAAAACGATCACAAGAAATAAAGCCTCCCACTCTGCAGCTGCAGGCGGCATCATACGGGATAGTGAAGGCAATTAGCTTAGAGGCTTTAACCAGGATTTTGGCGCGTGCTTGCTGGTGACTGCGGAACTCTAGGAAGTGTATACAAGGCTCACACTCGCCTGAAACTTAGGCTATCGGAGAATTGAACTTGAAGTAGACTCGATTGCGGTGATAAATCTCCTATCATTTGCGGCTAGCCATTCTATGACTCTCAACTTTTAGTTCAGAATATTTATATACTGTTCACTCGAAATTGAACGGTTATCTATTGTCACATTTATCAAAAAAACAACAGATGTACAGATTGATTCGCCAATTATGCCATATAGTTTGGTTTAGGAACTATCACTTTTGTTAATCTACCTATTGGGCGCCACCCCTTCCTCCTCAAAGACATGTTGGGATTCTGTATACCTCAACTTGTAGCGTACGTTGTTTTCGGTTCTCTTCGTTAATAAAAAAAAAATATCTTCTAAAGATCAAAGTTGAATCAAACCACAAAAATAGTATTAGAGAAATTGAAATTTTCATTTGTATCCCCACATCCATCTTTCTTGTTCTCGCACGGTCAACAAGCTCAAATGGCCACAAGTCATATCTATATCAGAACTTTGCTCCTGGAGCATAAAAAGGAATATCTAAACTATTCTCTATATGAAACCAATGCAAGTGATAAGATGAAGCTATAAACCCAGAATAATACGAGATAGACTCAACCCACGAGAGAATTGGAATGAAATCACACCTACGTCTGCTTGGAGTAAGTGGAGGAAGTAGAAGCAGCACGCTTGATACGAAACATCATGGAACCTAGGGGTAAGACCACTCCAACTATCATAATCGCCGCTCCTATTATGTATCTCAATGGAGTCGGTGGTTCCACCTCTATGATTCTCCGGTACTGCTCTCCAGACCCGACAACACAAAAATCTATGTCTAATTAAAAATCAATTTCGACGTACAAAATGTATGTATAGAAAGAGATTTGGATTGAAAAAGACTTACAGGCATGATTTAGCCCTCTGAAATCCAAATGGATAGACCTCAGTCAGAGCGATGATCAAGAAAGAGGGGATTTGGGAGAAAGAATTAGGGTCTCAGAGATTTGATTTGGGATTTTACAGGAAGCAAGCAGATGTTCTCGATTCTTTGCACTCAGCAGATAAACCATTTTACAAACGGACGAAGATCCTTAGTTACGTTACTGGGCATGTAAATGTTGTCGTTTGGCTTTTTCCTGTAATAAAACGACACTTCCCCTCTCATAGACATAACTATATCTGGCACGGGCCCACTCCCACTGATATGGATTGGAAGCTGAGCCAACCTCCACAACTGCACTGGAAAAAGAACAAAAAAGATTAAGGCCACCAAAAGCTTGGTTGGTGCCTCTGGCTGGCGGAGCTCTGTATCTTTCTTTCTCGTTTCTTGGGTTTCAGAGAGAGCGAGATATGAGTTCGGTACAAAGAAGGGTCTCTTCCAGCCTCCGACAAGTTGTGGGATCCGCGAAAAGATCCTTCAAGGCTTTGAGATGGCGTGGCGAGTCCTTGGATTGCTCTTCCTCACCCTTTCTCACCCATGGCGTCCATGTTTTCCAATGCCCTGTGAGTCTTTCTTTTGGTTGATTGTGTTAAGGAAATGTATATTGGTTAGGACAATGCGAGCGCACAGATTCTGAAAGATACGTTCTTTTTCTGGTTTGGTGATGATTAGGATTCGGTGGGCATCGTAGCCAAGCTATCAGATTGTATTGCTACTAGAGGTGGAAACATTCTGGGTGCCGATGTTTTCGTGCCTGAGAAAAGGAGCGTCTTCTATTCTAGAAGGTGAATCTTATCATAATTGTCTGTTATTCTTTTTTGGTTTTGCTTTAAAAGCTTTCCACAATCTTGAACACCAATGACACCATTATTGTTAAGAGGGCTTTGGGTTCCTTTGTTTTATTAAGGTTACACAATACTTTGTCTTGATGCTACTCTATGGTTAAATTGTAGAGCTTCATTCTAAATGGGTTTTTGGGAATGACATTGTGGTGCATGCTGTAGGCATATATCAAAAGTTGATTTTAGTACTTGGTTTTTTTTTTCCGGTGATTATCTGAGAGCGTGCAGGTTTATTTTATTGAGTAGTGATATTGCTGTGAAACCAATCATTTTGGGCCCATAGTTTTTTAGAATCTGATTGTTGGTCAGCATAGACTAGAATTCATTAGACTTTTAAATATTTGATTCTAAACGAGGGTTTCATAGCAATGTACTAGTGTTTGATCCATTTAATTGTCTGAGCTTGTAAAGGCTCATTATCTGTGTTGTGTGGCAGTGAGTTCATTTTTGACCCTAGTAAATGGCAACGAGTTCAAATGGAGGAGGATTTTCTCAGACTATCACAAATGTTCAATGCAACAAGATCCGTCGTACGAGTTCCTGATTTAGATCCCAAGTTCAAAATTGCTATTCTTGCTTCAAAGCAGGTACGGTTAATTGTATTAACTGTTCTTGTTAAGTTTTTTGTGTTATGATGTATCTCTGTTGTTACAGGAACACTGCCTCGTTGATTTGTTGCACGAATGGCAGGATGGGAAACTTCCAGTTGACATAGCTTGTGTAATAAGGTGGATGCTTGTAGCATGTTGCCTTTCCGGTGCTACTTTTTTTTCTTCAGATCCTAATTATAGCTATTCATTCAATTTACAACAGTAATCACGATAGAGGACCTAACACGCATGTGTCTCGCTTTCTTGAAAGAAATGATATTCCTTATCATTATTTGGCCACAACTAAGGAGAATAAAAGAGAAGAAGAGATCTTGGATTTGATTCAGAACACCGATTTTCTAGTCCTGGCTAGGTATATGCAGGTAATTGTGATGCTAGTTTCATTGGCAGTTTATGTTAGGAACCTCTAGCTAAATAGACTAGAGCCTAGTATATTATTGATAGTAATCAGTGCTCTACACTGATATTACAAGGTGAATCCGTAGATCACCTCCTATACCAAAGCTAATGCTCCTCAAGGAGAATTGGATTTTATCTGTCTATATTCTCTATCTTTCTTCTGCCTACCCCCTCTTTTCTCCCCCCGGTACATAATATTCCCCTTCCCATGTACATTCGGTTCCCTAACTACTTTGCCACCTCAGCTTAACTAACTGCCCTCCTGCCCCTATTCTTTCTTCTAGAATAAATCTCT
>JANITX010000001.1:40019195-40035267 GCA_027564395.1 Erythroxylum ulei
GGTTTACAGCCCATATTACCACCAGATGAGGGTATAGATAATGTTTGTGTGGCAAGTGATGCTGGAGGGCAGTATCCTCGGGTTGATGATAATTCACAAACTCGTGAGGATAACCTATCTGGTGAAAGGGATTTAAATGACCAAACTTCTATCAGCGCTGATGACTGCATAGCTGTCACAGAGGGAAGTTTGGTGCCTGATGATGGCGTTAATGAGTTCAGTGAAAAGGAAAACACTACGGTTACTGTATCTTTGGATGAGATGAAAGAAAAAGCTTCTACTTCAGGTATCCAGGCTGGTTGTTTGTTGGAATCTTCAGAAAACACTATTGGAGGCAGTGATGAACTGAAAAAGGAAAATCATCCGAATTTTAGGAATAGGTCTGACGAAGATAGTGTTAATGTTCCAGATGCCTACTGTGAGCACCAAGAGGAACAACATCAGTTAATGCAACAGTTTCAGGGGGGTAATCCAGTCGTGGACACAAATGTGTTCCGTAGTAGTTCTCCTCATTTGGATGCCACAAACTTGAGTAATATGGAGGAACCACCAAGCATAGAATCAAAGCAAGACTCTGGCTTGTCTGAAAAATTAGACATTGTTGATCAGTTTAGAGTAGTTAAGCATGAGGTAGAACCAAGGAGTGATGTTATTATTGAGAAACATGAAGTTAATGAGTTAGATCATTCCTCATCACATAACAAAAAGATCGCGGATAATAATGCAGTGACTCTGTTGTGTAAGGAAGAAAGTGAACCTTCAAAAGGAAAAATAGATCGTAGCAACAGTAGCAATGGGGATGGTAGTTCTAATGTGGGATTGCAAAGTTCGGCAGCTGAATTTCTTGGTGAAAAGCATGGAGAAAGCCATACTTCATCAGCAACAATGACTGAATCAAAAGGAATTTGCATGAGAGGCATAACGATTGAGCAGTCTGGTACTCCTGTATGTGATGAAAATCTTCCTGCTGAGGGAAAGGAAAGCACAGAGTTGCCTTCTGACAACAGTACGATGGAAGCTGTTGTTAATCAGTCCCTTGTCATAGACAAAAGGGTTGGAGCCATGTGCTTTGGTGGTGTTTTGGAAAATAAGTTAATAGACTCAAAATTACCGTCTGATTGTGCTGGAATTAAAACAGGTGTGAAATCATCCTGACCATTAACTGTCAAGTAATATTTTGTTTTGAATTTCAATTATTTTAAGTGTTAACCTGCTTCTGAAGATAATGTAGGTGGTAGTATTGGGCCAGCAGAACATGCCATTGCTAGCAATACTCCTATTGATCAAGGTGATGTTGAAAAGTCAGCTTTACCCTTGGTGGGGTGTATCGACACAGGCAAGAATGAAGATGACTTGACTATGGCTTCAGTTGAAGCAAGCACATCAGATTCCAAGACATCAATGAGACTACAAACTGGATCAGATCCTGCTGCGGAATCTGAGAGGATCACTTATTCTGGTGCACCTGGGCCGACGCTCGATGAATCAGGTGATCAGTCTCTGTTAACATTTGATGCTTGTAAAACAGAAAGCCTTGGTGAACCTCAAACAGTAGTCAGTAACAAAGGCAGTCAAAAGAATGCGGAAGAAATTGATGTGTGTCCAGTGCTTTGTGATTCAACTGAAAAAAATGGAGATGCTGAATTGGTAGTAAAAGCAGTTGATGCAAAAGAATCTTATGGTGAGCATTAGTAACTTATATTTAAGTGTATGAAATCAAGTATTTGTCTTTTTCTCATTCTCAATTTTGATTAGCTATAGTTCTTAAGATATTGTAGGTTCAGTTATGCAATCTCTAGCTCTTGATGTTTACTTGAAAGACTAGTGTTTGTTCTTTTTTCCTTTTCATGATGTACATATTCCTGGTTTGCATTTAGTGTTAGATGCTACATAACTTCTGCACCCAATTTCTTGCCATGTTTTACTTCCTGTTGCGTTGCTCTCATGGTCCACTATGTACCGATATAGCTGCATGCAAATATGAATAGCATTGTAATGAAAGTGATGAGAAATTTCCTTTGTACTACAGCATCTGGGAAAAATATTTATCTGTGGTTTGCCAAAAGCAAGTCATTTAATAAAATTTCTTGTCATAGACACTGAACCAGCTTTAGGCGACAGTAATGTACTCGGAGCTGTGGCTTCTTCCATTGGGGGCTCTGCCCATGGTGCTGGTCAAAAGGACCTGCAAGAAAATGAACTGATGGCAAGTTCTACAGTTATAAATTATGGGCTATCTGCCGTTCCAATTACAAGTGGTGTGTAACTTAACTTTCACTATTTTCAAGATCTGTTTGTCCCATGCTTGTTAATTAAAACTCTCAAGCATTCTTTATTCCTGTGGTTTCTAAATCTCAAGCTATCTTTTTGCATTAGAATCTGGTGGAAGTTCTAATCAGGTTGAGCAAGTTAGTATTTCTTCTACTGTCAATGGAACTGCTGAACTTCCTCACAATGGAATAATAAAGGATGGAGTGAAAGGAATTCCAGGTCCAACTGTATTAGCTTCTGAGATCACTGATGTTGATATCAGCAAAGGTTCATCTGCTTCAGGTGATGCTAAGCAAAATGATGTACCTGTAGATGAGAGGAGCTTCACTTTTGAAGTTAGCCCACCAGCAGATACGCCTCAGAAGGAGGAAATGGCCAAATGGCATCCCATTTCCTCTACAATAACCAACAGAATGGTATCTGTGCTTCTTGTCTAGGAATTTATGACCACTTCACATTTTATATGTTTTATTGCTGTGCTTAGTTAGCCTGATTTCTTCTTTTCAGAAAAGGGTGTATGAATACCAATTTTTGGAAACTTAGTTTATAATATTTCTTATCTGGGAGAAAATTTGGGGAAGAGGCAAGGAGCCGAGTTTTCTTTCCTCTGAATTTGGACAGGTTGTGTCTTCTGTAAACACATTTTCTAAGCTATAGGAAAGTCTTCATGGATCAGGTTATTTTTTTATTCCCAGGAAGACAAACAACAGGAGAAATTGTAAAGCACAATGAGAACAAGTGATTTTTTTCTCTGCATGAGTTCGCTGAATGATTCAAAGCATTTTTTTATTTGTATAATTTTGACAATACACTTTAATACTTCATATTGCTCACTTCTGTTTGTTTCATTTTGCTTTTCATATTTCTGAAGATTGTGGATGGAACTCCTTCAACTTCTGACTTAGGCCAGTCAAATCCCAAGGCTCCTCAAGAAGTTTCTCAAGGAAGTCAAAAGACTTCTGCAGTTGCACCACATAGTAGTTCTAAAGGTAAAACTGAACGTAAAACAAGGCGATCTTCTGGTAAGGCCACAGCTAAAGGCACTCCTAAAAGAGGAAGTGGGAAAGAATCCACTCCTGTGAGACTAGATAGGGGAGATAAACCAGCAAATGTTTCCCTCAGTCCATCTGGGATTTCTCAACTTGTGCAACCAAATGAGATGCAGCGATATGGACATGTTGATTCATCCACTTTAAAACCCTTTGTTCTTGCAGCATCAACCACTAGTCTGCCGGATTTGAATTCTTCTGTTTCTGCATCAACAATGTTTCAACAACCTTTCACTGACTTACAACAAGTGCAATTGCGTGCTCAGATCTTCGTTTATGGAGCTTTAATGTACGAGTGTTTCCTAACTTTCTCCCTGTTTATATGTCATTCTATTTCTGATATATTTAACTAGCAAAGACTTTCATTTGTTGATAGTCTTTCCATGTATGTCTAACTTTATCTGTTGTTGAAATTCATCTTGCAGTCAAGGGATAGCACCTGATGAAGCATACATGATATCAGCATTTGGAGGAGCTGGTTAGTGTGTCTTTTCCTTCTCTGAAATTGCTCCCAGTGTTTTCTAGTCCATTTTTATCTTATAATAAGTCACTTTTTTAACATCACGGTCTTGTAGATGGTGGTAGGAGCATTTGGGAGAATGCATGGCGCTCATGTATAGAGAGGCTCCACGGCCAGAAGTCACATTGTGCTACTCCTGAAACACCTTTGCAGTCACGCACAGGTACCTTATGGTTTTTTTTCTGTAACAGAAACCAATATTTCTAGCTTCATATTTTGGTTATTGAATTGATTGGTTATCTAAGCATTTATGGCTTGAGATCGTAGGTGCTAGAGGTCCTGATCAATCAATTAAGCAAAGTGCACCTGGTAACAAGGCATTATCAACTCCCATTGGTCAAGTTAGCACCAAGGGGACAACGACTGCAAACCCCACGGTTCCCCTTTCCTCACCACTTTGGAGTTTTCCTACCCCATCCAGTGCTATGCCAAGGGGTCCAGTTATAAATTATCAACGAGCACTTTCCCCTTTGCATCACCATCAAAGTCCATCAATAAGGAGTTTTGCTGGGAATCCTTCTTGGATCTCTCAGGCACCTTTTTGTGGTTCCTGGGTTTCTTCTCCACAAACTGCTGCACTTGATGCAAGTGGTCATTTCTCCATGCAGTTTCCTATATCAGAAACTATTCAATTGACACCTTCAAAAGACTCATCTATGCCACATTCTTCTGGTGTAAAACACGTTTTCCCTGTTCCTGTGGTGCAGACTGAGGCTTCTCCTGGTGTATTTGCTGGTGCTTCTGCACCAGATTTACGGAAGATGACATCATCATCTGATCGACCTTCTACTGAGCCCAAGACTAGAAAAAGAAAAAAGACTTCAGTCTCTGAGACTCCTGGCCATAATATTTTGAATCCCCTATCTCAAGAAGAAGCAGTTTCAGTTTCTGCTGTTGCAAGTCATGTATCTACTTCTGTTGCTGTCACAACCCCTCTTAACTTTGTTTCTAAAGCCCCTCCTGAGAAAATTGTTACATCTGTGCCTGTTACTACTACTGATCTTGGAAGAATGGATCAAAATATAGCAGGGAGTGCAGTTTCGTATGAGGAAACTCTTTTTAAAGTAAAAGAGGCTAGAGTGCAGGCAGAGGATGCTGCTGCTTTTGCTGCTGCTGCTGTTAGTCATAGTCAGGGAATATGGAATCAGCTGGAGAAGCAGAGAAAGACTGGGATGTCACCGGATATTGAAACCAAACTGATGTCTGCGGCTGCTGCAATAGATGCTGCTGCTGCTGTGGCAAAGGCGGCAGCAGCAGCTGCCAATGTTGCATCTAATGCTGCATTGCAAGCGAAACTGATGGCCAATGAAACAGTAACATCTACTAGTTACAGAAATGATGATCAAAGCTATGCAGTTTCACTTTCTGGTGGTGCTAATAACATGGGAAAGGCAACTCCTGCATCCATTTTGAGCGCCGATGATGGAGCAAACAATTCTAGTTCCATCCTTGTTGCTGCAAGAGAGGCTGCCAGAAGAAGAGTTGAAGCTGCTTCTGCTGCAGCAAAACAAGCTGAGAACATGGATGCTATTGTGAAAGCTGCAGAATTAGCTGCAGAGGCTGTAGCTCAGGCTGGAAAAATAGTTGCCATGGGCGATACCTTTTCTATGGATGAGGCAGTAGCATCTGGTTCAGAGAGTTGCTTAAAAGTAGCTCAAGTAACTTCTGGAAGAGGTTCTAAATTTGTTGATGTCAGTAGGGAAAATTTTAAAATAGATAAATCTGGAGAAGGTCCGGACACTTCTTCCAGACGCATAGAAGAGACCAATTACTTGAGGCCTCCTACTTCAATAGGGACCTGTGAAGATGATATGAGACTGGTAGATGTCATTTCTAGTTCTGGTGCATCCGTAGCAAAAGATGCTAGGACACAAAAGGGCAGGAAAGCTTCTGATTTGTCTAAGACCATTGGTGTGGTTCCTGAATCTGAGAATGGATCAAGATCTTCCCAGAATGAATTTGAAAAAACTGAGGAGATATTAAAGGGAAATAGCATCAAGAAGGGTTCGCATGTTGAGGTTTCATAATTTCCATTTATTTTCTTGCCCTTTATGCTTTGGAGATTGTTTTGGTGGTGATGTTGGTTAATGTTATTTACCAGTATTTTATGGTTTTCTGTTTGATGCATTCATTAATATGATCATTTTTCTAGGTTTTCAAGGATGGGAATGGATTTAAATCGGCCTGGTTCACAGCCAGTGTGTTGAGTCTAAAGGATGGGATGGCTCATGTCAGTTATGATGAACTTAGAACTGCTGAAGGTAAGGTATTCTTGATGTTAACAGTGCATTTTTAGGATAAGCTGAATTCAATCTCCTGTTAAAAGCTGGAAAGTTTGATAATATTCTGTTCCTTGTCTTGGTGAACATTTTGTGGGGAAAGTAATAATTTTGAAATTTTATTATGCCTTCAGTGCTCAGGTTTCTGGTATTATACACACTATTTTCTGGAGAAACTTGATTTCTGTTTATTCTTGTACACAATCTGATGTGAAATCATGTATTGGAACTTGTTTGGAATGGTTATGGGCTCTATTTGTCTGGTTTGTTGTAAAATGTCTTGTGTAAAGGAACTTTGTTGTATCTGAATTTATATGCACTGAGATGCATGTACAGAGACATTCAGTTTGGCTTTGCTCCAGAATACAAGTGTATTTTGACTCTATTCATATTAGTCAGTCTCATTCCCCATGCCTCAGATAAGCATGCACTTGATCATTTGCATTCAACTATTTGATTTGGGTAGGAGCGGAGAAGCTAGAAGATTGGGTGCCACTTTTTGATGAAGGAAGTACATCGCCCAAAATACGCATTGCTCGTCGTGTTACTGCAATGCCATTTGAAGGAACAAGAAAGAGACGCAGGGCTGCAGTTGTAGACGATCCTTGGTCTGTAGGTGATAGAGTTGATGCTTGGATTCAAGATAGGTATGCATTGAATGTTTATATTTGTGGTTCACATGACTGACATTGATAGATCATCCGAAACTCATTGGTTAAGTTCCTTATTGTAGTTTGCAGTGTGTTATGTACTGGATGGTTCCTGTAATTAGGTTACATTTTGTTGGCGTATAGAAGCAAGTTTATCTATTTAGTCCTTACATGGTTTTTCTAAAGGATTCAGGATCTGTTTTTGTTTGCAAATTATATCTGCTTAAGGATAATATCAAACTATTATTGAACTGTCCTTTCCTCTGAATTGGAGAGATGTCTGAGGACTGAAAACATGTTATGGCGATGTGATACTACACACATGATAAGTCTAGGGAGAGAGAGTGTGAATGATAATACACACATATGTAAAGTAATAATAGGCCTTTGTATACTAAACCTAGCCAAGATACATTATTGATCAACAAATTGATGTAATTCATACTTTAAAAGCCAGCTTATCTAAGTTAATCTAATTATGAGATTGATAACTAGCAGAATAAAAGTTATTAGACTGTTGTCTCTGCATAACTGCAAGAGCTATGAACTGTAAGTTAATAATCCAGTTTCCTTTTTTTAATATGTATAAAAAATATTAAAATCAATGGAAACTTAATATCTGCATGATAGGCAACCTTAGCAATATAAATAAACTCCGCCATATAAAATGCTAAAACAGGACAGTGGGTCCTATAATGCCCTTTACTGTTATGTGTGCGGATTGTCTTCTAACAAGTGCGATCAACCTGGTTGAATAAGTTTTTTTCTCTTTGGTTTGCCTCGGCAAGTTACTGTTTCATCATTGTAGTGGGATATGGCAATGATGTAGTGGGATATGGCTTGTCCTCCTCAAAGAGCATGAACTTTTTATTTTTGACATTATCTCCTCTGCTTAAGAATGTCCTTATCTGGCTGACCAAATTTTTTACTCTTCCATTTATTTTTCAGCTGGTGGGAAGGGATTATTACTGAAAAGAGTATTAAAGATGAGACTATGTTCACTGTCCATTTTCCAGGTGTGTAACCAGAGATGCAATTTAATGATAATTAGAACTTGGAAATGCGACTCTATTGTTTGTTAACAGAGCTTGTCTACTTGAAATGAGTTTTCTGCTTCTTTGGTTGCAGCCCAAAATGAAACATCTGTAGTCAGAGCCTGGCATCTCAGGTCATCGCTTATATGGAAAGATGGGGAATGGATTGAATGGTCTAGCTTGAGAGAAACTGGTCATCCTACTCATGTGGTGCTTGTTAATTGTCTTTTTTCTTTCCTTTCCACAGCCCTCCCAGTATTATTTTCCCTGGTTTTGCTTTAGACTTTTTCTTACTGTTGCAGTGTATCTACAATTTGTTTTTTTTCAGGGTGATACACCACAGGAGAAGCGACAAAGAGTACGAGGCCCTGCTGTGGAAGCCAAGGGAAAGGATAAGATGCCAAAAATAGTTGATTCTCAGGAATCAGATAAACCTAATGAACCAAGGTTGCTGGATATTTCTGCCGATGAGAGAATATTTAACATTGGAAAGATCACTAGAGATAACAACAAACCAGATACATTGAGAATGACTCGGACTGGCTTGCAGAAAGAAGGATCACGAGTGGTTTTTGGAGTACCTAAGCCTGGAAAGAAAAGAAAATTCATGGAAGTAAGCAAGCATTATGTTTCAGATGGGAGTGGTAAGGTTAATGAACCAAACTATTCAGCTAAGTTCACTAGACCTATGAGACCTCAACCGTCGGGATCCCGAGGATGGAAAAATACTTCTAAAGTTGAAGCAAATGAAAAGCAAGCTGCCATCCCCAAGCCCAAAGTTCTTAAGTCTGGAAAACCACAATATGCTTCTGCTAGAACAATTTCTTCTCGAAAAGACAATTTATTGAGTGCACATGTTTCTTCCACAGCGGAATGTCCTAGTGCAGGTCATATTGCAAAGACCACAGATTCTTCGAGCCACGCTGAAAATACTTCAGAGAAGCATAACCTCGTGGACATGCAATCCTTTTCTGGCTCTGAGGGAGACGAGGGCCCCGTCTTGTTTTCTTCACTTTCTCTGCCGTCCAAGAAAATATCATCCAATGCTAAGCCTGAAAGGGTAAGTAAAGGAAAACTTGCCCCTGCGGGTGGAAAGTTGGGAAAAATTGAGGAGGACAAAGTTTTCAGTAGTAATACTTCAAAATCAGCAATTGATGTTACTGAGCCTCGGAGATCCAACCGCAGAATTCAACCAACATCAAGAGTAAGAACTAAGATTTAGTATTTATAAGCCTATGACAAAATCAATTTTTCTGGATTTCGTTGCTTTGAACCATTATTTACTTGGTAGATATGTTCATACTAATCTTATTCAACTCTTTGCTTGATTTACCCTTTTTAATTTGTTTCTGTTAAATATTGTTGAAAAGCTTAGCTGGTCAATCTTACTATGCACTTCTGGATAACTTCTTTCTTATTCTTTTTGTCATTTAGAGAGTAATCACATAAAAGAGGTTTAACGTCTTTTAATTCAGATACTTTTTAGGTTTTTTATTGCCGCATTTGTGGTTGATGGTTTTGGTTCAATATTGAAAATGTACATGCATTTGGAGTGAGTGACCTGAAGAGCTTATATTCTTGTTCACAGCTATTAGAAGGCCTACAAAGCTCATTGATGGTTTCAAAGATTCCTTCTGCTCCGCATGATAAAAGTCAGAAAAGTAGGATTGGTTCCAGAGGTATGATCTCAAATCTTTTACTAAATCAATTGCATGTGCATGCCCTCAGACATGTATGAATCTAACTGCTCCATTACGGCAGGAAATAAGCATGATTGAAAAGGAGTTGCTAAAAACGTGACATCCAAATTGAAAGAAATGAATCCTCGTTGGCTGGATGACCAAAGACCGCAGAGTAGCTTTTTATGTATATTTATATTATAGTAGTGGAGATAGCTAGCTAGCTAGGATTGAATGGAAGAAATTATCGCTTCCTCTGATGAGATGTAGCACTAGCAGATAGATGTTCATAGTCATATTATATTTTTATCTATTGTAGCTTGCTTGTTCACCATTATGACTTGATCTCCTCTCCTCTCCTCTCTTTAGGCAGTTACTGTAACTGTTTGTTTGTATACTGAAATTCTTCTTTTAGTAGTTAATCTTGATCGTTAATCTTTTATTGCACACCTTTTGGAATTATCATTTCAAGTTGAGTTACCTGAGAACAGTTACCCTAACGTTTAATAATCTCTTTCGTTGGAATCATGAATTCCACTTGCATTGTACCGCCATTGATAATCATGCAACCCCTCAGGTAGATGGGGTTGGAGCCCCTGTTCCGTTGTGATGTTCCAGTCTTTTGTCACTTAATTTTGTCCACATATTCATGTAAGGTAGATTTAATAGAATATGTTAGAAACTGGTTGTACACATCAGAGCAGCAGAGGATCTGATCTATAAGTAGAGCAATGAAATCATCTTTCGGTTGAAGGTCAAAGCGGATGGAAAGATTTTGTGTTAACAGTTTCAGTGCAACCTTGCAGTGATTGGATCAGTTCAGAATCAGACACGTTTTGAATCAAGCTACTCTTGACCTTTCCTACCCGTCATACTTTTAATCTCTATTACATATATTAACTTAAATAAATGATAGTTTATGGGGATGGAGTACGTCACATTCTAACCTTTTTTAAAAGATTCTTTTGCATTTTAACGTTTTAAAAATGGAATTAGCACTAACTAGTTAATATTTATTAGTATTTTCAATTTAGAATGTTAATTTAATTTACAATTTGAACTGATTAAATATACCTGTAAATGTAATCTTAAAAGCAATTTATTAAAGAGCTTTAACATCAATTTCTTGCAAACAAATTACAAAATAATATCAATTTATTTAATATGTGCTTTAAAATCTAGAGTTATTTTAACCGAAATATGTTACATGTCAAAAATATAATTCTTTATATATGTATGTATTAATTTATATATTTTTATTTAATATTTTAAATTATTACATGTATTTTTTATTTTGTACATACTTAATATCTACATATTTTGAACTTAAATTTATTATTTAATATTAAATACGCACTAATTTTAAAACAATCAAGTACGTTAAGAAGTAATAAAATATTATAAACATTTAATGTACATAGTTAAAATAATTAAATTTTTGAAAGGATACATTAGTTAAAATCCAAGGGTTTTAGACTAAGTAGGACTAAGACAAAGTATGTAGAGTGTAACTTTTAGGGACATAGGACAGTTATTGATGCGGAGGTAAAGAGCAAAAGATATGTTTTAAATATGTAAGATCTATTATATAAAGCAATGGAAAGATTGACGAAGACATAGTTCACCAGATCAGTTCAAGGTGTTTTAAATAGAGAAGTGCATTCGGAGTTTTGTGACAAGAAGATACTGCTTAAGCTTAAAGGTAAATTCCATCGTTTAGCAATTAGATCAATCATGCTTTATAGGACGGAATGTTGATCCATCAAATAAGTGCATAGTCATAGTCTAATGATGACAAAGATAGCGATGCTTTATTAGATGTACAACTTTACTAAGAGAGATAACATCAAGAATATAATAATAAGGAACAAATTAATGGTAGCTAATATTATTGACAAATTAAGAGAGACAATACTTAGGTAGTTTGGATATGTTAACAGGAGACAACAAGACGCTTTAGTGAGAAGACGAGAAAAGATCATATTTAGAAACTATAAGAAGAAAAAAGAAATGCCTAAGAAAAATTAGGAAGAGATAATTAAAAATGATATGACAATATTGTAACTAACCAAGAACATGAATTGCAATAGAAAAATTTGGCGTATTAGGATTTAGATAAAGGATCTCTCGTAAAGAGATCCTTGTAGTTCTCGTAAGTTTTTTAACTCTCTCTAAACTTGTAAATAGGAAGCATTATAGATTTAGCCTAAGCCTTTTTATACCTAGCTAGCTTGAATTAGTAGTCTTATGATGTCGATGAATATTATTTATTTATTTATATTTTTTACCTTAAATTAGTAATCTTGTAACAACGATGATGATTATTTATTTACTTATATTTTTTCTTTTCCTCGTGCATCATTTGAAAACCTCTTTTTTAATTGAGAGTAAGAATACATGCTATTGAATCTTTCCAAATCTCACGTGCTACCAAAATTTGAATGTTGGTGTTATAATTAAAACAATTAATTAAATTTAGTAAAAATTAACCATATTCGATAATTATAAATAAATTTTAATATCATAATTAGATACATATTACCTTACAAACCAATTTTAATTATTTTCACAACGTATTCAAATTTTAGTGAATCTACCACTTTATTATACATGGATTACATCAATCTCATGATGGCCCCATTCTGATTTGCATGCCACAACACGTGCCTAGAGAGTCATGTATAAACAATTGCAGCTCATCTAAGTTTCTGTACAGAGTTCCATTTTAGACTACAAATTTAGATTATTACAACAAGAGTTTTCACTTCTAGTCAGAGCCTATGAGACAATAAGTTCTTCCTTCACATGTACTTCTTCCCTGCTTTGCCATGGAATTTCACAGGATAGGAAGCTGTTGCTCCCTGGCATCATTGTTTCTGAATGGTTTCTCACAGATGCAAGATGCTGGATACTCATGATATTCACCTCGACCAGGTTTCATCTCATCAGGCTCTCCCATGAATCCCCTCTGTACGGATTTGACCTTTCTTGAGAATTCCTTCCATCCCATTTTCTCTCTTGCAATGAACAATGGACTCAGTCTCTTTGCATTAGGTCTGATGGTCCTCTTATGCCCTGCGTACCTCCTTGTGTTCATCATATGAGACACAGCAATACCGATTAAATACAGGATGATACATGAACAAGCTGATTTAGTACTAAAGCTGATTGGAAATAACCATTCAATAACACAAATCATGTTTCAATTCTCTTTCCAATTTAAGCCTATTCAACAATATAGTTAAAACTACTTCCCAAAGTCAAAACATGGTAGAAAAGCCGTGTCTCTCACCTTCGGCCAGCAAGAATCCTGGCCATGTTACCATTGTTGTTTGTCACAAAGACATCACTCTCATCACAAACAATGTAATCAATAGCTGCCAGGCGAGAAGAGAATGGAAGAAACTTTTTCAGTTCTTTCCCAGCAAGCGTCTCCTTCGTGTAGAAGTTAGGGAAGAGTTCTCTGAGGGGTTGTAAAGTCTCTTCTCCACCATATATTTCCCCAGAAGCAACATAAAGATACGTGTCATTAGCAAAACCAAGGCCACGCAGCATCAAACCAACTTCGTAAGGAGTAAGTGGACACTTTCCCCTCGCTCTCTCATCTTCAGCACTTAAATCCTGACATATTGCAAAGGAACAAACTTTTTGCCAGATTATAAGATGCCAAACACAAGAACCATAATTCAACGATTCCTAAGGGTGACCAAAAGGAGAAAGCAATATCTAGCATCGTAACAAAACATGGAGAGCATGCATCGTTCTATCTCTTAAGGAGCGAAAGGTCATAAAGGATAGGTATCTCACCGGAAGTGTTTCCCATCTCTTCCTTATTTCACCAAGTTCAAATTTCTCCTTTTCTCCCCCACCATAATAACATCCCGAAAAGGCAAGCATATCAGGCTCAAACCTGAAATTCATAAGGTTTTAGTCAAAAGAGAGATAATTATGTGCGCAGACAAAATAAGAAGCAGAATTTATATGCATTCACTGTGTCTCAATCGGAGAATATAAGTTCGAGAAAATTGTTGATTGGATAAAATAGCAATATAGCTGAAAACTAACTACTGTGAGGACTTCAAAAGGTGATTATGGCCCATAAATAGAGTACATAGGCATAGAATCTAGACAGAAAGAACTTTATGGCCCGCCTTAGATTAGAACCAGAAATCCATTTAATGCCCCTCACAAAAGTATCTCTATCGTTTAATTTTCTTCTCCTCTTTATGCACCTGAAACTGAGATTGAAATATGTGTATACAGAAGGTAGCAGATGTTGCATCTGCATCCAATATATACAGCAGTCTAACAAATGCTTCTCTTGACATGCCGGTGAAGTTCAAACAGATCATTCATTGAAGCATTTTCAGGTAATATAAGACACACCTCAGATGAACTGCAATAAAGCGTCCAGCCATCATCCTCATTTTCATTACAATAGTCTGACCGATTTCATGTATGGGCCTTGTAAATCTTAACGCGTGATAATTGACCCGGCATCGCAGCTTTTGCATCTGTTCATCAAGGTCATTAGCAAGCCTATAATCGAACTTTGTTAACTGAACAACCTGCAAAATTTTAAAGTTCATTAGTTGCCTCTGCAAGTGTAATGTTGAAGCTCCATTTGCTAATCAAGAATGATAAAGTGGTGATAGGATTCACCAAACGTTGCCAGTGGGACCATTTTCGGTCAAGATGATGAGATTGCATATGAAGTTTCCTAGCATATAAGGTGAGGAATTGAAGTCTGGTATCAGGAAATAAAGGTGTCTGTTTCTAGAGCATGGATAAAAAAGAAGGGCAGGGAAACAGACTCATGATTCTCTGTATCTACCTGAATATGGATAGAAAAAATGGACAGGGAAACAGACTCATGATTCTCTGTATCAACCTGAATATGGATAGAAAAAATGGACAGGGGAAGATATTCCTTCTCATAATTCTTGATAAGAAAAATACCAGTCATAACAACTTTGCTGTAGAAAAAGTGACACTGGTTTTAAATTAAGGGGTAGAATATATATTGTGAATGGTAAAAAATGATCCACATAGAATCAAAAAGGACTAAGAAAGAACAAGTTAAGCAAACTATTTACCCGTCTCCTCAATAGTATAGGTAGAACTTGATCCAAATAGTATTCAGGAGGTGACTTTCTACGGACACGAATTGTATACGGAGGTTTTTCTATTGACTGCATTACTTTATCTAGAACTCTTTTCACAACTGTCACATCTTTAGCAAGGTAAGAAACGAACTAATCAACATTAAAAATATTGACGAAGTCACTGTAGAACAAGGAAACAAATTTTAGTACTAAGATCATCAAAATTCACTATAGGAAGCAGTTTTGGAGCAGAAACAATAAAAGCTTTCCCAATTAATAACACTTCTCTCAACCATTCGCTTACCCTTGTTCATAAACTGTGATATTGATCTCTTTTTACACAGTTATAAGTAACTCAGATGACCATTTTTCTAAATTATCCAAACTCACCTATCATCCTTCCTATAGGAATAATGATCCAACTCTGGCACTACCAATGTAGCATTAAGAATCCATGCGACTACTACAGCATCCGTTATCTGAAGGTCCAAAAATAATTCCCACTTAGACCTAACGAGACTAGCTGTAGGTGCAAAAGGATATGAAGGATTTCTCAAAAGACATGTAATTGGAAGTCCCTTTGAACTGTCTGAAGTCCATGTTGATTGGTCCAAACAAAGGTTTTTTTACATAATTTCAACTAGTGATGCATAGAAATTGCACCCTGAATATTATAACTTTCCACTTACCCCTGTCCTTTCTTGGTTCAGCCCTCCACTTGCTGCAATGAGCAAATACCCATTTGATGATTGCTCATGTACAGCAGCTGGGCATATAAGCAAAGTCAAAAAGATGAATCCATCGCTAACCACAAAATAAATAATCAAACGAAGCAAAAGTAAGTTTCTTGAGTACTTACGAGCAAAACTACGGCCTCTCTCACTGCAACCGTAGAGTAACTCAGAGTACTTGGACTTCCATATGTCAATTGCCTCTCGCCTGATTCCATTGTGGAGATTGAATCTCGAAGTACTGAATCTGTAAGAATACCGGTCAAGATTAGATGCCACGTGCCCAGTGAAGAGCAACATCAATCCCAATGTGAACAGCATCAACCCGTAGACCACCGACCACGGGATCCGCTGTTGCTAGTGGTGTTGTTTGTTTCCAGTGCCGTTCTGCTGTTGCGTCAGGTTCGCCGGTGCGAGACTAAAGCTCCAACCTTTGCCCACTCCCATGTATTCCTCAACTAACCCTTATTCTCATTATCTATTTACTACTCAAAGATGCCACCACCATGACCAGTTCCTTCTTCTGATCAGAAACCAAACCACCAACTGTTAATACCAATGTGTGTGTTTATAGAAAGAGTCGAGAGAAGAGGCACGGGTCTTTAGAAACGAAGCAGACCGACCATGCGATGCTCTAGAAAGAACGACGGCAAGTGAAGTGTACTCAAGATTAAAAACTTTCCCAATTAATAACACTTCTCTCAACCATTCGCTTACCCTTGTTCATAAACTGTGATATTGATCTCTTTTTACA
>JANITX010000001.1:40325116-40335360 GCA_027564395.1 Erythroxylum ulei
CAATGTGGCATTTATAGTTTTAGGAGCACTCGATGTTAGGAATTCTTGGGTTCTTGTTTATGTCCTTGAGGAGGTTTGTGAGAAGATAGAGTTGGACTAGGCTTAGTTTCATGCAACTTTTTTATGGGTTATTAAAAAAAATGATTAAGTTTAAACATTAGGATTTTGCCGTTGACCAGTGCAAAAGTAATAGAAAGTTTCTGAGATAAGATCCGATTTGGAGGATGCAGAATCTCTGGTGTGTAACTGCCATATTTTTATCACTGACATCTTTTGAAGTAATAAACTTGTCTGGTAGCTGTGTGTCTTTTGGCTTTCGCATAAGTAACCTTCGAGATAAGCTTGTCTGGTATGTATTTGGGTTCATCTGCCGGTGGTACGGTAAGTGACACTGTAAGTTTCTTTCTTTTGGTTTGCACTGATCTTGTAAAATGGCAGTGTAAGTTTCTCTACCTGCGCACGTTAATAAACCCATATCCTTCCAAAGATTGCCTTTTCCAGTTGTATACCTTACGGTAGTCGAAGTTCAGAGCTGTAGATAGTATCGCTGTCTCCGGCGGCGGAGCATAAGTCAGCAGAGGGAGCAGATGATCTGGCACATCACTGACTGACAATTCGGCGGTATCGAGTATCCTAACATCCTGACACCGGGTGAGAACTCTGCTGTGAGTACCGTATCTCTGCCATCTTTATTATTACACCGCCTATTAATTAGGATTCTGCAATCTTTGTGATTCTTTTCTGTTTGTATTAATAATAATAATAATAGTTTTCTTTATTATTTTATATTATTATTATCCTTATTCTCTTTCTTCTTCTTCTTCTTATTATTATTATTCTTATATTTATCTTTATTATTATTATTACTATTAGTATTATTATTTTATTTATAATTATTATTATCATTATTATTCTTATTCTTATTTATTATTGATATTATTGTTTAAAATTACACACACACACACACACACACGATGTGGGGGTAAGATTCTTACGATGGACGTCTACAAAATGTAGGATTGTCGCATTCTCAGGGTCCTGATCAGGGAAGACTCATAGTGCAACTAGCAACGAGACAAGATGGTCTTTGCAAAGAGAAAGGTAATAACTGATTATGGTCACCATTAGGTATATCTATGGATTTACTACCAGTCTTTACGTATTTATTCTTTTTAACCTACATCATTGTTATGTTGTCACATATGCATGTGGGTCTACTGGAAACACTTTCTCTACAATGTAGGGGTAAGGCTGCGTACTATCAGGCCCCCCTAGACCCTGCTTCATTGCGGGACTTCGGGGTATAATGATAATGATGATGATACATATATACATACATATATATATATATATATATATATATATACATATATATAAGACCATCTAAGTTAGATGAGACCTTAGTCAAACTCCTGACTTAGAATATTAAAACTAACGCCGTCCTTTAATGTGACAAGAACCAGAGTCCTTTTATAGTTAGGGTTGTTGGGCAAATCCAAGCGTGCTTTAAACGGATATGTTTGAACCATGAAAATAAGATTTCCAGATTAATGGGTCAGTTTTAACTAGAAGCATTAGTTTGTTGGGCAAACCCAAGATCAACGTGGACAGAGGCGAAGTTAGGTAGTGTACATTAGATGTACACGTGTCAAGAGTTGATAGCCCAATGAGTGTGCACACATTAATAGTTGATAGCACTAGATTCGATAGTTACATTGGAGATGCAATTGGTATGATCGATACCTACCGGTTGAACTAAGGTGGCTTGTTGGGCAAACTAAGGTTATTCTTAGGGATATTGGATATCGACCCACTAGGAGAATTTTTCTATGAGTTCTCTTGGATTTATATTGAGGGTTATGAATTTATGAAAATAGTGGGAGTCATAATGTGTGTTATTAAAGTCCTTATAGACATGCATTTAAGTACATTCTAATTTTTCTCTATTTGACGATAAGTTGCCATTTTCCAAGTCAACACCATGAGTACTAGTGTGAATCTAAGATCATTGATGGAAGCTAACAAATTGATTGGACCAAACTTTCGTAATTGGCCCAGGAACTTGAGAATAGTTCTCAAGTCTGGGAAGCTTGGTTATGTCTTGGAAGAATCACTTCCCGATCCCCCTGCTGTTGATGCTTCTGATGATGATTGGAGGGAATATAGGAAGCATCTCGATGATAGCGAGATGGCTAGTTGTATTGTGCTAGCCACTATGTCACCGGAGCTATAAAAGCGGCACGAGGCTATGGATGCTCATACCATAGTCTATCATCTTAGGGAGCTCTTGGATGAGCAAGTAAGGTCCGAAAGGTTCGAGACTTCGCAATTTCTCTTCCGCTCCAAGATGGTTGAGGGGACATCTCCAGTGTAGTACGCACTGAAGATGAATGGCTACATCTAGCGGTTGACCTCGTTAGGTTTTCTTTTAGATCTTGAATTAAGTATTGACTTAATTCTGACAGGTTTAACCGATATTTACTCACAATTTGTACTAATTATTGGATGAACAATATATCCAGCACAATTTCTGAGCTGGTCAACATGCTCAAGGCGGTTGAGCCATCTTTCTGCAAGGACAAGGCTGTGATGTTGGTGGAATATTATGGTTCGAAGAAAAAGAGCCAAAAGAAGAAGAAGTCCACAGGGCCTAAGGTAGGTGTCAAGAAAGAAAAGAAGACTGCCTCGAAGGGAACTTGCTTCCACTGTGGCAAGGATGGCCACTGGAAGAGAAACTGTAAGGCCTATCTAGAGTCTTTGAAGTAGAAGAAGGCATCTGATACCCCATCTACTTTAGGTATTTATGTTATTTATATTCATAATGTTTTTTATAACAACATATAGGTTTTAGATACCAGTTGTGGCTCACACATTTGTACTTACATAAAGGGCCTCAGGAGCAGTAAACAACTCAACAAGTGAAAGTTGGACCTGCGAGTGGACAATGGAGCAAGAGTTGCTGCATTAGCTGTAGGCACATATGTATTGACGCTCCCTAGTGGGCTTGTACTAGAATTGGACAATTGTTTTTATGTACCTTCTTTGACTAAAAATGTAATGTCTGTTTTTAGTCTTAATAAAGCTGGATTCCATTTAAATTTCAATAACAATGGTTGTTCAATTTATTTAAATGGAATGTTATATACTTTGGGTACATTGTGCAATGGTACATACATATTGGATCTGTCTAATCCGGTTCTAAATATCAATAATAACAAAAGAATAAAACGAGATAATGTGAAATCATCTTACTTATGACATTGTTGCCTTGGCCATATAAGTGACAGACACATGTCTAAACTACACAAGTGTGGTAGAATAGGGTCATTTGATTATGAATCATATGATGCATGTGAATTTTGCTTATTAGGCAAGATGATGACTAAGTTACCCTTTAAGGTAAAGGGTGAACGAACTAGTGGACTTTTAGACCTAATACATATTGATGTATGTGGTCGATGTCTATACATGCCAAAGGTGGTTTCATATACTTCCTTACCTTTATCGATAATCATTCTTAATATGGGTATATGAATTTTATGAGATACAAGTCTGAAGCCTTTGAAAGGTTTAAAGAATTTAGAAATGAATTTGAGAAACAACTTAGGAGAAGTATTAAATCACTTCGATTGGATCGAGGTGGTGAATACTTAAGCCAAGAGTTTTTGGATTATCTCAGGGATAATGGAATATTGTCCCAATGGACTCCACCTTACACACGACATCACAATGGTGTAGCCGAGAGGAGAAACTGAACGTTGTTAGACGTGGTGAGGTCTATAATGGGTTTAGCGAATTTACCAAAATCCTTTTGGGGGTATGCACTTGAAACTTCTGTTTATGTATTAAACAAAAGGCGTTTGTTTCAAAACATGCTGTCTTTTTAGATAAAGAATTTCTTCGAAGAGAAGACAGTGGGAGCAAAATTGAACTTGTGAAAGTTCAAGATGCTCAAATAGACGCAAATTAATTGCTTAGACCCGAGACTATTGTTCGTGAACATGAAACAATTGTTCAACCTTTTGACACATAAGAAGATAGTAGGCCAGGTAGGATACGTCATGTTCCCGAGAGATACGAATTTCTCATAGGTGAACTTAACGACGTATTGCTCATAGAAGATGATGAGCCTTCTACTTATGAAGAGTTCAAAATCTGACAAATGGCTTCAAGCTATGAAATCCGAAATGGATTCCATGTATGAAAACCTAGTATGGAATTTGGTTGACCCACCCGAAGGGATAAAACTTATAGGGTGCAAATGGGTTTTCAAGAAGAAAAATGACATGAAGGGTAATGTAGTTACCCATAAAGCTAGGCTTATAGCTAAAGGTTATCGTCAAAAGTAAGGTGTTGACTATGACGAAACGTTTAGCCGAGTAGCTATACTTAAATCCATTAGGATACTCCTAGCCATTGCCGCTCATTATGATTATGAGATATGACAAATGGATGTGAAGACGACTTTCTTTAATGGAAACCTAACCGAGGATGTGTATATAACACAACCTGATGGTTTCATATCCATGAATATAGAAAAGGTATGCAAGCTTTAGAAATCTATTTATAGATTGAAGCAAACATCTAAGAGTTAGAATATTCGATTTGATGAGACAATCAAAGAGTTTGGTTTCTCACAAAATCCGGATGAGTCGTGTGTGTATAAGAAGGTTAGTGGGAGTGCAATCGTATTCCTTATACTATATGTAGATGACATATTGCTAATAGGAAACGATGTCTTAGCTTTGCAATCAGTAAAAACTTGGTTAGCTAAGAACTTCTCTATGAAAGAACTTGGAGAAGCAACTTATATTTTGGGCATAAGGATCTATAAAGATCGATCTAAGAGATTTCTTGGTCTTTCTCAGTCTACATATATAGACAAGATGCTAAAGATGTTTAGTATGAAGCAATCCAAAAGAGGTTATCTTCCCATGGTACATGGGACTACACTCTCTAAATCTATTTATCCAATGACACAAGATGAGAGGATTAACATGAGTTTGATTCCTTATGCTTAGGCTATAGGATCAATCATGTACACTATGTTATGTACTCGATCCGATGTATCATATACTCTAAGTGTTATGAGCCGGACCCTAGTGAGGGTCGTTGGTTGGCTATCAAGAATATCCTTAAGTACTTAAGAAGAACTAAAGATTTATTCTTAGTATATGGAGAAGGTAATCTTATAGTAAGCAGGTATACTAATGCCAGCTTCCAATCCGATAGGGATGACTCCAGATCCCAGTTTGGATATGTATTCACACCGAAAGGTGGTGCAGTAAGTTGAAAAAGTTTCAAATAAGAGATGATTGTTGATTCGACGATAGAGGCAGGTACATGGCAGCTTCAGAAGCGGCAAAGGAAGCGATTTAGATCAAGAAGTTCATCATGGAACTTGGTGTGGTTTCGAGCATCGCTGACCTAATGCAATTGTATTGTGACAACAACGGGGCTATAACGCAGGTGAAGGAACCAAGGCCTCATCATAAGTCCAAACATGTACTCAGGCGCTACCATTTGATTAGAGAGATCATTGGTAGAAATGATATCAAGATAGAGATAGTTCCCACCGATCAGAATATAGTTGATCCGTTGACTAAGACTATTTCCCAAAAGAGTTTTGTGTCATATGTACATGCCTATGGTATTAGATATAAAGGTGATTGGCTTTAGTGCAAGTGAGAGTTTGTTAGAGAAGTGCTCTAAAGGCAATCACCTTTAGAACTTATTGCACAAATCATTTTATGATTAATAAAGACATTTTTCATTATTTCGATGTTCATATGTTTATGGATTTGATGTTGATCTTAAACTGATTTAATGAAGTCCTTGATACGAAACATAGCATGGAGGAAATCATTATGAGATCATGATAAAGAGATTCCTATCATATGTAATTATGTTAGTATCTAAACTTTCCCTAGTCATAAGATTAATGAGATGGGATATCATTAATCCGGATAGACTAGTGGATGTTATACTCCTTGATTAGATCAAATAGTAGATCTCATAAGTTGTAGACATGAGTTGTTTAGAGTTAACATGTGGATGCTTACTAAGGATAGTTGAAGTGAATCACACGTTAATACAAGACTTAATAAAGATATGTAGATGCACAAGAAGAGGGGGTTGAATTGTGAACCCTTTTCGTTTAATCCCCTTCGTAAACGAATTAGTTAAACGAAACTTGTTCTTTTCATAAGAACTAATGAGAATCACAGTCGTAAAGAATTTTCGTAAACTTGTGTATAACAACAAAATCGATAATTGAAAGATAAGAGAGATTGAGAGTAGAGAGATTTCGACACAAGAATTTTTATATTGGTTCACCCCAAACCGTGGGCTACGTCCAGTCCTCAGATGTCTTTCTGAGTTTCTACTATCTCTCAAAACGTTACAAGTATTCTTTTGTTTCCGAGCCTCTTCAGGTCTCTTATACTCAGTATTCTTTCACACTTAGCCTCTGCAGGCTATCTGCTTTACTTTTTACTGAAAGGATTTTCGAGCTTTGTTACAGAAAAATATAGCTCTCGATTATTCGCGCAATAGTTTTTCTCAAGAAATGCTAAACTTGCTAAACTTCAGTAACTTGTCTAACTTTGCAATCTTTGACTCCGACTCATATTTATAGCCTTCGTCTTTAACTACTTCTTGATAACTGCTTCTTGATCCTTTAAAGAAACTGTTATTCAGTTGAGTTCTATAACTAACTCAGACTGATCCGTGTTATGCTTCTTCCGTCTGTTTTTCGTATCGTCTGGTTTCTATCGTCTGCTTTCTGTTTTTTGCGTCTGCTTTCTTGCGCCTGCTTTTTACTTCTGCTTTCTTGCATCTGCTTTCTTGCGTCTGCTTTCTTGCGTCTGCTTTCTTGCATTATTATTTGTTCCTCATCAAAATTATGTTCGTAAAGTCATTTTGACTTAACAGTAGTAATTAATTATTGTCACATTTAAGAACAAGTTGCAAATATTTTTACTAAACCACTATAGTTTGAGTTGTTTTACAATATAAAGAAATTGTTGGGAATGATAAATTTCTACCAGCTTGATTTGACGAAGGCAATGTTAGTAAATAAATCAAGCTAGCTTTGTATAGAAGAAGATAGATACATGCACTTTATTAAATGGTAGCCAAAAGGCAAGTGGAAGAGACAATAAGCATCTTCATTTAATGGTAGCTAAAATCATCATGCCAATGAAGAGAAGTAACTGAAATTTTTGAAGCAAGTCGAGAGGAGATAACTTTTTCCTTAAGCTTTCATATGATTGGACTAAAATTTTAGTCCAATAAGATGGTTGTTTGTATAAGTAAAACTCTAGACTTTTTATTGTTTTTTTTTTGGTTGCCTATAAAAGAGTGTAATGGAGCCTTACGGATGTGTTTTGGGATTGAATATAAACTCTCCTCCTCTCTTTTGTGCATGAGTGTCGTGTCATTTGATGAATGCGCATTCAATGAAATTATTAAGTTTTCACCAATATGTTTTGTTGGCATTGTTGTATTCAAATTTTAATTTTCTATAATCTAATAATTAATAAGATAAAAACCCTTTATAAATGTATCATGTTACACAATTTTGTAAACTAGTTTGTGTATTATGTCATAATTTAAAGTATTTTGTAGGTACTTAACAAAAACTAGACGTATTTATTGTCCATTCACTTAACCCACAAAAAAAAGACTTATTTTTGTTTAACATGTGAATATTGAAATGTTTTATCGGCATGGCCACAAGTTTTCCTCCTTAGTCTATTATACCTGTGGGTCCTTAATTCTTGTTATACACATGTATAAGTAAATATATACACATAACATAACTCAATTTCTGTGTTATTGCTTTTAATTTTCTGATGATGATACAAAATTAATAGAATAAAACAAAATCTTGTCTTGTCTTCCTAAAGTAACAAAAAGTTAACAGTTTTGTTTTTCCCTTTTTAGAATAGAGAACCTTTTCATCCAAACATAGAAGAAAAAGATGCTATAGGTTTGAGGATCTCACGCTTCCACGTTACACCGTTCAAATAGGTGATCAGAAAAGCAGAAATAGAGGAGACATACATCGTTGGAAGTTTGGCGAATGCGCACAAAATGGAAGTGAGTCCTCCATTTGAATCCAACCACTTCTAGGAATGTGTTTTTCTTACAAACAATCTTAGCTCTGGGCAAAACTTTCATAATTTCAAGTTTCTGTGGAAAGAAAAATAGGACACGTAAAGTGCTAAATTATAATATATAAGAAACATTAAAAGTTTGTCATCAATCCACAATTTCTTTTGAAGCAGATAAGAATATGATACGAGACTAGATTTTTTATCCATTTTATTATGTTTCTATCAAATCTCAGTTATTTATTTATATAGAATTTACATAAATAAATGATTGAGATTTATGAGATAGGATAGAGATAAGATAAAATGAAACAAAAATTCTGCTCCGACTTTGACAGTTCCAACTCTGACAGATATTATTGTTTAAGACTTAAGAACTGCCCATGTTTGTGTTGCGTCACTAATTTCTTGAGTTCTGATTCTTTCATTTCCATAAACAACAGGCAATGCGCTGCATGTGACTTTTTGATTTAGATCTTGGCCTATCGAGGAGATGGGAATAGATGCACAAAATTATACTTTCTTTTCCAATAATAATATGAGATAAAAAATTTTATACCTATAACTTTAAACTAACTCTATTTTATACGATTCCATCAACACAAATACGTGGGATTCAAAAAAATATGTAAATCAAATCGTATAAAATATAGTTAATACATGATTATAGGTACAGAGGATCTTATCATTAATAATGAAATCAAATCTTTTGTACCTATAATCCTGTACCAACTCTATTTTATAAATCCCATCAACACAAATACGAGGACTGAAACAAAATCTTTTAGTATTCCATTTAGACTTTGGCTAATTAGCCTTAAACATTGCCATTTTCTTATCTTGAAAAAGATTTATGTAATTTCAAAGTAAGGGACAAAATCACAACCAATCTGTAATTTCATATTGGTAACTGAAAACAGCTTGGAAATTTTATAGGGTCACGGGGGGTCCAAGAAAAAGGAAGTCCCTTTCATTTCTGGACTCGAAGTCCAAACTCTAAGGCCTATCTATCCTCAAAAACGTTTTTTCATCTCGAAGTATTTAGCTTAACAAGCTTTTGTTTTTTAAGCGAGAAAAATTAAGGATTATACACTAGCTATATTGTAATTTTTATATGAATATCATTCTCGTTATCTTCAAAATTTCACCATCTCTGTTGACAATGACACTAGAATCGTGTTTGCACCACGATTTGAAAGTGGAAATTCTTAAACCAACTTGAAATATTATGCATAGGATCATCTACGACCATCTCAGCCCTTGTGGGATAGTGCTGAAATTACTTCAGCAGACAAACAATCATCAGTTAACTCCACTTCTTCCAACCCAGAGATTTTATCCTAATGACTAATGAGGGATCCTTAGACTCGCTCAAGTCTATGAACTTTCATTTGCATGCAAAACCTTGTGGCTGTGGAGATACATTTACCATTTTAGGAATTAGGCTAAGATGTTATCTACACAGATGCAACAGTTTCTCAAGTTTGTATTAAATGCCACAAATTGTTCAAAAACTATAAAAAATGCAAATTCAACTTAAAAGAACATATTAGACTCATACGTAAGGATTTAGAGACAATTACACCGATCAATAAATACTGTGTGCCATTGCAATCTGCTACAAGGATAAATCATTTTCTTGAAGTAAAATATTTCATACCTCTTGCATTCCCTTTATTGAATATGATCTTATTCTTTTAACCATTCGATCTGCTAGGCCAAATGTGAAACAAATAATGGTAGAGAGGATAAAGCCAGTTGCAACTCCTGTTCCAAATGGCAACCCTAAAATATCCCCGTGTTCATTGGAAGACCAATCGACGGGATGACTTTGGGTAGGTTTACAGGGAATGAAAAATTCTCCGCATAGACCCTTGTTGCCTTCAAAGCTTGCATATGGGAAAGTCATGAACTGGCCTCCTGTTGGTATCTCCCCCTGTAGTTGATTGTATGCTGCACTAAACTTTGATAGAAAGCTCAACTTTACCAGTGAATTGGGTATTTGACCAGATAAGAGGTTATGCGACAAGTCCAAAGCTTCTATGCTTACCATGCCTGATAAACCATCTGGAATTGATCCTGACAGATAGTTATTCTTTAAATTTAGAACGTGAAGTCCGATCAATT
>JANITX010000001.1:40547762-40571491 GCA_027564395.1 Erythroxylum ulei
CGTTACCGCTGCCGGAGTCGAATGTGAGGAAGAGGAAGAGAGGGCGGAAACCAAAAGCGAAGGGTGTGGAGGGTGGATTAGGGTTTGAGGTAGTGAACAAGAATGGGGAAGTGGTGGACTGGGTGGGGTTGGGGAGGATGGAGGATCCATACGGCGAGGAGTTGCGGCGGAGGACGGTGGGGATGAACAGCGAGGAAGAGTTGTTTGAGTTCTTGAGGCAGTTGGAAGGGCAGTGGTGCAGCAGGAGGAGGAAGAGGAAGATTGTGGACGCCGGCGAGTTTGGTGATCATATGCCTGTGGGATGGAAGCTTCTGCTGGGGCTTAAGAGGAAAGAAGGTCGTGCTTGGGTTTATTGCCGCAGATATATAAGGTGCTCTTTGACCTTTCTCTTTGATTATTATATCTTTAGCTTCCTTTTTTTTTTCTTTTTCGGCATATCTATCTCAGTAACTAATCTGTTTCAGTTGTGTACTTCTATTCAGTGGGAGGGATGAAAGGTTTTTGCTTTATACCTGAAAATTATTGGAATTGCGATACAGTTTTAATGTTTACTTACTGTATCTATTGGTTCTGTTTCCGTTCTTTTAAAGGTACTAATAGGTGTAGTGACGATATGACTAATAATAGGTTATGATGTGAAAGTTGGTACCAGTTTATCAAGCACCTGTTATCCGGATACTTTAGTTTTTTCATGTTCCTGAACTGGTGCTAATCGACAGGCTGAATGTTGATTTTTAATTTATGCTAGTTTATGGTTGCCACCAGCTTTAGAGTGTTTAAGTTCTGTTAAGTAGGGGAGGTGAAGGAGTAGGGGAGTGTAGTGGTCGTTTCATGGTGAGTTCTACTGAATGATGACACCTGATGAAGTGCTTTGATTGAGCAGATTGAAACATGGAGATAAGGATTGGAAGTACGATTAAATTTCTGTGAGGGTGTAGAAGTAGACCAGGGATGAATGGTTGCAAAATATAGCCTAGATTCTGGTTTGGTGAGTTGCAAAAGATAATGACTGTGCTTGGTGCAATATAATATGCGTTGTTACATTACGCAACTAATTACTTGGTTTGGTTGTCCATAAAAAAGCTGTATTGTAATAAGATGTACATTGTGTAACATAAAAATTCATTCTCTTTTACTCTGTAATCACCTTTATATAGTCTGTCATTTATTGATCATTACATTACTGTTGTATTTAAGTACATCCTTAATGCTATTTCATTATTACATCCTACCAAGCATCACGTAAATATTTTATAGTATTTGTTGTGAAAAGTTGATAATTACATTTGATGGCTGCTATGCATCTCTTTATAATTAAATAAAGCCTCAAAGTATTAATATTCTGGGTACATGGAAAGACAAGTTAGAAAAAATATTGAAGTTCTAATTGAGAAAAGCTCAAAACTCTTAAATGGTGAGTCATAAAACTCCTTGATTTGGAAACTTTGTCTTTCTTGACCCATTTTTCCTCACTCTACGCCTGTATAATCAATTCTTGCGACCCTTTTATTTGTAGATAGAAAATATAGTAACGGCAAACTGTTATCTCAAGTAATTCGTCATGACTCCTTCTAAATGGCACTTTACATTTTGATGTTACATGAATGTGTTGCTTCTAGAGCAATACAGCTTTTTTCAGCTCCTATTTTCTTATAAAGAAATTTCATATAGGATAAGTTAACTGGCTGAAAATTATAAGATTAAAATATTGATATAGGTTTCATAAATTTGGCCAAGGCAATTGTCTTCACTCAATTACTTCCTTTGGAATCCAGGTCCTATGATGTGATTCCGTTTTGACAGTCTAAAAGTACTTCCATGCTTTATTTCATGGTACTGAAGTCATAACGTAGGGTTGAGAAGCATTAGAGCTTAGTAGCAGTAAAATGATTGCCTAGCAGCTTTTGTTTGTTAATGATAATATATAACTTGACAACTTCAATAGATTTGTGTTCCTTGCATTTTCCTCATTTTCAAGAACCTGCTTGTAATTATGCAAATATTAACCGCATATCTTATGATGGTCTTAGATTATCTTGCCACCATAACAATCATTGTACCTACTCTTCATTCCCACAATATTTTCTTATTTGACTAATGTATATGGGTCACAGCCACACGTTGATACCGTTACATCCAATTTTAAGCAAAAAATAGATCTATCGATTCTATTGACAAGAGGCTAATGGTTTATGAGAAAAGGAAACTCTTAAGTCGTGGTATTCTCAAACAGAACTTGACAATATGATATTCAAGAACTGATAGTCAATAACTGATAACCATAAAATACACCATGAATTCAAAGTAGTTAGAAATCGGAATTATGATAAGGTTCATCTTAACTACCATAATGCAACGGTTTAAACAAATATGATGCTGCCATTACTTCGATATTTGACTAAATATGGGTTATTACTGCAGAGAAGAAAGGAATAGTCTGACCTTTCAGCTTTGTTCCATTATATGGCTTGCCTTCGTACTTGAAATTGTAATCCTGTGTTGATGATTGTAAATATATATTGTATTCCTTTTAGTTTCCATTTTTTGGAGTCTTATTGGTTATGTCCCTACCAAAAAGAAATTTGTGCCCACTTAGTTTTTCTTTCGACAGTCATCAAACTGACTCAATTCAAAGCTTTCTCTGTATTTCCTTAAGTCATACATTGTGGTCAGTTTTGTATATGTGTTTTATTGCAATTTTCATAAAATTGGGACGGTTTTTTAATTTAATTTTACTGATCCATCTTCCTCATAATATTTCGTACAGGCGAGATAGTCTTGTTTCCATATGTGACTCATATTTTTCCTTATGTGATACTCAGCCCTGGTGGACAGCATTTTTTATCTTGCAAGGAAGTTTCCAATTATTTGCAGTCCTTGTTTGGAGCTTATCCTCCACAATGTCTGAAAGATCCTTCTGGTGATAACTTTCAGCAGGCCCTTTTACCTGCTTCGGCAATTGTAAGTATGCCTTAGCCTAATGGTTAACTTTAATTTGATATTATTCATGAGTTTGGCAACATGCAAACAGCATTCTGGTGATGCCGAAAACGATGAAGATCGAAAGCAGTCTGATGAACATGAGAAGGAAGTTGCTCTGTTGGGGATTGAAAATCTTGCAGAGGTTCAGATACGTGACCTTTTTGAATGTCACAAATGCAATATAGCATTTGATGACAAAGACACGTACTTGGAGCACTTGTTATCTTTTCATCAGAGGACTACAAAGAAATACAGGCTTGGTTCTTCTGTTGGGGATGGTGTGATTGTAAAAGATGGAAAATATGAATGCCAGTTTTGCCACAAGGTTTTCCATGAAAGGCGCCGATACAATGGTCATGTGGGGATACATGTGAGGAATTACGTGAGGGGTATAGAGGATTCTCCTGCTGTTCGTATGGCTGTTGAACAAAGAATTGACACTGCAACCAAAGATGAGTTGCCAACAAGAATATCCAAAATGGATGCGTTAATTCAAATTGCTCAAAATTCCATTCGAGAAGCATCATCTTCTGGAAATAATAATGGATTTGATGTTGGGTTGTCTTTTGATGAACATAACATGGCGTCTAATGCTGAGCTGCTTGCATCAGTTACTGATCACGAGCTTCATTCTTATTCTCCATCTGGTGAACTGAGAGGAGATGAAATGGAAAAGTCTTTGGAAGTGGAGGTATGTGAGGAAACCTGTGATGATATGGTGATTGATAAAAAGGTAGGGAAGGTTGGTGATGGTAGTGATTTTACAGAAGTTAGGATAGATTCATTGTTTGAAGATACACCAGATGCTGATCATGATGTTTCTGATTCTAATTTAAGAGAAGTTGGTGCGATATTCAGCAATGATGACTCTGAAAATGCAGGTGTTGAACAGGAAAACCAGTCACTTGATCATTATAGTGATCAGAAGATTTGTGACAACAAGATTATTGACCATTCTAACGATGATGAATTTGATGGAATGAACATTGTCGAGATAGAAGTTGGATTTGGGATCAGTGGGAGTTTAGCAAATAATGATGTGGTACAAGGGACTGTACCACAATCGTACAGAGAAAATCTACTTCAGTGTGGGTCTTATGACCCGCATACTTCATCATTGCAACCATCTGTTAAAGTTTCAACACCCACTGCATTAATGGACAAGGTATTTTTGTTTTGTTATTCCCAAGTTGCCTGATATAGATGTAGGGTTTGGCCAGTTTGATGTCTTAGCTCTTTAATATTTGTAACTGAGAAGATAATGTTACTGGAAGTTCCTTGATAGATTGGTCTGATTTTTTCCATCTTTTGGCAGGGAGAGAATGAACTGGATGCAGTTGACCAGGGGCCTGATAAATTAACAGTTGCTGAGGATCTGAGGTTGGAGGAAATTGAACAAATGAAGTTTAATTTTGTTTCCGGTCAAGAAAGTGTGTCTTTGTCTGAGGTTCCCATAGCTCATATGGAAGAGGCAGCATATGGTGCTTCAGGCCATTTTGAACTGCATGTTGGGGATATGATGAATGGGCAACATTGTACAACTGTGTGTGTATGGTGCGAAGTGGAGTTTACTTACGAGGCTGTTGAAAATGAAGTGCAGTCAGATTCAGTTGGTTATATGTGCCCAACCTGCAAAGCTAAAATTTCTGGTCAGCTTAGTGTATTGGGGAGTTGACTGCTCATGAATTCCTCCGGTTGTCAGGTAATCTAATCTATCTGTGCTTCTCTAATTATCTGATGCTATCAAGGAATTTTATGTTCTTCGGCTCTTGTCAGTTTTGCTGCAAAGTTCCTTTCTAAGTATAGATTCAATACCTTGTCTATTATTTACTACCTTAGGTTGCTGCAATTGGTAATTGCCTTGATTAGTCTAGCATATGTGGTGTATGAGTATTTACTGGCATTGTATGGGTATTGACTTGGAGAATGTTGAAGAATTCAAAAGGATCAACTTATCATTTTTTCCAGCAACTCTGTTTTTGGTTGTCTATCTACTTCCATTAGGACTTCCTCCCATGGTGATTGACAACCTTTACTATTTCCTTTTCATCAATAGTTCCCCTGCACCTGCTTTTCTCTCTTGTTTTTTTTTTAATTTCTTTCTATCTTTTTGTGGTTTGACATACTTTGCTTTAGTAGAACATTAGAACTTCAGTTGGTCCTGTTCTGCTGATTTTATCAAGTCCTTGCTTCCAGTTAGGCTTCTTTGTTTCTCAAAACATGAACAGGCATGCGCATAGCTGGATTCTGTCATTGAATTACACTGCCTCCTAGGTGCAGCATATTAGATGATTGAAATTTCATTGAATTATTTGCTTTTTCATTGAATTGTTTGCTTTTATCTTGAATTGTGATACGTTGGGATCCTTTTGGTCATTTTGTTTTGTAGAGATTGCTTCCCATAGCCTTGCTAGCACCCGCACCCACTCTGCCCTCTCCTCCTCCCTATCCAAAGTATAAAAATGCCTTTTCTTTTAAGCCTTTGTGGTGGAAGTGATTCAAAATCTTATACTACCTACTCCGTTGGTCTGCATTAGGGTTTGTAGTATGGCTTGTTAATATAGATGGGACTTTGCATTTTGGTGGTGTACCCCTTATTGGTTATTGTCTGTCTTTCTGCTCCATGTTATTATTGATCATGATCAATTTTGATTATAGCCTGGAAGTGGATACTGGAGGCATTAGGACCAAAAGTGGAGTAGGAGGTTGATCTTATTCTGCCCCAGCAAATTGTTGATTCTAATCACTTAACTGTGGCTTAGTGTGTACTATGTGTATAACAGTACGTTCTTAGATAGTTATTTGCTTCTGTCACTTCAATTGAAGTGAGTTTTAGGATTTGTTTGTAAATTGTTATTCAAGAACAAGAATAGAAAGTTGTGTTTGGTTCTTTGTTGTGATTGGCATGCAGTATCAACTTTCCCATACTTTTAGACTAAAGAAAAGGAGACTTAATGGCAGCATAACAAGTGTACCATATCATGTAATGGGGACCAATATATTATAATTTATCTCAATACCTTTCTTCTATGTTGGGATTTTGCACAGAGCATGTTGAAGACTCGAAAGCCCCAACTCTGCCAGCTCTGAAGATCAACGTGAATCACTAATATTCGTTTTCAGTCATTAAAGGGTATTAGATTCTTACCTTTTGATATAATATTGCCCAGTAATGGAAGTTTCGAATTAATCAAGTCCGAAATTCAACAAACAAAGCTCTAATACCTACCACCCGACAGTGATTATAATTAGTCCTCAAGGTGTTTACGAACTACGCAAATTGAATTTGTTCATCTTCCAAAGCTGCTTTGTACAACATCAGACGAGTCAACATTTTCCAGGGTAGAAAAAGCATAACGCAATCTTCAGATGGCAGATTACTACTATGGTCAGGATTGATTGATATTCTGATATGATCACGTTTTGAATTGCTCTCAGTTTTTCTACACAATGTGGGGAACAAAGAATCTCTGCAAAAAGTGGGACGAATAAAAATGCACATGGACCTCACGATGCATCCTGTTATAATTTAGTCTAGTATAGCCAAAGCAATAGCAATAGCAATAGCAATATACGTACACCTCGTGGCCTAATATACGGAAGAGTGGGTGGCGGATGTGTCTACCACTGCTATACAGAGCCCTTGTAGCTACGACGAATCTGCACCCACTTATGAAAAGCAGACAGAGAATTTGATTCTCCCAAAAGAGAAGACATGAAAGAAGCCCTGTTCTATATTTAGTTGTGTAACTGAGCCATTCTGTTCTTGTAGAGAATAGACGATGGCCAGTAGAAGAGAAAGATGTAGGTGGTGTAATGTGTATCTTGTGGTGCCAGCTGAGGCTCAGTCCTTCACATGTCCAAGGTGCCAAAACATCACTCAGGTTCCACTTCCACATTACAATCCTTTGTCTCATGCTCGTGAATCGGTGAATCACGCAGCCAACCACGTCACTGGCCTAATCAACATGGTGACCACCCACATTAGCACCAAGACAAGCTCCCTGAATAGCCAACATGGAGCAGGCAATTACTGTTCTCATCAGCCTCCAAGACCGTCGCTACCTCTTCCTTCCGTCCATGGCAGGAAACGAGCAGTGATTTGTGGACTGAACTACAGAGGGAGGAGTTATAAGGTCAAAGGAAGTATTAACGATGCAAACTGTATGAGGTATTTACTTGTCGAGAAGTTTGGCTTTCCTAGTACGTGTGTGGTTATGCTCACAGGTATGATCACAATTTTTCTGCATGCTAGCGATTTCTACTTGCCTCAGCTATATAGAATTCATACATCAATCAATGTGCAGAAGATGAGACTAACCCACTCAGGATTCCAACAAAGGCGAACATGAGGTTGGCCTTGAAGTGGCTTGTTCAAGGGTGCGAGCCAGGTGACTCGTTGGTGTTTCACTTCTCTGGTCACGGATCAAGGCAGCGCGATTATAACATGGATGAGATAGATGGGTTTGATGAGGCATTATGCCCTCTTGACTTTGAAACTGAAGGATCGTTAATCGACGACGAGATCAATGATACCATCGTAAGGCCATTAACACCGGGAGTTACACTTCATGCCGTCATTGACGCCTGCTATAGCGAAACTGTACTAGACCTCCCATTTGTCTGCAGGATGGACAGGTTTATACATGAACACGATGTGGTTATACAATTTAATCTGCTACTCGAATTGTTTAACCTTTCTTGGTTGCCGTGTTGATAGGAAAGGGTACTATACTTGGGAGGATCAAAGATGTTCAAGGGCTTATAAGGGCGCAAGTGGGGGTCTAGCCATCAGCTTCAGCGCCTGCAATGATGATCAGACTTCTATGGATACCACGGTGACTAACCACTTAGCTTGTTTAATCTTTTCTGCATGGGCTAGTGATTTAACTATGTTAGGATCGTGTTGTATAATAAATGGCACTCAAGGATCTACTAGGGTTAGTTAATAGAGTTAACTTCTTGTTTCGTTATCATTTATGCGTCTCTATCTTTTTTATTCTAATAAATTTATGTTAAATTCCAATTCAAAATACCATAAAATTCAGTTTTAACATGGTTTATTATTTCTCTAATGAACGAGTCATATCGACATTCTTTCTTATGTATAGATAACTCTAATATATACTTTTTGATTGCGAAACAACTTATAAATTATCATCATCCTAACATATGAAATTTGTAAATCGTCTTGGATTCATACTGCATGAACATTTAGAAGAGTTAAACTTGTGCAGGCCTTGGCAGGCAACGCTTCAACTGGTGCATTGACTTTCAGCTTCATCCAATCAGTGCAAAACGAGCCCGGACTATCGTATGGCAGATTGCTTAATGCCATGCGAGGTGCAATCCGTGGGGTTAAAGCAAGTGGACTCCGCCTCAATGGTCCAATTGCGTCCCTTGTAAATAAAGCACTGTTTAACACAGAGATCGACCAGGTAATGCTGCTCTTTCAACTATTTTTGCTTAGACAACACATATATAATAACAATAACACTAAATCACTCTACTCCATCATTCATTTGCAGGAGCCCCAGTTGTCTTCATCTAGCAAGTTCGACGTTTACTCCAAGCAGTTTATGCTGTGATGTAATCTCTGAAATAATGAAAGAACAATAAAAATTATCAGATAATTCTGAAAATGGATCATTGAGAAAAAAGAATGTCGAAGATGTATCCTCTTAAATAAAGAAATGCTAACAACATAATAAGTTATGCACGAGGTTCTTCTTACCTCTTAAAGAGTTTGTCTGGAGAACATTACATTAAAGCAGTGTTATAGAATTAAGAGCTTGCGAGAAGCAGTAGACCAGCGGGCATAAGATGTATAGAGGTTAGGCCAGTCAGAGGATGGGCAATACGAGAAGTGAGAAAGCCACAAAGACAACACCTGTTCTTGATCCTCTTCTCGTTCTACCATCTCTATCAGTTCTTCCAAGACTCTCTCTAGCTCAGTTCTTTCGCTCGAGTTGAGGACAGGAACATCTGTTCCATTGCTAGCTCTGCATAGCACTGGCAACCAGGACATTAGCATCTTCAGTTTGGTCTGCCTTTGTAGTTCTCTTTTGCCTTCCTCCATTTCTTCCAACCCCAAGTTTCTTGCTTGCTTCAACAGGAATGCTGTAAACATTCTCAAGGATTATGTAAGACTCAAAGGTATCTAATTTGGTAACAAGAAAGGTACGAACCTGAAACTTTCACCAATAAGCCCTGCAAGCGCGGCTCAGCAGAAAGAGCGAGCCAAGCTACATTAGAAGCCGAAGCCCACATGCAAACGGCTTCTTCAGCTAACCCACAATACACCATCTTCTGAGCCAACCAAAGCAGCTCTGCCGCCAGCTTCTCAGCGGAACTTTCACACCGGTTCTCTTCATCCCTTGCCTTCCCACCCCAAAGCAGAGCTCCCTCTCCAACAAACCGAACAGCCCTCAAAACCCGGTTCAACCCGACCTGGACCGGCCCAGCCACCCTGCCTCCTCCACCGCCGCTATGTTCCTCCCTTTGAAAACCTAGGTCGGTCATGTCGGTCCCTAGCAGGCTAAGAGTCCTCGAAAAGGCGACTGATAGAACCGTACGATTGACTTCACGTAAAGCCTCGACATTCTCTTTGTGATTCTCATCTATAAGCCTCTCCGCCAAAGACCTGACAATTTCATACTTCCTGGAGCTGACCGGAATATCATTAACAATCGTAAACAGATGTGAAAGCGCTCGAGCGATACCGGAATCCCCGCCGCCGGAAATGGGCACATATTCATCGTTCTTAGGGGGCTTAAGTGAACGATTACCAAGGGCGTTAAGGTCAAAATAAGCGGAAAAAGAAGAAAGAAGACGAATAAAGAGGAGAAAAGAAGTGATGACAATATATTGGAGATGTTCAAGGAGCTTAAACCTGTAAGACAAGTTATGGAGGGACTTGTCGACATAGATAAATACGGAGGTTACGAGGTTTCTAACAAACAACGTAGCAATGGTGGTGGGTGAGGTTTCTATGATGCGTCCCATGTATGTCTGCAGTTCTCCTGTCTCAGATTTTTGTGCGCTTTTAGCCAGGTTTGGAGTTTCAGAAAGAGTTGAAGATAAAGGACAGGTGAATGAATAGTTTAGAATCTAACATGTGAACATTGGCTAAACAATTGACGATAATGACTAATGAGATGGTAGGGTTTAGATTACAATTATGTTCTTTTGTGAATTACTATTACGTTCTTTTGTCAATTACGATAGTGTGGAATATAACACTCAAGGTGGTCCAAGTAATGAAGGCAACTTCTTAAGGATTTTTTTTTTGCTAACAATTTAAATTTCACAGTAAAAAACTATCCGTACTTATCAAAAAATTTAAAGTTAAATTGAAAAAAAAAATTATTAAATGAAAATTAATCGGTTTATTTTGATTTATAAAAATTGATTAGTTTACAAAAACTAACTGATTAATTAATAAATCGATTAGTTTTTAACAACAATAATTATTAAACTAATTCAAACCATAAAAGTTAAAAATCAAGCTGAATAATTAGTCGGTTTAAAATTTTTATTGCTAACTAGTTGAATTTTTATATCATTGATTAGAACCTAAAAATTTAATTTAATACTTAACTTATTTATGAATTATTTAATAAATTGTAAAGTAATTTTGCTTTAGCAAGATTTAAAAAAATAGTATGAAATGTTATCATGGTTTAAAAGACCAGAAAATATTAACTTTGGAAAAATCATTGATTTGGATGTGTGTGGTCTTAGTTTGATCCGCGAGTGTCCCGTAGGATTAGGTTAAGATAAGTGATAAGGTGGGAAAGATCCACATATTAGTTATTTATAAAATAATTTTGAATTTTCAAGTTTTTGCGTACAAAATATTGGCAAAGTAAAGTTAAAAATCTCTAAAATCTAAACCTCACACAGTATAGCATTGATAGCTTGTGCATGATATGTTTGAGTCCTATACTAACTTTGGTAATATAATTTAATTGAAAATAAAAGATATATTATTTATTTATATTATATTGATATCCATATTCATACAAAACTACCATTTTTAATGGGATAACTATTTATTTGTATTTTTATATAATTAATTTCTATTTTTTAATTAAATTTCAAATCCTTTTAAAATATTGCTTATAAATGTAAGACATTTAATGTTATTCCCAATTTTGATTTATACATCAGTCTATTTTTTATGGAAAAATTCAAAATTAAAAAATCTGAAACTTAATTGAAAAATTAAAATGTTTGAATTGACATTTATTTTTTATTTTTATTTAACTTAAGCGTTCAACAATGAAGCCTTAGATCATTTGCTTCTTAATGCAAGTATATATTAAGTTGGTATGTTTGAACTCCTTAAAGTGAACTAAGAAATTTACTTCCCATTGCGTATACTACTCTCCATAAGATAAAGATTTACAAAAAGGGGCAGTAAAGTTTGGTAGCAGCAAGACTTAGAGCCAACCTGAACACCCCTTGTTGATCTTAATATTCATCATCTTCATCGTCGTCGTCGTCAACTTCAATTGAAATTCCGCATTAACGCAATGTTGGGGGAGATATGGAGAGTTAATCTTGATAGTCATGAACCACAAATGATAAGATTGGGTGTGCTCTTTAGACTTTCATTTACAAACTATAAATTAACCTAAAGAAACTTCCACTTAGCATGTTTTTCTTATAAAAAAAAGGAATGTTCTGATTAAGCACTAAAATCCAGATGAAACTAGATAGAATATGATTCCGAATTTATATATTATAAATTATTTATTGTTAACTATAATAATTATAAATACCACTAAAATAATAGTACTAATGTAATGGCTACAATTCAATCTTCACAAGAAAAACCCCTAAGAGCTTCGAGCTTTAACCAAACTGATTTTCATGCCATGTTTTCTAACAAAGTGTCAAGCTTGAGACATGGAAACCCTAACAACTTTCAAGAAGGTATTGACGACATTTACTCGTTGCAATCATCAAAAGGGCCAACAACGAGAACATCAAATTTTGATAAGGAGATGTTCAAGATGGGAAAGAAACATGGAGACGTGAGCATGAACGTTGAGTTGTTTAGAATGGCGGTCTTGTTTCTTCATATCCACCATTAAATCCAATGTTGTCAGGGTCTAGTACAAGTGGCGCACATTGGATAAAGGAAAGTGTGGGAATACTGGATAAAGAGCTTCACATGTTGGTTTGGAAATCGAGTGCTTCACCATTTTTAATGGAAATATGAGACGTGCAATTAATAGAGGATGGAGATGCACAGACGGAGGATGAATACAGACCCAGATGAACCTTCGGGATTTCAAGAATTTTAACTTATTTGAAGTTAATTAATTATATACTTAATTAGAATTAAACATATTTGATTATAAATTATTAATTTTAAGTTAGTGAAACTTACAAAACAATTCAAAATTTATGTAACACTGTATATTTTTATATAAATAATAAAAATAAAATAAACGTGATATATTAGAATTAGTAATTTATGAAGAATTCGACCAATTTAAGATAAATTAAATAATTTTAACATATTACAATTTAATTTATATTTAGTATAAATAATAAAAATATACTTTTTATTTTTAAAATAATGTTTTGAATTATAAATGATAAATTATATTCTACTTAAAGTTATTATGATAAATGTAAATGACACATATGTTAATACGAAAAAATCAACCAAATTATAAAAAATGAATAAAAAATCTAACTGGTTCGATCAATTTAATCGTAAAAATTTTGAATAATCTAATTTTTTGGTTCGGTTTTAAACTTTGCAGTTCGATTTACTATAATAATTCTTATTGTTAAAAATTGATTATTAATTAATTATTTATTTTTATTAATTAATAAATTTTTATAAATAAAAAACAATTATTATCATTTGACAATATATTTTTTAATTAAACTTTCAAATTTTTCGGATAAGTAAAATATCTTTGGCAGTTTTATACAAACGGATCCTCTTTGTAACTTTATTCTGTCTAACTCTCCAATTAATAAAATGTTGTCGTTTTTGTTTAAATTTTAAACGAGTCACTTAAACATAACTATCACGTACACAAGTCACAGATGTGACACTTAAGTCAAACCCGTGAGTCTTTTTTATTTTTTAATTATACTAATATTAGTTTAATAAAAAAATTAAATTAAAATTTAATTTTAACTATGCTACTATTAATTTTGTAAAAATAAAATTAAAATGATAAAAATAAAAAACAAAATAAGTGTCACGCATGTGAAACATTTTTCTTTTTTCTAATTATTTGGTTTATGTCACAGGCATCACACTTAATTCACACCTTCTGACACATTTTTCTTTTTTTAATTTAATTTTAATTTTTAAATACAATTTATAAAATAAAAATCTAAAATTTATTAAAATTGATTAATTAATTTATAAATTATAGAAAAATATTAAATTAAATTAAAAATTGATCAATTTTTTATTATTATATGTTCTATGTTTTTAATTATATTTATAAACTTAGTTGTTTTGGTAAAGATAAATATCTAAAATCTAAATTCTTATGAAAATATTAAAAAATACTAAGATATAATACTTATGTCCTTATAATTTTTTTTAAAGTCATGCCCTTATAAGTCATTTTATATATAAACAATTAATACTAAACAATTAATTTTACCAAACATCTTTAACAAACAACTGATGTTATTCGCTGGTCAAATCAATTGATATTATCAGTTGGTATAATTAGCTATCAACTAAACGTTGATAGAATCAACTATAAGCTAAAACAATCAACTATGAGCTAATGCATTAGCTCATATCTTGTTTGGCAATCAGTTGATTGCATTAACTCATAATCAGCGGTTAGCTGATAGCTGATTTGTCTAGCTAATAAAATCTGTTGTTTATTAAAGATGTTTGATAAATTAGTTGTTTATTAAAGATGTTTGGTAAAATTATTTTAGTAAATTAATCAACTAAAATAAAATTTTGAAATCAAAATAAATTATTTCACATATATAATATATTATATAATTTATTTGCATTTCACAAGCATTCTCTGTAGAATGAGGAACTTTATCATACAAGAAGTTTAATAATGCATGTGTATGCATGCAGGCTAATATAATAATAATAATAAAAAAATTAATAAATTTTTAAATTTAATTTAATATTTTTATATAATTTATAAATCAATTAAACATTTTAAATAAATTAATCAAATTTTAAATTTTTATATTATAAATTTTATTTAAAATTTAAAAATTAAATAATGATAAAAAGAAAAATGCGTCACATGCATGTGACACAAATTAAAAACAATTTTTTGTTTTTAATTATTTTAATTTTAATTTTTTATAAAATTAATAACAGCATAATTAAAATTAAAATTTAAGTTAATTTTGTATTAAAAATTCAATTTTTTGTTTTTAATTATTTTAATTTTAATTTTTTATAAAATTAATAATAACATAATTAAAATTAAAATTTAAGTTAATTTTGTATTAAACTAATAGTAGTATAATTAAAACTAAAATGATAAAAAAAGTAAAAAATAAAAAAAGTCAAGGATATGACTTAAATGTCACTCTAACACTTATGTCACAGTGTGACACAAGTCGCGTAACACTTGTTAAGTCACAACCATGACGGTTATGAGTGACTAGTGACTTAAAATTTAAACAGAAATGACCATGTTTTTAATCGAAAAGAGTTAAACAGAGTAACGTTATGGTTGTGATAACGGAACTAATTTCAGAGTAACGTTGGACAGAAGATATAGACTCAATTTTATAAGAGACTAATATCAGTTCAAAATTTTAAATTCTTTTTAAAACATGGATTACAACAAATTGTAATAACGGAACTAAGCAGGTTTACTATAACTTAAAGCCTTAGAATTAAACAAGTCAATTTGCACTGGAGATAACAGAGTAACCGATGATTGCAGCATTTAAACACAGATTATAAATATTCCTTCGGGTTATGTGCTTGCAGTGAAGGAAGCAAATTCACGAATATCAGAATCCTGTTCCAGATGGGTCATGTAGTCCACCGGCAATCCAATCCATGCTTCTATTCCCTGTCCATCACAAGTATCCAAGAAAATACCACCCATCTGTCTTCCCATAGTCGAGGTAGTGCCTACCCACAAGGGTTTTCCCCAGCCGAAATTAGTTTCGTAGAATGGAATCCTACGCCAACTAGAAATCGCAAACACCCTTGTACTCGACGCCTCTTCATCAGCTAATTCTTTGACAATTGCTGCAGTAGTATTCATCATCTTATCAATGTCATGCCACTCATCATTCATCTTTTGTATAGAATCATGAATTTTTCCAGCCAACTGATTATAGTCCGTTATCTTATGGGAAGAGCAGTGTGCTATTGCTGATCGGCACAAGTTACCTATAAAATGACCTTCAGAACCTTGTCTCATTCTTCTTCGCAGATCTACCAGACTCACCATCATATGATTCTTCATGGATTTTTCACCCATTTGCTTGCTTGCAACCATAAAAGCTCTCCATATTAGAGCTGACACAGCCTCGTAACGTGTTAGATTGCCGTTGCCAAATTTTTTTCGTAAATCAGCTATCTTTGAGCCCTCAAACAAAAGCCTCTTGTTCACTGTTTTTTGGAACAGTGAAGAGTTCCCTTGAAAAATTGAGGAGAAATCCAAGCATTTCATAGGAGGAAGCAGAGAGGTGCAGTCAAAGATCATACCTTCAACACAATGACCCCATCGAACAACGTCGGCCCAGCTCTTGACGAAGGTTGCTAGTGAAGACGCATCACCGAGCAGATGTTTTACAAGAACAGAAATAGCAATACCATCACACATGAAATAATTGACTTGCACAGAAAGAAGCCCTTCTTGGTGATCAGGTTCAGAGGGTAAAAGCCTTTTGAGTTGCTCCGTATCTGGATGTTCAACGATCATAGATATGTCACAACCTACTTTAGCTTCGACGTAAGGTAAAAAACATGGGAGTTACTGTATATATGTTTAAGAAACTCTTAGAGATGATTCTACGTATTTTGTCCTATTTCATTTGAGTGATTTGAAGAAACTTAGGTTGAAGTGAGGGGTCTTAATAGTATTCCTCGGCCTTCCGAAGCCCCCAACTTTAATTTGGGCTCACATGCAACATGATCATCACAGGTTTTTGTATCGCAGTCACTGCGCTAGTTAGGACGGTCGTGTTTGTTTGTTTTCTTTCTTTTGTAAATAAAAAAAAAGTATTCATTGGCCTGAATATTTTCCCCGATATTCTTGTTTTCAACTATCCTAATCAACTCAAAGAAATAATCTTTGGCAAGAAATTAATTAAAAAATAATCGGGAAAGTCTTAAAAAGAGTATTATTGATATTATAAGATTATCCAATAAATTAACTAATTCATTACATTAAAATATTTTTTGAATTTAACCATCAATAAAATTATTGATATTATTGCTACAAGTAGTTAATTAGTTATTTCAAATAATTAATTTGATTAATTATAACATACTTCATACGAATTTTTCTTTGGTCATAAATTATCATCTTTTTGAGGTAATTGTAGATACAAACATACCAATCACAAAAATTGATTGTGACAAAAATTCCTATAATTAGTGACTTTTCCATTAGATGTTATTTCAAATCAATACCGATTCCATCATAATCTGGACTAAGTAACCTTTTGAATAATATATCAAGTTTTGCTAATTTAGCTTGAGCTTCTTCTTCCCTGATTACTTTGGCATGTAATACAATCTTAAACTTGTTGTTTTCTTCTTGAAGGAGTTCAATGATTACTTTATATGTTGGGAATGAAACGTTTGGCTTAGGATCATACCTAAGGCTTTGCACATAGCTGGAACGAGTCACAAATACTACATCATAAATGTCCGCGTTGAGCTCATTCTCTCAGACTTAGAATTCTCTAATAACTCCATCTTATTCTAAAATAAAAAACAAAATCGATATTCAATCCATATATTACAACTTACTACTACATTAATAGATGAACAAAAATATTGAACAAACTTTTATACTTACATACTTATTTTATACTTTTTCTAACATCCATCCTTTATCTTCATTATAGTGAGTGACTTTATACAGTGTGATTCTATCGCATTCTTGTCCATGTAGTTCTTTCTCATTCTGTTTTACTAAACAAGAAAAAGGTACAATAAATAGTGTAGTGTTTATTGATTTTAAGTATAACTTGCAATCATAAATCTTAGATATTCATTTCGAACAACTACAAATGACTTTGATCCTTGATTTTGAGGTGTTTTTATTTTTGATTTATTGACTCTTGCCTTTTTACAATTTTCTTCAATCAAGAAAAAAACATAACTTAGTCATTAAATCGTCTAAAAAGATTAATATAAGCAAACGTGAAGGCAAAGAAAACAAACATGAACTTTCAGGTCAAACTAATAGCCATACAAACTATTCCAATTTTGTTCATACATTTGTTTGAGAACATGGCTTTGTGCCACCCCGCATTAGAAGGAAAACATTTATAATACTTATGCAACTTGAAATAACGATCCCTGGTCCTTTGTTTCAATAATAAAGTAACACATTTTGAAATATTTGGTTCTCAACATTCACAATATTCAATTTCAACTGCAAATAATAAGTAAAAGTGTAATTAATCTTAAAATCATTGAAATAATATTGCACAAAGTTAAAGATTTTGTATAATAACTGTAACTTTTTCCAAAGCATTTAAAAGTAAGTTATCTTCTTTTAAGTTTTTAACATGTTTCAGACAAGCTAGTTCTGTTCTTGTAATAATTCCCAACTAACTTGACAATATGCAGATTAGATCTTGTCTACAGGATGACCTTATTGAGTATCAATCTGTATTGATAACTTGCAACTCATTGCAACATTCATTTGTTACAATTCAAAACTTTTAGTTTTATCTCTACCTCTTTTTCTAGTACTGGCATTGGAAGCTAACAACAAATAAATAGTGATAAAAATATTAGAATATATAATTATATATTTGAGCATAAGTTTAATTGAAGGTATTAAAAATTAACAAACCTGCACTAGTATCTTTGTTGTTATTTGAAGCAAAAGGAAGTTGTTGTGTATGACTTTAAGGTGGACTATTATTCTTGCTGTGTTGTGGCAATTTACTAGAATTGTCTCTATTTCTTATGGCAAAAAAGAGAATATGATAAGAAAAAGATATATATTTAAATATATATATATATATATTGACTTGAAGGCATAAAAAATTCAAACCTGCGTGACTAAATTCATTGTTGTTTAAGGTAGAATGTTTTTGTTGGCTAGGAATTGAATTTTTTTACATCAGTTGATTATCTAGTTAAAGTTGTACATTCCTTTATTCTATAATTTTTACAGCAACCACCTTCTTCCCATTATTTCTAACAGATGTCATTTTATTAGAAATATATAAGAAAGATACATAAATATTACTAACATTATGATACAACAATAGAAATAGATTTTTCATGATACATTCAATCATCATAATCAAGATACATTCAATCATTAACATTAATCGCATTAATAAGATAAATGTTACGAGCATTACAAAAAGATAGCACAATCATACTTACGAGCATATATTGATATATATCCTAATCCAAGGTCCTTTAACAACTTTTTTTTTTTTGCTTCATAGTAAGATTTGGACAATTGTGGTCAATCGGTAATACATCATTGAGCAACTCAATCAATATGTTAAAAGATTTGTTACTCCAACTATTATATATCTTCAAGTGCAACAACTTCACAATAAAAGACAATTGTTTGAAATTAGAGCACCTTTGATATAATTCTTCTTGAGCTACTTTTAATAACTTCGCAAAATTATCTTCTATAATTCTATGAAATGTATTAAGTAAAGTATTATCATCCATAGTCTCCATATAACTCCCCAAATCCTCTGGCATTTCTCCAATTCCACCATCTACATCATCATTATTATCACTTTCATTTACATCATTATTGTTATCCCCTTCATCACCCATATTAAGACTTTTAACATTACTTGCTTCATAACGTTCACCATGATAAATCTATCAAGTGTAGAACTTATCTATGCCTTAAATTAGCAAGTCATTATATACCAAATCTTGACTTTGATTATTGAAATTTATGCAATCAATGTATGGACAATGAATTTCACATTCTAAACCCATTTGAACTTTTACAAATATCATGGAAGTCTTCACTCATTCTAAATATTGATTGACCCATTTATGATGAATCATCCAACTTTTGTTCGTATAGCTATACATTTATAAGTAAGTTACTAAATTACTGAATGCAATTTAAATTGTAAATATCATAATGGTAAATCAAAATTGACATACCAAGCTTGTATTCTACCAAAGAATGCAATTGGTTAGCATACTGCGACAAGTAATAAGATATATGACAATATATTATTACAATAAGCATATGGTGAGAAACTCTATTTAATAGAAAATAAATGGATTCTGGTGTCATTTAATATGTATTTGAAATAGAAAATAGGAAATAGGAAATAGGATAGTTGAATTAGGATCAGTGTTTATGTCGTATATGGAATAGTTACTTTTAATTTTTCCTCTTAATATATGTATACTATTTGACATACGAAATAAACACTAATCCTAGTTGAATTAGGATTAGTGTTTATGTCATATGTCAAAAGGCATTATGAAGGAGGAGGGAGTCATGAATATCAGTCAACTTGTTAGTAGTTAAATTCAAAGCAAAGTTGTCCTTATCCATTTGCTAAATTTCTCGCTCACCACACTTTAGATTATTCTAAACTCTCATCATTAATGAGCAATACAAACTTCTTTTTTCGATTGTACAACTCCTTTAAGATTTTTAATAAATAAAAATATTTAATTAACTTAAGTTGCATCATTTAGTGAATCATCATTTTCCTTTCTTCAAAATTCTTTCAAAACTTAAAAAGTTCGAGTGAAAAAAAAGAGTTAACAAGCCTTTAAATAACTTAAAATTTACTTAAGGAGCTAATATTACTATCTACTCCTATATAATAACACTTGTACCTATACATTATTGTCTCTAACCATGGTCTCAACTATGTTCTAATTAGGAAAGAGTAGTTCTCAAAAGCCTATCTATTATATGAGTAAAGCATTATAAGGATTAGATTTTAGATACTTGAATTTAAAGAAAGAAGCCTATATGTTAGTTATTAACATTAAGAGGCTTACACTGTACTTTCAGGCTCATTCCATTAATGTATATATAAGCTTGCTTCAAAGACATATACTTTATAAGAAAAATGTTTTGAGGAAATTGGTGAAATAATTGATAGATTTTAGAGAATTCAACATTAGTTAGTCTTAGAAAACTCTTCAAAATCGTAATTTATCATAAGATTTATGCTAAAGATGTTAACTTTCATAAAATAAGATAACAAAGAGTCCCACCACTCTGGACAACTCATATTGCATTACCAAGGAAAGTCCTCAAAGAGATTGTTAGAATCATTAAAGCATTTTTATGGTTAGGTAGAACTGAACACTCAAGGAATGCAAAGGTAAAATGGAGTGAGGTTATGATTCCAAAAAAGTATGGAGGCCTTGGGATCGTTTCTATCTCTACCGTGCAAAAAGTTCTAATGAGTAAAAGGCTTTGGCAGCTATATACTAATCTTAATGCCCTCTGATCAAGTGGATCCTGTTAACTCAAGGGTTATATTTAACGATTTTGATGATATCTTTATAACATTACAAAATTCAAACTAGATTTATTTCCTTGTATAGACAATGATATAATTCTTAAAATGACATAAAACCATACGATAATTTCTTCATTTCTTGTAAAAACCTTCTTCATGAACTTGCCTATTCAGAAATAGTTCCATAACATCTGGAGGTTTTCTTTAATGAATTTGAATAATCAGCTCCAGAAGCATTGACAGAACGTTCTTCTTAACGTCTAACTATCGAAGAAAAGATATCGTAGATTAAGCAATGACTAGTAAAGGAAAATGTCTACGTAAGGAAGAGCCACTGCATTTAGGAAACGCACAAGACTTGCAAAATATCCTAGCAGCATCAATATTCTTGAAAGTCTTATCAAATTCTTTGTGCCTTAGAAAGTGAAATTGCTCTATTGAAGGAGACTGTTAAATCCTCTCTCTATATATTTTTTTAATCACAAACACGAAACAAAAAATAAAAAGATCACAAAATAACTGAAAAGAAACCAATTATGAACAAATATATAAAAACACCAACTAAATTATAAACAAAAACTAAAATATCGTACTCTCTGACAACGGCGTCAAAATTGACCGCACATCGTAACGTCTAGGTCGATCTCACAGAAAGTGTGTGTAAAGTTGTTGAAATAAAATTAATCAGTGTTTAGGTTTAGGGGATTTTGATTTTATAAAGAAGAAAATAAAATGAAACTAACTAATAAAAACAAATTAAAGAAAACATGCGAAAAATGATAAAAATAAGGAATTCGATAGGAATTTGGTTCTTTAGTTCAATCTCAGCCTACACACTAATTAAACATATTTACTTGATTTGTTGTTCTTAAACCTCTCCTAGCAACTATTAATCGTAGGTTAATAATTAACCCGAGTTTTACCTTAAGTAGTGTTTTCTCAAGATATGATCGTTAATTAAACCTAATCACTTAATAACCTATGATATGATCTCTAGATTTAATTAGGTAGCAACATTACGAATTAGAAAAACTGATTAATCATGACAACAATCACATACGATGCGTCATTTAACCTAGGTCATGTTATCCCTATTGATTACATATAATTAGTCGCTACACATGAATTTCAACATAACAATTACAAATTATATCGAAATTCTAGCAACGAGCTTGCAAATAAATGATTCAATGAATGCATTAAAATCATCTTTTCACAATACCTAATGGGTTCATACATAAATAACTGAACAATAACGAGAATACGATTATCTATACACAAAACCTAAATCAATTAACATAGGATACATAATCAATTTATAATGAAAGAAAGAAACAACAAAACAGTGAAATACACTTAACTCAGGTCGTCGACGTCGATGTCACCTCCAAACCAGCATCGGGACGTTACCCTTCCATGGGTCTCTCCCAGAAAAATGTTTCAGCCCCCATTCAAATAACCCTTATCGAAGACCCCTAGTAGCTCCCCTTCACTGCGCCTTCTCTCTCTAATTGCTACTATTCTATTTGCTCTCCCTATTATTCACTGATATGATAAATTAACTCTTTGGTCCATCTTCCTATTCACGCAAAACCCTCAAGGCATGAAACACTTCGCATATGCATTGCATTGAATGCATACGCTTGGGTTCAATGCAAAATGTAGATGTATGCGTTCCCTTGAATGTATACGCTTGCGTTCAACGTAAAACGCAGATGTATGTGTTGAGTTTAACGCAAACTTTTCCCAGTTATGATTGTGTTGTTGTTTTCTTGTTAGACATTGTTGTGCTGCATGTCGTTTTGGTTCTCCTTATGCCTAAACACTACCGTATTGTTGCAACTTCCCTTAGCTTTTGTTCTTCTTTTCTTCTCCTACTATGCTGCCATTAATTCATGTAAATTACATGTATTCCATGCACAACTTTTCTACTTCTTTGCCGTGAGCAACTTGAAATTTTCTTGTTTGTGTTTTCTTTTTTTTCCCCTTCTTGTCTTAATTTTCTTCTTGTTGTTCTATGAAGACAAGTGAAAATTAATCTTTAAAAAATAGCCCAAATATCATGCCTTTGACTCACTTTAGCTCTATCACTTTCGAAATGTGCCTAAAACCACATATGAATTAAAGTGAGTATCTTAAGCAATTTTATATCATTAATCGCTAAGTGTTATCAAATAATAAAACAATCAATTAAGCATATGTCACTAGAAATTATGCTTAGTGTATGCCTTTGCACACGTTTTCAATTAGATCCAAAAGAAAGCCATTTTCAAGTAGTCAAGGATCTTTTGATATCTTCACGAAACAATGGAATTCGGACTATGGTATCCAAAAAATGATTGTTTTAACATAATTGGCTATTATGATGCAGATTACGTAGGTGATAAAGTCGATCGAGAAAGCACAAGTGGTCACTATCAATTTCTTGGAGGTTGTCTAGTTTCTTAGTCTTGCAAGAAACAAAATTGCATAGCTCTTTCAACAACTGAAGTGGAATATATAGCAGCTACCAGTTGTTGTGCTCCATATCAAATATTATGGATGAAGCATCAACTCTAGGATTTCTTTATGAACTTTAATAATATTCCCATAATAAGTGATAATACTAATGCAATAAATCTTTCAAAAAATCCTTTGCATCATTCTAAAACTAAGCATATATAAATTAAGAATCATTTTCTTAGAGATCATATTTTAGAAGGAACCATTGATCTTTTGCATGTTAATATTGAAATTCAAGTAGCTGATATTTTCATTAAGCCATTATCTGAAGATATATTTTTTGTGTTAAGAAAAGAACTTAGTATGTGTAGACTATCTAATGTTATTTTTGTATAATTCTTTTATACTACTTTTTGGCAAGCTCCTTCTAGTTCAAACCTTTAGTAGGCTCCTTCTAGTTTAGAAGACTCCTCTCAATTTTGAGACCTCCTCTTAATTTAGTAGGCTCTTTCTAGTTTAGAAGGCCCCTCGTATTTTTAGAAGGATCCTCTAAGTCTGACAGAATAGGGTAGACGTGTCCTAAAAAGGAAGGTTTTTATGATGTCGTTTCAGATTTTCAAAATGCACCTGTTATTCTGACA
>JANITX010000001.1:40571591-40583129 GCA_027564395.1 Erythroxylum ulei
TATGATGTCGTTTAAGATTTTCAAAATGCACCTGTTATTCTGACAATGCTCTGTATATGTCTGAAAAAAGATACGCAGACGATCATACTTCCTCTTTTAGCATGTACGACTGCCCATTCTCTCATGAAATCAACACTCAAGAATCATTTAATATACTAGAAACAAACTTCTATTCTACTCTTCGTTGTTCTTTTCTCAAAAGCGTCGTTCTTTTTCTCTCTGCACCTTAACTTTCTGCCTTCTCTTTGTTCTTTCCTCCAAAAAATCCTAAACCTCAATGGCATGAAAAAAAATCAAAGGGATAGAAGAAAACTATGGCTTCAACTTCCTGCCATGAACAAACTCTCGTCTGTGAGTCCTCTTCTTTGTCTCCAATAGTAGGTTCTTTGAACACTCCTACTAAACCTATCTCTATTTCCTTTAAGCCCCAAACTTTAGAAACACCCTTTCAGGAAACTATAAAAGAGAAAAAAAAAAGGATAGATTTTGGCTATGCTATCCTTTAAATCAAACTCAAACTCATCCTCTAAAAACAATGAACCCTTAGTCGAACAACAATTTGTTTTTGACTTTAGTGGAGGAGTAGGATGAGGAGGAGGAGGAGGAGGAGGAGGAGAAGAAGAAGAAGAAGAAGAAGAAGAAGAAGAAGAAGAATCCTTAACTGAAGAGGAGCAAACAAGAAAAGTAAGATTTCATATATTCATTCTTACTCCTTCCACTACTCTTAAAACTAATCTTAAGGATAAGAAAGTGCCTAAAGTGCATTAGGTTGTAAATGATGACGGATCAGATGAAGAACCGATTCCATTAATAAGGAGACAAAAGACAAGAGCAAGTGTGGCAAAACAAACTGTACAAGAAGAAACTCCTCAGGCCAAAAAGAAAGAGGAAGAAGATTCACAAAAAAGAAAAATAGAAGAGATAAGAAAAGGCAAACCGCCTATGATTGAAGAAAAGAATAAGGACCTAATTGCTATGGATGAGCCAGTTTTTGAAGAAGCCAATTTTGAAGAAATCCTTAAGGACAAAAGGACAAAATCAAAGAAACTCACCATACCTTAGAAGGGAGAGTCCTAAACACCAATGAAATTGTTTCAGTCGATGGAAGTTAAAGTAAGGTACAAAATGCGCTACAAGAAGAGAAAGGTGGTAGGTGGGCGCATCTTGCCTCCCAATCTTTTTGATGAAATAGGTATTCCAATCTCTTCCTTTTTAATTGTGGTTGGATGGGAAATTATTGTGAACTTGAATGAAACAATGTTTGATGACCTAGTTAGATGTTTTTACACACATATGAGAAAAGAGGAAATTGATGGAAAGCTAATAATTTCTTGGGTCCATGAGTGAGAGATCTTGATCACAGAAGAGATTTTGGCAAACATTATGGATATTCTTTCCGTAGATAGGACTGATCTTCCTTGTCATAAGTGGGACATTGCTGACCTTGATTTAGGAGAGGTTGTAGAATTTATATATCTACACATCGAGAATGCCCATGAGGGAAGACCCTTGTGTAGACACTTGAACCTACTGCTAAGATGTCTTGCATCCATTTCCGCTACTTCAATATTTCCAAGGAGTAGCTCAGTAGAAAGGTGTAGTCTTCTGGATATGTATGTAGTCTACAATCTCTTAAAGGGAAACAAAATGAACCTCCCAACAATGATTCTGAAGTTTATGGTGGACAAAGGAAGTCACAAGAATACAACAGGTGATCTGCTATATGGGATGCTATTAACCAAATATTTTGCCTACTATGGAGTGTCTTTTGATAGTCTAGATTAGCATGCACCAAGTAAGTTCCATTCTTCTATTCCCTACCAATTCAAGTATAAGCTAAAAGACAATATGTGGGTTAAGAAGAAAATTGAAAGAGCAACAAACCTTTTGGGACCCGCTCCATAAAAATCAGCCCCTATGACACCCCAGAGCTTCAATGATCTGATCCTTCAACATCTGAAGGAACTTCTCTCTAATTAAGATTAAATGCATAGACAAATAGACAAAATGCAAAATCAGATCATTGATATGCAGATCTTGCTTAGAAAAATTTCTGAATCCTCTTAATGACTCTATTTCTTAATGTCTTTGGTTTTTTAATGACTTATGATATTGTTTGATGCTTTAGATGTTTTTTCGCTCTATTTTTTTGATAATGACAAAGAGGGAGAATAGTTAATGATACACATTGCATGCATCTTGTTTTGAATATGCGATATATTTTCAATTGCCTTGATAATATATTTGTTATTGATGATATTTTTTGCTAACTAATTCCTGTTGAAATGTTGTTAAAATTATGAAGTTTAAATCTGTGATACACAAATGATAGACTCCCTCCTTTAGAAGTCAAGCTCCTTCTTTTTATAACTATGAGTAAGAACATATAAAGTTTATAGGAATCTTTCGAAATTCTTTACTGTTATTTGAAAATTGAAACTATATTTATTATTATTTATCATCATCAAAAAGAGGGAGATTGTTAGCTCAAGGGTTATGTTTAATGATTTTGATGATAACTTTATAATATTACAAAATTCAAACTAGATTTATTTTCTTATATAGGCAATGATATAATTCTTAAAATGACATAAAACCATACGATAATTTCTTCATTTTTTACAAAAACCTTCTTTAGGAACTTGCCTATTCAAAAATGGTTCTATAACATCTGGAGGTTTTTTTAGTTGAATTCGAATAATCAGCTCTGGAAGCATTGATATAACGTTCTTCTTAAATAATTTGATTTTTGATTTCTTATTTTATGCACAATGGATTCGCCTGGAACAATACATTATTTTCTTTTAATCTTTCTCATAATCGATCTGATATTGGGGGGCTGGGTATCATAGATTAAGCAACGACTAGTTGAGGAAAATGTCTACTTAAGGAAAAGTCACTGCATTTGCGAAACGCACAAGACTTGCAAAATATCCTAGCAGCATCAATATTCTTGAAAGTCTTATCAAATTCTTTGTGCTTTAGAAAGTGAAATCACTCTATTGAGAGAGAATGTTAAATCCTCTATATATTTCTTATTGAGAGCTCGAGTTTTGTAAAAACTTTACAAGTGTGGAAGGTTGAAGAACCTTGAAAAATATATACTTTTGAGCTTGAAGAGGCTTATGAAAATTTACTACTTGGATTTTATAATGAAATACTCAATTTGAATACTTAACTGGACATAGACTTTGTTATAAGCCGAACCAGTATAAATTGATTGTGCCATTCTTTCTCTCTTCCTAACTTTTAAATTTTTGCATTATAAGTTTGTGTTTTCAAGAGACTCCTTCAGTTTTACAATATAGTCCTTCTATTTTTCTATCACAAGAGGTTCCTTTCGTTTTTGAGCGTTAATAGGTTCCTATCGATTAAAAGGCTACTTTTGTTTTGAGCGTTAACAGGCTCTTATTGATTAACAGACTCCTTTCGTTTTTTATCACTAGCAAGCTCTTATCAATTAGCAGGTTTCTTTTCTTTTGAACATTAGCAGGCTCCTTTCACTTAACATGATCCTTTTGTTTTTAACATTAACATGATCTTTTTGAAAGTTGATAGGACCTTCCTATTTATATATTTATTTTTGTTTATAAGGATATTATCTTTTTAAAAGTATCTTCTAAATTTTTTTTACACAATTCACCCGCTATTACGAGTGTTTGCTTTATCAGATCCATGAGTATCACATTATGGGGAGTTTTTTTGGATTCTTACCCAAATGATGAAGATTCATGATATTGTTTATTCTTACATTAAACACAGGATTGGAAATGGGGAAAGAACTTGTTTCTGGTATGATAACTGGCTTGACTTGAGCCCCATTTTTCTCGACCCTCAGGTACAACACTTGAGAAATAAAATCCCTTTTAATCTTAAAGTATCTTCTTTGATTTTCAATGGTCAATGGAGTGGGACTTTTGGAGGCTTTGACACTTTAGCTCAATATTTCGCTCACTTAGATAATGTGCAGCTGAATGACTCCATCATTTCATCACCAGATTTGAGGAAAATTCTCTAACAAATTATGTCATCAGATCCTTGCATGAGGGTTAATTGAAGTATCTTGGTCTTCTCTCTTATAGACTAATTCCATTCACCTAAAAGCCTCCTTTATCTGCTGACTTGCAATTAAAAACATACTTAAGACTAAAATTCAATAGCATGACATTGTAGATTCAACTTGTATGTTATGTACATTGGTAGTTGAGGACAGGGACCATTTCTTTTTTCTATGTAGATACTCAAAAGTAGTCTGGAGCAGGATTTTGCACATGATATTAGGTAATGGTTACACTTATACTTGGGAACATACATTGACTTGGGCCACCAGGAACTCTGCAAAAGGTATGCCTAATGCGATACTCTACAAAATTGCATTTACCACAACTATCTACTTCCTATGGCAGGAATGCAACTGTAGACAATTTTCCAGCCTAGAAGAGGATCAATATCTACTAGCGGACAAGATCATTAACTAGATTAGAGCGGCATTAATTGGAAAAAATTTACAGTTTTCTCTTTCCTTAGATATGAGACGTCAGTGGAATCTTTAATGCGGATTACTATGATATACAACTAATCTCATCTTGTAATATACTAGTCTGTACAAAGCCTGACTTGAACTCATTGTAATATTGTAATAGTTTTGTCTATAGATAATCCAATATTCAATCTCCGAAAAAAAAATAGTCCCACGACTTACAACAAACATCTAGTATGTACATTATACATGTAATTCAAATTAAAAATTATTGAATATGCAATTTAATTATGGCCCACCAACTCAATGATGTCTATGAGATAAAAGATGAAAATGTTTTTAAAAAGTAAAGAGAACTTTAGGCTGTTGACATAAAATCTAGTACTAATTATTGACTTAATATTGTGACAGCAAAACTACAAAACAAATCAACTGTGAAAAATAGGACCTAATGTATGACCACTCCCTAGTTTAACAAAATGATCAGTTGAAATTTTTCTAAGCAAGAACATGATTAGTAGTATGGCATTTCCTTAATCATAACAACCAATAAAAAAATTGTATTCACTAATAACATAATTATGTCCTAAGTTATTTTTGAAATGTTACATGGAACTAAACATTAAGCATCGCTTTACTTTAGCGGCATATCCTTAGGCCAATAACCAACCTGAAGTAACTAATATAATCCTATTGCAAGGATAGAAATCGAAAATTGAGGAAGAAAAAAGCACTTGGACTTAAAAGTTGTACAATATTATATAGACTTAACGAAAAAATCCAAGATTGCCTACAAGGGAGATGCCATTAAACTTAGCTTAGATAAGGCTTTAGTTACAGTATAGCTGAGCCTACTAAGTCCAAAAGTGTAGGTATACAATGAGTAGGTGACCAACGAGCTCTATAAAATAGAGTTGGATTTTTATTAAAGGTTGCAAGTTGAACATATATATTACTAATGAAGCATACAAATAATTCGTGAAAATTGATTATGGTTATTTAAATTCAAAAGTTCAATTAAGTTTTCTTCATCATAATATTATTATCCATAACTCTAGACAAATGCACTTATCACTTAGTGATAATATAATGGTGAATAGAGTGTTAATTTTACAAGGAAGCTGTGAAGATAATTAAGTCCACTGCCTTACCATTAACTAGCCAGTTAATAAATAAATGATATGTTTTAATGATTGAATTTAAACAATAAAAATATACCTATGAAGAATGAATAGCCACTAGAATCTACACAAAGCAAATAATCAAGGTGAGAAATCGGATATGTATAACCAGTTAGATAAGACTCCCCCTATCGTTATCTTTATATCATGATTCAATAACTCAAGCAGATTTTATTAATTGAACTAGAAAATTTCTTTATCCAATGAAAACTCCTTTAAAATGTAATAAAATTTGTAAAATTTCTTAAAAGGTTTAATATTATGTATGTATATAGTTGTTAAAATTTGCCGTAAATATCATCTTAAACTCTTGCAAAAAGATGAATAGGACACTGGGCTGCCTATTAACAACATGTGCACCAAATAATACTAACACTTTAAAGCTCATAAACAACTCAAATATGGGGAAGACGTTGGAGCAGCCTTCACACCAAACAACACGAGCACTTTAAAACTCACAAATCACTCAAATGTGGATATGACACAAGTTTTCCAATTTGTAGCATGCATACTGAATAAGATGAAAGCTTTAAAGCTCGCAAACATCTCAATCTAACATGCATTTTGAGATACATGCCTGTCTTATTGACATAACATAGAAAAATGACAAAAGTTTGCAACCTGCTTGCATGCCTACTCATAACTTTCAATTGATAAAGTACAAAGTTGTTTTAATGTTAATTGCTAAAGCAGATCGAGAAGGAAGACTTTATGGATTCTCAAATGGTGTGGACTTGGATTAGAAAGCTTTTGATTGTTTCTCTCGAAATGATATGTAGTTCCATATCAATTGTACCTTAATTTCCAGGAAGCTAAGATATTTATTGCCCATCTCAGTCTCAGGATCATACTTCTGTTGGACAATTTTGTCCTTTCCCATAAAGTTGGAAAACTATTAATTGCATTTTTTTAGTTTTTAAATAAATTATCGGTTAAGTTACATAATTTGATCTACATAAAAATAATAAAGTGGCCCAATAAATGATCTAAATTAATGAGTCGAAGCCCGTGTGAAAAATGGATTCCTTTTAGTGTGGACCTGGTCTATATCGACCTTGTGATGGGGAAGCCCGATATGGAAGCTATATAAAAGTTAGGGTCCCCTGCAGTTGCTCATATCAATCGTAAGTATAAGGAATCTCTGACCCGTTAAGAGAGCTTACATATTGAGAAAACTATAGAAAGACTTAGCTCGTGTCTCGGTAAACAATTTCCGTAAAGATCCTGGAGGTTCGTGATCGTTTGGAGCTTGAAATCGGCAAAGGAAATATAGATGGAACCAAAATCGAGGTATTTCACATACCTTCATTTTTAATCCTTTTATGTTGATCCTGACTATGTAATAAGGTCTATATTACGTATTACATATGGTATCAGAGTGGTAACGTGATTGGATCGCTGGAAACGAAGACTTTTCAGTTTTTCATCTCATATGGTTTTCCTCCAATTTTGATTTGTTTTTCAACTTTTTACGTATATAATTACATAGAAGTGGTATACATAAGGCTAGCTATGAAAAACGGGTCGAAAATGGGCTAAACATAGACGTCGAAAATCACCTCCGGCGTTGGTGGGTGACGATAGGCACCGGACCTGCTATAGTAATGCGGGGTGTCAACGTATTGCGTATGACGTGCCGACACGTTGCTCCATAGAGCAAAGGACGCGTGTTGCACATGCAGCGCATGCGTGACTCGTTACCCGCACTCCCACGAGCGTGGGACGACAGACGTGTGCCGCACACACCCCTATTCGGGTCGTCCACGTGACAAACCAGATGGGAGATACATAATGTACGCGCTATACAACGACTCACGTACTATGCGTGGTGTGCATGCACCAGACACATCTGACACGCATCAGCATAGGCGGGTACAGCGCACCCACAGGCCCGTGCCATGTGCACTAATGTGATGCTCCATATCAGCCAGCTAACGTTATGCTAACGTCAGCCGTCCAAACTCTACTACAATAAAGTTCGAAAAAAACACAAAAATTTCAGATTTCCCGTAAGAGTACCCCGGGGTGTTTTGGGTCAGTTTCTGGGTTCGAAAAATTTATAAAGTAAGTTTTTCTATTTTTCTGGATTTGTTGCATTAGTAATAAATTAAAGTTTAACTCAAGGAAAAGGAATTAAGGTATTCAGAATCCGATTTCGAATGAATTTTCATGCTTCAGACATCGTATGAGGGAGATACATGAGGTTCTTATGTCTCGAGTCTCATATTCAGTGTTCAGGATTGCATGATAGTAGATCAGAAAAGGAATTAAGACATTCTAAAGCCATTTTTGAGTGAAATTTAATGCAAAGAACTTTTCATAAGGGAGATACATGAGGTTCTCGTATCTTGGGAGGTCGGTTCAGTATCTGGTGATGCACGATAGTCACTTTACTGAGATTTTTCTTTTACAAAAGTCTCAAATTAAGTTTTCTAAGAATGTCTTCAGCACGAGTGTGTGACAATGAGATGTGCATTCGAATTTTTACATTTACTAATGTTACATTGTCACATTCCACATGCCTATAAGGAATGTAAGGATAACATAAAGAAGCATCCCTTGTGTTTGTGGATTTTTTGAGTGCTGATGAGAAAGTAGTCACCAAAATGGCCTTTTAAGTCAGTATTTTGAATTATTTTGCTTGCATGTTGGGGGTTGTCTCTGATTTTATGTTTGGTTCTTCTGCTCAAAGGTATGGACCTTACATAACATTTTGAGATGTGCATAAAGACATTAAATGGAGGAAAGTTATTGCTCAAGTGATCTATTCACCCAAAGGTGGTAGTGTCATAAGAGTTGATAGTTTGTACTGTGATCGTTTTTATGTGTGGAGATCTAATTGCATATATTATATATTCATCTCAAAGGTGTTTCATAATATGTGTGATTGGATTTTCAGTAAAGATATTATTTAATGGCTTTAGTATCGCTGTTATCCTACATTTGTATTGATTTAAAGATTATTATCTTGAAGTCACCTTTTCAATCAACAAAATTAATGTCACCATTAAAACCCTGTCCGGTTTCAATACAAAGAAGTGGACGGAGGATTTATTGAATGTTATGGAGATAGCTGAGGTTGATATGACCATAAGGACGGATAGGTCATCTCCATTTACATCCATGACCTTGAAAACTTATAAAGCAGCCTATAAAGCTTGAAATCGGCCTAACAGATTATATCTAATGACCATTAAGAGATTCATTCCTAACCATCTACAAAGTGGATTTCCGGATACAGACATAGCGAAGGAGTTTCTTGATAATGTCTCCTAGAGATACACAGTCACATCTAGTGTTGAGATAAGTGCCGTGATGAAATAATTATTCTCCATGAGGCATATAGGAGAAAAGGGGAGTAATGAAGTACATATCAAGAATAATTCATCTTCACAGTAGATTGACGATTTTGGGACTTCAATGCTTTGAGCCCATTGTGTTACTAAGGAGGAGAAACTCAAGTTTGGGAATCCTACAACCCTCAAAGTAGTTTAAGGGAAGACAAAGATGAAGCTCGCTAAGTTCGAAGGTAGAATGTTCAAATCTTCTCCACATGCTGATGTTGATCAAACAAGTGTTAATAAAGGTCCCTATGACATAAAGAAACCAGAGTATGAGGTTTAAAGGAAAGACTGAGACCATCAGATTACTCTTTGGTTTGTCAATTATTAATCTAATTTACGATAGTCGCATTAGGTACTTGGTGGATATTCAGTGGAACAGCTGATCAAGGTGCTTCCATAATCCAGTGGTTCATATCCAGGAATAAAGGAAAGGAGAAACTGATGGTTACTGAACCTTTTGTAAGGTTCATTTGGGTTTTACACGACACATTTTATATATGATCTTTTGATCAATTTTGGACAATGAAGGTTGACGTTTTGTATTTAATACTTCTGTTGTACAGTTGTTGTTTAATGCAAAACATAATGGTACAACTTTCTTATCATATGGTTTGTATAGAATGTGTCTTACCCTGAATTAGATAAATGCTTCTTCATATCTTGCTAAACAAATTATGAAGGACCCTGATGAATGAGAAGTCATACATAGTTTGGCATAAAAGTTTAAGCCACATTTCTAGAGCTAGGGTTGACAGATTGATCAAGAAAAGCATTTCCTAATTCTAGATTGTGATGATCTGGGAACATGTGCTGACTGTTGCAAGGGTAAGTTGACTAATAAGTATATTTAGGTCAACTAATGCTTCTGACTTGTTGAGTCTGATACGTACGGATATCGGTAGTCCTTATACAATTGCATTATGCAATTCTAAATGTATTCTGACATTTGTTGATGATTATTCCTAATATAGTTATGTGTTCTTGCTTAAAGATTGAAGGTTGAGAACCAGTTGGGAAAATTCATCAAAATAGTCAGATTTGACCATGGAGGAGAATATCATGGCAAACATGGTGTTTCGGAACTTTAAAAGATCTGTTTGCCAGATATTTGGAATCAGTCAGAATAGTGACTTAATTCACTATGTCGAGTAGTTCTAAACTAAATGGTGTGTTGCTGAAAGGCATAAGTGCACCCTAAAGGACTTAAAAAAAGTCAATGCAGGACAGGACTGTTCTACCTAATTATCTAAAAGTTGGAAAACCCAGCCTTACACACATTTATGTATAGGGCTGCCCTATTGAGGTAGTATAATCCTTATAAAGGAAGATTGCAAACTTGTTTTGCTATTACTATTTAGTAAGATATCTTGACCACTTTAAGGCTACAACTTTTACTGTAGAGAAAGAGGGACCGGAATAGTAGAATCACAAATAGTTAAGTTTCTGGAATACTATGTCTATGATGATGGTGGGCCCTTTGACCCTTTGGATGATAATAGGGTGGATACTACAGTTATTACGTAACCGCTACTTATACAATTAGATCAGGTGGATCTAGGTCTTTGTACCGTCTCTGTATAGGAATAGGAACCTATACTTGTAGACAAAGAGGTTCCTGGGAGTACAAGATCTAATACAATTAAATAAATCCATTGTAGTGAGATGACTTGCGATCCCATCTGATTACATGGTCTATCAGGTGTATTGGACTATGTTATTAGACATATTACGGATCCAATTACTTTTACAAAAGCTATTTCTGGACCCAATGCGGATGTGTGGTAGGATGCAATGAATGATGAGATGCAAGTCATAGAGCATAGTAAGGTATGGGAGTTAGTTGATTTATAGCAGAACTTCAAACTCGTCAGTTGTAAATGAAGTTTTAAGACTTAAAGGATTTCAGGTTATAGCTTAGTGGTTTATGGGCTCGCTCAGTTGCTTGACGGTTCACTCAGGGAGAAAGGTTGACTTTATGTGGTCTTTTCTCTTGTATCCTCGTAGGATACATTTTGAGTTATTAAGGCAATTGTAGCTTATAATGATATAGAGTTACATCAAATGGATGCCAAAATTACGTTTCTGAGTAAAGACCTTTATGAAGTGGTCTATAAGGTACAACTTGAAAGATTTCATGATCCATATAGAACTGACATGGTTTGCAAGTTATGCAGATCAATATATGGTTTATATCAAACCTTTCGAAAGTGATACCTTACATATGATAAGGTTTAGCCTTTTTTGGCTTTATGGAAAATAAAGCTAAAAAGATGCTTATACTATGAGGTCAAAGGGTGCAAATTTATCTTTCTATTACTGCATGAGGACGATATATTGTTCATGTCAAATTACTTGACCATATTGTATGAGGTTAAGCAACCTTTGGTCAAGAAATTTGACATGACGGACCTTAGTGTAGCATCTTCTGTAACATCCCGCTTCCGTAGAACGGGTGTTAGTGTACATGCCTTTAGGGCTGTCCTAGATTAATCGGTACCGGAAAACTGATTACTGAACGGACTGACTGCACTGA
>JANITX010000001.1:40703660-40718800 GCA_027564395.1 Erythroxylum ulei
ACATATAATTTAATTATAAAAATTAAATTATTAATAATTTTTATTGATAATTAATTTTAATTTATTAAATATATAATGTTGAATTAAATTATTCTAAATTTTATTAAATATTAAATAATAAATATTTAAATGATAGTAAATCAGGTGATGAAAAACAAAAACAAGAAACAAAAATTACTTTTATAAATTTCGTAATTTTTAAAAATTGGATAAAAAACTAAAACCAAAAATTAAAACTAAAAATTTAAATAAAAACATTTTTTTTTCTAAATTTAAAATAAAAATAGAATCAAACACCCTTATTTTCTCCAGACTCCAAGCAAATTCTGCAAATGGTCCCAAGTACAACCTGTACAGTTGAACAGAACCTGAATTCAGGAGTTTCTTGTCCAGTCACAGATTTTACAATATCAAACTTCTGCCAGTTTAAATTCTAGCTGTTGACTTCTGGCTAATTAGGCGTGATAATGGACTATACCCGCTCCAACCCCTGTCTTTTTTAGACTTGGGCTCGAGCCTGAGTTGGCTTGGTCTGATCCTCAAATTAGGACTCAGGCTGGGTCGGCCGATGCTCGGCTGGATCCGACCATAATTTCTCAAGGTAAGCAGCCTCTACGTGGGGAAGTACATTATCAGATGAAGATCTGAAATTTACATATAAATATTGCAGATCGCCAATGTCTTGTAGTTCGATAACCTTTACATTAAGAATGAATGTTTCGTCTAGTTAAATATCTAAAATTTATATATTTTAAAGAAAGTTTATTATTAAACGATCGTCAAATTTAAAAATATTTCTCTCAAAACAAAATTTAAAATTAATTGTAAAATTTAAAATAGATTAATAATTAAATTATATTATTCTTTCGATTATTATTTAATTAATAGTAAATATGATTATAAAAAATAATAATAGAAAGCAAAATCATTTTATAATTTTCATAAGTTATAAAAAATTAAAACAATTATTCAACCATTAACACGTAGAATATACCTTATTACATGTCTGGGATAGTTCATGATAGGGTAAAAACAAAACAAATGTGAAATATCTGATTTTAGTTCCATTTAGAGTTCCAAAGTAGTTTCCAATGCCAAACGAGCTCCAGTCTTCTCAGCACAGTTGAGGAAGTTGATTACCGACGCTCGGTTAACGTAGTCTTTCTTCAGTTTTTTTAAGACGTAAGCACTCCTAACGGGTCAGAGAATTTGTATGCTTACGAATTATATAAGAAACTGAAGGAGACCTTAACCTTTATATATAGCTTCTATTTTGAGCTTTCCCATCACAAGCCTGATATGGGTCTGGTTCACACTAATTAGAATCAATTTTTCTCCCGAATTTTAGCCCATAATCTAAATCATTTATTAAGCTACTTTATTACCTTTGTTAAGATCAATTTATATAACTTAACTTATAAGTTATTAAAAGCCCTAAAATATAATTAATAGTTATCCAATTTATAGAAAAGGACAAAAATGTCCTACAATTTTTACTAACTTTATAATCAATTAGATTGGGATGGTCTCTGCCAAGTTTCAACCAAACCTACCCTCAATCTCTAACCACCCAGACTTGAGGCTCTTCACATATAAGTAAAATAATGTTGTCATTTTTACGTTTTTAATTAAAAACAAAAAAAAGCTTGGGTTAGGCACAGTTAAGATTAGACTCGAAGTGACTACCTCAAATTTGATTGGACCTTAGGCAGGACTCGAGTCTCAACAAAAACGGTTGTGCTAGGCTTAAATCTAGGTAGGGCTCGATCTCAGGCCCAAGTTTGGGCTTGTCTATTGCAATCCTTACAATAAGAACCTAAATAAGCTCTTAAAAAAAAAGTGAAAAGGATTAGTATTCCTCAATCCTAACATCATTCACTCAATTTTTTTTTAATACAAGGGAAAGAAAACAAAGCTGACTATCTCGCGAACCCTGCCCCTTGCGAATATAGGATTCTACGATACAGAGCTCCATTTAGGTCTCGGTAGAGGATTTCCAGAATACTTGTTGGAGGCTCCTGAAGTATATGCAGGGTCGACTCTGCTGAAAAGGCTAGATTAGCCAATCTATCAACATAGTGATTCCCTTCTCGATGTGTCTGCTTAAGCTACACCTCCTATGCTCGAAGCATTAATCCTCGGATACCTGTTATTAGAAAAGAATTCTCAGTCATATCGCTTATAGATGAGGATAGAATATTAATGACCTCTAAAGAATTCACTTCGACTATCACACGTTTATAGCCTCATTTCCATGTTAGCACACCAGAGTTCGGCAATTAGAGGATCGCCTACTCCTATATTCTGTAAAAAGCCTACACACCAGTGCCTTTGGCAAGTTCTAATAACGCTTCCTGCTGCTGCAATATTATATCTCGTTTTCACTGCATTAGACATATTAAGCTTGACCCACCCCTTTATGAGTTTGTTCCAACCTACTAAAGTACCCAAAGGTAGGATTGGTACTTGAAAGATCCAGTTTTTCGTTTCACTGCCCGTGTGATCTAATTAATATAATCCATGACAATTTTAATGGCCGCCACACAAAACTTGGCTCAAAGATGCTGGTATTTCTCCAATGTCAAAAAAACCAGTAAGCGACTATAAAGATGATAGCCACGCTGAAATAAGGAAGCACCTTCCAAGCTGTTGCACTCCTTCCAGTTGTCATTGCTTCGTAGTCAATTTGCTTTACATAAACTAGTATCCTTTCAGATCATGTTTTTAATGATGCTTCGGCTTTAGCGTTTGTGAATCTTTTCTTAAATTCTCGAAAGCTTGAAAGTGATAGATCATCAGAATTTACGTGGCCGAACTGTAAGCTTGTCTTCTGTCTAACATTTTGGACCCGCCTGACCTGAATTGTCTAAATTTTGGGCTCACGGGTCCAAATTGTTAGATAGAAGACAAGCTTACAGTTCGGCCACATAAGTTCTGATGATCTATCACTTTCAAGCTTTCGGCAAGACAATAACAGGCAGGCCCTTAGCTGTCGAAAGCAATTCCTTCTTACGTACGGATTAGTTAGGGCAGTTCTCCAACTACTTAAATCATCATTATGTATATTGTACCCACTTGAATCTCGATGTATATCGGTCAGAAAAAGATAGGAAAATAAGTTATACTATACTAGATTATTGTAAAATTTTGACTTAGTACTAGTTGCTACAAATTAATATAAAAATTGAAATATCAAATAAGAATTGTAATTTTAAAAAATATTGGAGAACTAAATTAAAAAAGTATTTTTTTAATATAAAATTTAATAAATTTAGATATTGAGTCAAAATTTGAAATATTTTTCAATTTCTTAGTTATAATAAGAAACTAAAATTCAATTATATAAAATTTGTAGAATATTTTATAATTTTAAGATTATTTTAAAATAATATTTGTTGAAGGCATTTTTATTATTAGAATGAGTGGCATTTTCTCTTAGTTTTTGCATACAATCATTAGGTTAAATATATATTTTTCCTGCTAAATTGTTTAGTTTACCTGAATTTGCATTTATAATTGTTCATGTTTAATCTGTAGGAAATGCGTTTGATTTTAATTGTAAAGAATCACAACAGTCCAAGGCGAAAATCAAAGAAGGCAGCTGGCGTGATTTATAGGGGTTGGAACATAAACACAAAAGAAAAGGAGGTTGGCAGCAAAGGATTGAAAAAATGCAGCAGCTAGGCATGAATGTGCATAAAATGTGGACCAAACAAAATTCATACAATAATAAGAGACAAAAAGATTAAGGCGGCGTTAGATGGTTGCAGCAGGAAAGCTAAAAAAAGGAGGCTTAGGCATGAAGTAAGCAGCAACATGTGGCGTGAAGGGGACAGTCCATTGGAGGAGATAAAAACGTTGAATGGAGAAAAGACAAGGAAATATTACGTTAAAGAAGCTGGTGCAAAAAAAAGGAATAAACAAGCTGATTAAACATTGATTAGAGGCGTGAATCAAGCAAGCAGCTGGTGGCCTCAAGACACGTTGAAGTTGATGGCTAGAAGAAAAACGTTAGCTGGTGCATGAACAATGGGTGGATGCATGGGCTGAAGAAGAGAAACTCACGTAGCAGCAGGTTGAGATAAAAGGGGACCACCACGCATGCAAGGAGAGGACAGCTCCAAGAGACCCACCACGCCGACTCTCCAAGAAAATAATGCATGAAGAAAAGAACCAACGCAGGAGCTGTTGCTAGTGGGCGGCTGTTAGAGACAAGAAAAGGAAAGCATGCAAAATGGAGGCGTGAGCTGAAAGGGAGAGAATAACGTTAAACATGCTACATACCTAAGGAGACCCACTGAAAAAGACATACACTAAAGTAAAATAACGCAAATGAGGGTTATTGGCTAAAAAGTAAAAAAAGAGAGAAACGTGGAAGCAAGGTGGAGAACAACGTTAAAAAAACAAAGAGAGGGAGTTGCTGGGTTTTTGACCATAACGCAATACACCAACAAAAAAAAGGGGGACCAGCTTGGAGGACGTTAGGGGGCCACACCACATACTCTCTAATTTTTTTACAACTCTCCACTCACTCTACATGGAGCACTAACGTTACAACACCAAAGGGGAGATCCACCAAGCACTCACTCGTTATTTTTCATTTCTCTCCACTCACTTGACATTTTTGGGAGCTCTCAACGTTACACATAAGAAGGACAACCAAAAACCAAAGAAAAGGGCAAGCAAAGAGAGGCTCCACCAAAGTTTCAGCTCTAAAGCCCCACAAAGCATCACTCATTATTGATTACTCTTACTCACTTTTACAAAGAGCTCAAAAAGGTACACCAGCAAGGAAGCTCTCAAAGTTACACCAATAGGGGGGTTTTTTGGGAATAACGTGACAGCACATATTCTCAAAGGTTACAACTCCAAGTGGGACACCAAGAGAGGAGCTAAAGTGGCAGTGTTGAAGACGCATACACAAAAGGAGGGAGGCACCACCAAAGTAACAACGCAGTCAGGAGATGCACCAACAGTGAGGGACACAACCATTGATTCCTAAACTCATTTATTTTTACATCTGTTTTTTGTGTCTTTCTATGTTGTTTGCTAATCCCGATTTATACAGTCTTCATCTTATTATGAGTGAGTAGTTTCCCCAAAGCTTCAAGGTTAGGATAAAGCGTTGAGCTAATTTTATGGATTAAATCTCGGTTGATTTATAAGTATGGATTTTTTGTTTTGATTTCTCTGTTTTGAAATTAATTTTGCTAATATTGTGTTTGGCCAACCATTACTTGACGTTAGTTGTTAATTGAAGAATCGATAGGTGAAAATTGATAACGAAACTTCAAACAGGGAACTTATAAATTTCAGATTTAGACATAAACTGAATTTATGAGAGAAAACCAAGTTAGCAAAGAACTTAATGGGTTATGCTTGATTGCTAGTTTACGATAGTAGATTAGGATTATTGCATAACACTCCTTTGATACCTTGAAAAACGATCTAAGAAACTCTAGGCTCAATCGTCTATCAGCCAAAATTCGCCTCATAAACTGATCCAGGTAAAGTCCATAAAAAGCGCTAAAAGTGGAACCATCCTTGAAGCTTACCACATTTCATTCAGATTAATCCCCAAAGATATTCGCATCTTTGTTTCAGCATCAGTTTTATCTATTTATTTATTTTGATAGTTAAATTTTCTTTTAATTTTAATTCCCCATTTTTACACAATCGCTAGTCCAATTAATTGAGCGATCCAAGCCTAGTACCTACACAATTACTCCCTGTGGGACAATATTATACTATATTACTTGAGACCCGTGAACTTGCGGAATCCCATCAATGGGCGTCGGGTTCTGTTTTGTCTCTGAATGTTGGGCTCCGAAAACAAGGTCCAACATTCGCTGCGGCGATGCATCCTTTTCGCCACGATGTGGTGAGTTATTGCTTTCGCCACGACGAGCAAGAAGCACACATCAATTTTGCCGTGGCAAACTTAGTAGATTATGAATTTTAGACAATTTTGTTCATTCCATTTGTTTATTTTTTTGTGTTTGTTCTCTGTAGGAACATGCCTCGAACTAAAAATCCTACCCGTATTACCCCCACTAGCCCTTCTAGTCCACCTAGTGATTCCAGCTCTTCAGATAGTGATGGTGTTAGTTTTGCCGAACTAGCCAAAAAAGTAGACACTAGGCCATTCATCAAAGAGCACACTTTCCCTTTAACTCCACCCGACAATCTCTTTGTCCAACAACTAGTACACTCTCAACTTACGGGATTAGTCCAACCATAGGATTAGGGCAACAATAAATTTGTTCGCTATTTCTATACCTATGCCCAATTCCATAACACCTTAGAACTTAATTTCTGTGGTGTGAAAGCCCCTTATGCATTCACCTCAGCTAGCATTCGTAGCCATTACAACCTCCCTCCTATTTTCCACTGCCACTATGATCAGATGATCCACCACTATCCTTGGGATGATGTTATTCGCACCCTCTATCAAGAGTGTGCCGTTTGGCATTAGCCCCGAATTTATCAACGTTACCTTAAACATTCTGATCTCCGACCCGAAGCTCATCCTTGGCTCCATCTTATAAGTAACGACATCATTCCGACCATCCATCTCACCTTTGTCACAAAACAACAAGCCCTCTACTTTTACCTTCTCATGACTGATCACCCAGTCGACATAGCTCATGCCATTGCCTCCGCTCTACATGACTCCATCACCACCGCCAAATTCACCAACGTCATTACTTTCCCCCCACCTCATCACAGATATATATCGGGCCCACAATGTCCCAGAATTCAATAATGACAACTATTTCGACCTGACCCCTCTATTTCGATACCGTCGCCTTAAACAACCCCTCCTCCACCCTCCTCACCCCTCCACCCAAATACTTGATGTTGGTACAACACCTACAGCTACAGTGCCAAGTGAGAACGATCCTCCAACTCAGGTCACTCCTGAGCCCATGAGCTTACAAACCCTCGCTAGCCGAGTCGATGGCCTCTTTGCCGACCTAGCTACTCTCCACCCTCCTTCAGGCAGTAGCTAGGCAGGATCAAGATCGGCGATATCGCCAGCGGATGGATGAATTGCTCGCCGAGCACCATCACTTCCAACTCCCTTCTGATGAAGATGACCCCCTTAGCGATGCTAGCACATTGGAAGCAGGTCCCTTTGGCGTTGGGGATGATCATCCTATGGTGTAGCTCAAGTTGCTTATTCTTGTGTTTTCCCTTCCATTTGTTTTAGTTTTTAGATTGTCGGATACTCAATTACATTTTTTCATGTACAACCTTATTGGTCGGCTCTTCATGTAATTCTGTGTCGATCTTCCTTTGCCTTACACTTCCCTTTCATTGCATAATTGTTTTGTTTATTTCACATTGAGGACAATCTGATGTTTAAGTGTGGGGGAGGTTGTTCTAATCTACATGTCTTGTTTATGTATCATTTTTGGCCATTTAACTACTTGTGTAAGTCAATTGTGCGTAATGTGCAAAATTTTAAACTTGGTAACGGAGGCAGATTGCTTGTTTCACATATTTCGGTCATTTTTTGCCACAACGAACTCTTTCTTCGCCTCGGCGACATTGTGGAATTAATGTTTTGCCTGTTCACCGCGGCGACACCATCCTTCATGACCAAAATTGTTTTATTTACCTCATTTCAAACATTCTTTCCAATTAGATTCTTTTCACTCCTGTGTCTCGAGAATTTTATGAATTTCAAAGTGATCCCTGTTTTCTTGAAAACACTATCTATGTTTTTAAATGATAGATGGTTTTGGCCAATTTCATTTTCAATGTTTTCAACTCGAAGTAAGTGAGGGTACGCTGAAAAAGTAGCACTTTACGTTTTTAAACCTTGAGATTGTTTAATTAAGATACTAACCTTGATGGAAGGATATTTGGACTTAAATTCTTTCATTTTTGTGTGTATCTGCTTATTTTCATATCTCTCTAGAAATTGTTTTAATTCTTGATCAAAGCTTGATGAACTAGAATTTTGTTAACATGATAGAGACATTCTTTCAAAACCCTGCTGACCCAGTCACAAACCCCTAAACACTTATCCATTGCTAGCCCCTTGAGCCATATTTTTTAGCACATGCACATGTCTTAATATTGTTATAAATATTTTATTTCCAGTTCTGTCAACCAATATTCAAGGTATATATTATAAAAATGATCTAAATAAGTATGCTTTTCATGCATTTCTTATCGGCTGCCATCTTTGAATTAGAAGTGGCTTGCTTTGGATATATCATGGTCCCAATTCTAGGATCTTTTACGTACTATACCACTTTGAAAATGAAGAAATCTTCCTTATTTATGAGTATTTTGTAGGGTCTAAACCTTCCCCAATTAGTTTCTGCCCACTTTTTCGCTTAAGGAAAGGAAGTCTTTTGCTTATAAAATAACCCATGAGTGAGTTATTTCATCGTACTAATCCCGGGTTCAGGACTTTCAAAAGGGGTGAAACTATTTGATTATTACTTTACTTTTGACTGGGAATAAATTTTAAATTCTCATTCAGAGTTTCGAAGCAAAGAAAAAAGGATTGCAATGGCTGTTGTTGGAGAAGCCACCAATTTCTCATGATCTAAAATGTGCTCACGCATCGGAAAAAGAGACGAAGAAAATTTTCATTTGAGTTTAGGAGAAAGGGGTTTAATAAAAGGAGAAATTGGATCTGTAGAGCTTAGTGTCAATTGTGAGGTTAAATCTAGTTTTAAGGAGTTTTGAGTTGGAGAAACAACAAAGGGTTCTGGTTAAGGGGATTTAAAGATTGCACAAAAAGTTGAACAAGGAGGAGGATGTGCTGTTGTAAAAGACAAAGATGGTATGCCATTTCTGAAGGAAGAATCAAATAAAGGTTAGTTTTGTTAGGCTTCTATTTTTTGGTCCAATTTTCAAGTTTTCTTTTTTCTTTTTTATATTTTATTTTTAAAATATAAACAAAAACCTGGTTAGTTATCTATGTATAATTATATTTTATTATAAACAATAATTATATATTAGATAAAACATATGGATAAATTATTTTTAATTAAAAAATTTATTTTAATCACTTATATAATATTTATTAAAAATTATTAACGAAGTTATTTTATTTTATTAAAATAAAGAATTCAAAATTAACTTTTTATTTAAAAATTAATATTTATTTTCAATATGTTTTAGTTATTAAATAAAATTTTATTTGTAATTTATATATTTTAAAGATATTTTAAATTTAATTATACCTATTAATAATTATTATATTTAAATTTATTTAATTTAATTAAAAATAAATTAAATTATTCATAATTCTTGTCAACAACTAATTTTAATTAATTAAATATAATATTTAATTAAACTATAAATAGTTCTTATTAAAATGAATATATTAAATAATTAAATAATATATATTTAGTCGATAATAAATAATATTAAAAAACAAAACAAAGAATAAAAATTACATTTTATAATTTTTAAAATTGAAAATTAAAATAAAAACTTAAAACTTAAAACCAAAAACCAAAAACTCAAACAATATTTAAAAAAACAAATAAACAAACAGAGCGTCATGATAACAAATTTTTGAAGAGGGAAAAGGGTCATAAGTTAGAATAATTAAAAAAGGAAAGAAAAAAAAGAATTTGAGAGAGACGAGCATTTGACAGAAAGAGGCTAGATGTCGATGGAAAGGATCATGGATGGCTTTTTGTTTAGTCCAATTCATATAGATATTTAGATCATATTTGCATTTATTTTGCATGTTCATTCATTCATTTTAGTAGCATTTTTAGGTTAATTGATTTATTTGCATTAAGTTTGTTATTTATTTTATTTTCTATTTTTTTTCATATTATGGATTGATTTATTTACATTGAGTTTGCGTCATATTATGGAGTGTCTAATGCATACACCAAACTCAAGTATTAGGATTATGTCAAAATTTCACTATGGTCAAGTTTTATTCCCGACAAAGTCATGAAAAAGTTGCACCATTTTGAATGTTTCAGGCATATTTCCAGCGCTGGTGGAAAGAACAAAACAAGAGAGTTCGAAATATAGTCAGGAAGCTTGTCAGATCTGGTCGTCTTGATCTAATAAACGGGGGTATGTGCATGCATAATGAGGCCACATCACATTACATAGACATGATTGATTAGATAACTATGGGACATAGATTCATCAAAGAAGAGTTCAATATAACTCCAAGAATTGGCTGGCAAATTGATCCCTTCGGACATTCAGCATTACAGACCCACCACAATAGAAGCATAACGCAATACATCAATAGGAGGGGGAGGTCGAAGACAGCTGGTTGTTTTAAAAAGAAAAAAACAACGAAATTAACACCAAAGTGGAGCAATTAAATTAAAGAGGACAGCTAGAGGAAAGACCCACCAAACATCAACTACAGCGTGGAGTGGTGTGAAGACAAAGAGAAAGAAAACAAAAATCATGTGGGAGGGGAGCATAACTTACGCAAAAAGCTCCAGGAAAATTAAAGACACACGACACTTACAAGAAAATAAAGCAAGAGATGGGAGAGCAGGTGAGTAGTGGCAAGTGGAAGTGACCCACCAAGTCATTAACGTTACACACTACAACCAAAAGAAAAGGAACTAAGTGGAGGAGGCGTTAAGAGAAATTGGGAGAGTGGCATGAATAGAATGAAAAGAAAGGAGGAAGGAGGTGTACGTGAACAGAGAAAAATCAAGGGAGAGAGCTGTGTGTGGTTTGGGTGATATAGAGGGGAACGTGAGCTTAAAAACAAGACCACTAAAGGGAGATATACACAGACCACGCAGGAGGCTAGCAGCAGAAAACAAAGGAGGGAGGTGCGTTACATGGGGTGGTGCGTTAAGTGAGGAGTGCGTGAACTTAGATAGGTGATTTGCATGAACGTGTGTGTGCAATGGGGGCTAGTTGAGTGAGTGTGGTGCTGGATGTTTAGAGAGGAATAAATAAGTCACATAAAAAGCTAATAGAGCTGGCGGTTTGTGAGGACGTGAATGCATGAGGGAGCTTAGAAGGAGACCAACGTTACAAGGAAAAAAGAAAGCAAGAACACTCACTCTTCATTGAGCTCTCCACAAACTTTACATTGGGTGCTCACACGTTACACCAAAGAGGGAAGGAAGATACTCTCAATTTTTGGCAGTTGTGGAGAGGGCATAAACTTTACATCACTCAAGAGGAGAGTTGGAGCGAAAACGTTGCAGACCAGGAGGCTGACTCACAAGGCAGTAACGCACCATCACCTGGAGCTCATCAGGGGCAGCGCAACACACGCAGAAGGAGACACAAACGACATAGAGAGGGGGAATTCAAAAACTCATTCATTATCTGATTTATTATTTGATTTCTCCTAATGTTGGTTATTGACTTTAATGCTTGTGGTTTTTATCCTATCATGACTGAGTAGTTTCCTTAAAGCCTCAAGGTTGGGTTGAAGCTTTTAGCTAATTTTTGTGGATTGAATTTCGGTTGATTTATTTGTATGGATTTTTGGTTTTGATTTCTCTCATTTGAGATTAATTTTGCTGGTATTGTGTTTGGCCAACCATTACTTGACGTTAGTTGTTAATTGAAGAACTGATAGATGAAAATTGATAACGGAACTCCAAATAGGGGACTTATAAATTTCAGATTTAGACATAAACTGAATTTATAAGAGAAAAAAAAACAGGTTAGCAAAGAACTTAATGAGTTATGCTTGATTGCTAGTTTACGACAGTAGATTAGGATTATTGCATAACACTCCTTTGATACCTTGAAAAAGGATCTAAGAAACTTTAGGCTCAACCGTCTATCAGCCAAAATTCGCCTCATAAATTGATCCGGGTAAAGTCTATAAAAAGCGCTAAAAGTGGAACCATCCTTGAAGCTTACCACATTCCATTCGAATCGACCCCTAGAAACATTCGCAATTTTCCTTAGCTTTGATTTTGTTATTTTTGCTAGTTAATTTTCTTATTTTAATTCCCAATTTTTACACAATCGCTAGTCCAATTAATTGAGTGATCCAAGCTTGGTCCTTACACAATTACTCCTTGTGGGACCATATTATACTGTACTACTTGAGACCCGTGAACTTGCGGAACCGCATCAGGGTCTAAATTTATGCCAACTCTATTTTTTCTTTTATATATATATCCTACAATAATTTGTCCTGCAAACATTTTTTGGAAATTTTCCAAGTATTAAAAATTATATCATTGGTTCAATAAAGAAGTTTTTCTTATACAAACTCCTTAAATTTCATATGAAATGGAAGGATTTTTTTTGTCCAAACTTATGCTAATATTCAAGTTATAAAACTTCTACAAATAAGCTTACTTGGTTTTAGATATAGAATAAGTCTTCAAAAGTTGTTGACATGATATATATTGAAAATTTTCCATTTCAATTAGTATAAACCAAGATTTTGAATTGCAAATTATAAGTTACATTTATAGTTGATAATAAATATAAATTTAGTCTAATCAAATTTTAGCCTAAAGATTGATTTTAGACCAATTCAGTGAGTTTATTAAGTTTAGATTTTTTTATTTAGACTTAAATTCTATCTAAAACTCAATTTCGAGCTCTCGCTTTGTGTGGTTATCAACTGTTACTTTCATTTTCTCCGAGCTTTAGTGTTCACTGCATCAAAATATGTATTTTGGCATATTAAAAGCAAAAGTGGAACAATCGATCACATTCACATAAAGCAAGTGTAGCCTACCTGGATACTATTTCGTTATTGTTGGTTTATGTCCTACAGCCAATCACTTTGGTTGTAGTTTAGTGACAAATTATTTAAAAGATATTATTTATATTGTACATGCTTAAATGTATATGATAAAGTCCATGGGATAATTGTGCATTGCAAATGAAATTACATTTATATATTATCCTAAATTATGAGATTATAATTATGAGGTTCATATTACATTTATATATTATCCTAAATTGTTCCTAGTCATTGTTCTATTAATAAAACTGAACATTAATAGAACATAAAAAACTATCACACGTTATGTTTTTCCTTATAAAGAAAGTAGTCAAACTTATAGACTAAAGTATGGAGATACTTAAACAAACATGCGGGTGCTTGTTAGAAAGCAAGTTTCTGAACAGACTCGACATGAGAAATCTATTTGAAACATTACTTGTATGTCTATGGAATTCTCATTGTGATGATTGTAAATGATCTTTTGACTTGAGGTCACCAAGTTATCTTATATAGGGATTGCTATATTTTGATACTACTTATGATCTATTTAATCATGAGTCGTTTAATTAGTAGTCAATGGATGTAGTATGAACTATATGGAGGTAGTTAAGTGATCAAGATATAATTAATCACCCTAAAGTAATTAGGAAGAATATTTTATTGTTTTTGATTAGTATTGATTCAGGATATCCTTGGCCAAGGTGAAATGACGCTTTGTAAATAGTTTACAAATGTCATTAATTGAATCAATAGCTAATGACGGAGAACTAATATGATTAGACTCAAAATAGAGTTAAACATTAATTTCATGCTCTATGTCTAATCGGAACATTGTATGATGAAAATATTAAATTATACGGAAAAATTATGCACAGAAAAGTTAGTCAAAACCACTTTGACATTCCTAAATATTTGGGTGGTCATTGTTAGACCCCGAACCTTTCTATCAAAGGAAAAATTATTGGTGATTAATTTTGTGTAAAGAAATGAAGAATTCTTAGATTTGAAATGGAATATAAAAGATGGTCTAGGTAGAAACGGGTTATATGTGTTATGTTGGAAGTTAAAAAGTTGGAAAATGTATATGTTCATTGAGTATGCTTTTGTGTTTTAGCCATAACTTTTGCTCTAGTTATCCAAATGAGATGACTCTTAATTTGGATTAAACTAGGGAGATAAGACTACAAATTGTCTGATGAAATCAAGTTTTGATTCGGTCTCTAAGAATGTCAATTTTCAGATGAAAGTTGAGCACAGAATAATATTTCAGTATAAGTACAGTCCGAACTGGTTAGTGTAGAACTTTTGGACGATGGAACTAAATTGAATGATTTTGATGTCATTGGAAAATTGAGACAATGAGGAACATTTTTCTATAAGGAAGTGTTACCAAATTCCATCAATTGTATGATTAGAAAAATGTTATGATTTTTGGAAGGAGTTAAGTATGATTTAAATGAATTTTGAGGTTTTGCTAGATTAATTATTTCATTTGGAGTTAATTATTATGTTAATGTTGGTAGGATTTTAAAATATGGTTTGGTTGGATTAAGTTGCAAGAGCATGTATGTATGAGGGCATTTTGGGAAGAACACTTAAGCTTTTAAGTTATAAGGCCTACATGGAAGGGTATTTTGGACATTACTCTTTCATTAATGGCACAATTGTAAATAAGAAATGTGGGCTTACATGTAAGAAGAAGAGGAGCACGAAATTGGGTGAAAAAAAACATAAGAAAAGAGAGAAGAGAGGGAGTTTTCGGTGGAGAGAAAGAAGAAAGAAGAAAAGAAGCTAGGTCTTGATTTTCTTGGATTTCAAGAAGGATTTTGATGTTTCTTCAAGAAGGAAAAAGGAAGAGGAGCATGAGAGCTTCCATTCAAGCCAAGAAACACTTCATTTGGTGAAGGATCAAGGTAAGGGAATTTTTGAGTTGTTAGATTTTTAAAAGGGTTTTGGTTTAGATAGCTTAAGAAATGTATAGGTTTAAGATTTCTAAGACCAATTTTAGTGATTAAGTGTTATGGGTTGTTTAATTTGGGTTCCTATTGATTAGGGATTTTTGCCATTGATGAAGGGGATTAAGAGAGGCAAGAAGAGCAAGAGGGGATGCATTTTGAACAAGAATTAAGCAAGGAATTAAGGTGAGTGCATGTTTATAATTTGAGTAATGAGCCATAATTGTTTTCTTTCAAAATCAAGAAAGTAAAATGATTTCAATTACTTCATGAAATATTGCTTTTATTGCTTTTGATTGATTGAGAAATTGCTACATGTTGCGATGTATAGAATTTTTGATGATGAATTGTGATTTACTAAAGGAAAGGGTTTTTAGAAAATTTCATGTTCTTGAAAGACAAGATTTCAAAAGATGCCTTAAGTTTTTATATATGAATTTTGAGTGATATGGGAATGATTTCAAATTGTTCCAAAATTGTTGTATTTTGTGGCTTTTGGATGATTTGAG
>JANITX010000001.1:40817827-40830423 GCA_027564395.1 Erythroxylum ulei
GTTAGGTTTGTATTTTGGGATTTGATGTAAGTGGCTTGAAATGCCCACTAAAGCATTGTAAAACACTTATTTTGATGCAAATGAGATATAAATGCATTATGGTTGTTTATGCTTTTGCAAATCTTTACATGACTATTTTCACATTTTCATAAGGGCAGGATTATGTTCTGAATTCAAGTGGAATTCTGGAAAAAGATGGGTAGAATTGATAAATCTTGTCTTCTTGAAAGTTGTAGTAGATCTTTTTATCTTTCTAACGATACGAAGTTTGTGAGTTTTGGATGTCGGAATGGAGAGTTATGATTGTTGCAAGATGGGATGCTGTATAGAAGTTGCGCATGTAATAGCTTTGATGAATGATTGGAAATTGAGGTTTTGATGAATCAATTGAGTTAAGATTTGAGAATATTGGTGTGACGAACTTGATGTTTGAGTGGTTATGAAGTGTTTTGACATTAGAATAAGTGAATTTGGGGAGATTGTAAGTGTTTATGGTGTTAGGTTGAAGGTTAGAGGCTTTGGAGAGGCATTAGAGGCTTTGGGGAGATCCAATGTCTATTTAACGGATCTTCTCGGGTGGAAAAACACCCCTTGGCCAGCCAATGTCAGTTTAACGGACATTCTCGGGTCAATTTGGCCTCCTAAGCTCGATGCATGTCCGTTAAATGGGCATTCACGGGACAAATTGTGTTGTTTTACCACTTTAGAGGTAGAATCTGATCTTGTGGTCTTCATAAGAGTTCTAGGTCTAGATGTCTACTTTCTAATGGTCAAAAAAGAAATCAATCTGACATCTAGAATGAAAGTTATGGCGATCGCGCCAAGAGAGGTTTAAATCGAATTACGATATGAGCATGGTCTAATCTTTTAGGAATAACTCCCTCATCCGACCTCCAATTGAGGTGATTCTTGACTAATAGATTCCTAAGACATGTGTCTTTCTGTAAATAAAAATTTGTATCATTTGGAGGTGTATCGAGAGAGTTTGCATTAGAACAAGTGAAGGGTCGGGTTGAAGAGTATAATTGGAGTATGTACACACTTAGGCTTTTTAAGCATATCTTGAGTTATAGAACTCCGATTGAGGTGATTCTTTCTTCAAAGTAAATTAGAGACTTAAATTTACAATTTCTATGGAGAGTTCAACTTATGATTTTGATGATTGATTAGTGTGTGCTCACCACCTTTGTGGAATGACAACAAATGACCTTTAGGGTTTCAAGCACAAGGTTTTATGTTTCCGAAAGTTGGACTCCGGAAACGGGGTCCAACATAAATCTTCAAATTTTCTATTATCAAATTCTCCTCTATGATCACTTCGAATTGAAGTAATGCAGTACCCATTTTCAATATGATTTTTTCTGTAAAACTTCTTAAAAACTTTAAAACCATCATCCTTATTTGTTAGAAAATAAACCCATGTAAATTTAGAATAATCATCTATAATAACAAAACCATAGTGTTTACCACCAAAGCTTTAGTTTTTAGTAGGACCAAATAAATCCATACGAATAAGCTCAAGAGGTTGTTGGTAGATACGACATTCTTAGGTGAAAAGCTACTTTTAACTTGTTTTCCTTTTAAACAAGCTTCACAAACCTAATTATTTTCAAAATTTAAAATTGGTAATCTTCTCACTAAATTATTTTTGGACAATTTTGATAAAATGTTCATGCTAGCATGTCCAAATCTTCCATGCCAGATTAATGAGTCCTTTTCTAAAGACATAAAACATTTAACTTTTTTAGAAGATATGTCTTTCGATTGAGCATAATATATATTTTGAGTTCTAGGACCAACAAACACAATGCTATCGTGATTATTAATTATTTCACAATGAGATGCATAGAAAGTGACTCTATATCCCTTATCATATAATTGACTTACACTCAGTAGGTTATGTTTTAAACCATTAACACAGAGAACATAATCTATAGAAGTAAAATTAGAAGCACCAATTTTACCAATTTCTATAACCTTTGCTTTATTTTTGTCAGTAAAGACAACATTACCTCCATCTTTGCTTTCAATATAGCTGAAATGTGATATTTCACCTGTCATGTGTCTTGAATAACCACTGTCATCTATCAATTGATTTTCTCTTGTAACTATTTTGAAGCATATCTGTAGAATATATTATCTTAATTTAGGTACCTAAAATTTTCTGGGTCCTTTCAGGTTAGTAGTCTGACCTTTCGATCTCTAAACATACATTTTAGATAATTTCTTCATTCTACGAATGTTACAAGAATGACTAACATGTTCATGTTTACCATAGTAGAAGCATAAAAAAAAAAAAGAATGAAAGTCACTATCACTTTTTTCATATTTCAGGCTCCTGTTGTTTTGATTATAGCTACTACTGGATTTAACAAAGAAATTTTTATATAACTTAACGTTATTATCTTCATTATATCCTATTCTTGCCTTATCAAATACACCTTTACCATTACCAAGCAATGCATCATGATTATTCTTTCAATAAGCGAAATTTGCTAAATCCTTTTCTAAAATACAAAATTTTCAACAAAATTCTCCTTTTCAAATTCTAGTACAACGATCTTTTCTTCTAATTGTTTTATTTTTTCAAAATTATTTTCAAGCAATGCATTTTCTAACTTAATCACTTTTTCTTCCAACAGATCTTTTTCAGAAATCTTTTACTTATAATCACTTTTGAGAGACATATTCTTAGACAACAGGTTCTTATTCATTGCTTCTAATGATTTGATTTTATTCTTCAAAGATGCATAAATGTTTTTAGACTTTTCAACTTCTTTGAAATACCGTACATTTAACTTTTTATACTGAGCATATAGTTCATGACATGCATCTCGTAATTCATCAAAATCAATATCAGAGTCAAAACAATATACCTCATCTTCACCTGAATCAACCATAAGGCACAAATTGCTTACTTCTTTAAATTCTTCTTCATCAAAGTTTTCAAAATCTTCATCGAACCAAGTTATAGTTATAGCTTGCTTTTTGGGTTTTTTATTCTCTATTTTGTCCTTTTGAAGAAGAGGACATTCTGGTCTGGTGTGTCTAGGCTTCTTATAGTAATAGGGTATCATTTGATTATTCTGTGTATTACTACTGCTGCTGTTGCCTTTTGATAGGAACTTGTTGTTTCTAGTTTTCTTATTTCCTTCTCTTTTCTTTGTCAACTTCTTTTTGTAGAAACGTGCATAATTTCTGACCATAAAATTGAATTCATCATCTCCATCTATTTGCAACTCAGAGTCGCTTTCATCACCATTTGATGGAATTGATTCATCAGTTGCTTTTAGAGCCATTCCTCTTCTGTAGGAGGATCCTTCATCTAGTTTAAGCGTTGTCTCATGAATCATCAAATTTCCTTTAGCTAGTTAAGTGAGATATTGTCTAGATCCTTTACAGTTTCTAGAGTAGTCAGTTTGGGTCTTCGTTCCTTTAGTAGTGACCTCAGGATTTTTATTACGAGCTCATCATTGGGATATACCTTTCCTAAGTTGTTCAAAGTTATGATGTTGTTGTTAAATCGTCCTAAGAGTTTGTTTATGGTCTCTCCCTGTTTCTTACAAATAGTTTCATATCGATGTACTAAAAGACTTATCCTATATTTCTTTACCTCATTTGTCTCTTTAAAGATAACCTGAAGTTTGTCCCACATTTCCTTTGCTGTAGAACAATAGGAAATCTTTTCATACTCTTCTAGAAAGGGTGCACAAATCAGATGATGTCTTGCTTTAACATTCAGTTGTGCATTTCTTCAATCAACATCAGTCCATAATTCTACATTATAAGTAGCAGGAACTGTATCTCCCATTTTAATAGCTTGCTAGACTTCATTGTCCATAGATTGAAGATAAATTGTCATTCTTTCCTTCCATTATGAATAGATGTTTCCATTAAAATAAGGAGGCTTTGTAACAGATTGTCATTCAAGACTTTTCATGTTGTTTGCCATGATCTATCACGTGTTGTAAAACACAATATACGTGAAACCAAGGCTCTAATACCAAATGATAAAGCAAACATATGCAAGAGGGGGGGGGGGTGAATTGTATGTGACTTGAAAATTTTTAGAAGTTACTTTCAATTCGTATAAATGATAGGAACTTGTTAAAGTTTAAAAAATAGAAGGAGCGTACTAAAATGAAAGGAGCGTGTCAAGTTTTAAAATGAAAGGAACGTTGTGCAAATGAAAACATCAGTAACTAAAATGAGGAAATTTAAAATTTAAGGAAAGAGAAAGATCGGCACAACCAATTTATACTGGTTCGGCTTATAGCAAAGCCTACGTCTAGTATCGAAGTATCGAACTTAAGTATTTCACTAATAAATCTCTAAGTAGTGATTTGACGAGCCTTTCCAAGCTCACAAGTACCTATGTTCAAAGGTTCTTCAACCTTCCACACTAGTAGTATTTAGTTAGCCTTTACAAGCTCTCAACAAATGAAAATAGAATTTACTCAATGTAAGCTTCAAAAAGTTACAGTCTCTCTCAATAGAGTATTTTTCCTTTCTAAGGCACAGAAGATTTATTATGGATATGACTTTCATGAATATTGATGCTATTGATGAACTTTAGGAAATCTTGCATACTTTGTGAATGCAATAGCTCTTTTTTAAATAGGCGTTCTCCTCAACTAGTTGTTGCTTAATTATTTAACTATCTGAATCTGCTTTAAATCCCTTAAAAAAATGTCTTCGATATCATCTTTGGCAGTATCTTCAAAAATCTAATCATTTGAATAAATATTTGATTGTGTCTGTTGAATAGAGTAAATAGCAGGATCCTTCGCTTATACATAAATGATAGGGGCTTATTTATTCCAGGACCGTATCTAAATATTGTTAAAACAATTCCTGCAAAATAGGAAACGTTTATCCTTTTATTTTAAATAGATAACTAAAATATATAATCCCTTTTAACATCCTTATCTTTTTTAATAAATAAAATAATTCCAAATAAATTTAAATTTTGTAACTAAATATTATTGGTTGTTGTCATCAAATTCATTAATTTAGAAGGCCTTGAGCTAACATAAAACTCTCCTTCATTGGCATCCAAGGTTTAGGGGGATTTTATTTTAAGTGAACTCCACTTGTAGCTAATCTGTATATCAGCTTGTTCAAGTTCACATAAATCATTCAATCTCATCAATTTTAGTGTATCTAGTAAGTCTTTTTAAAATTCCAGTTCTATGAATATTCTAGTGCATCCTCATCGTTTCAATACAGTTATGTTCGCATCTAAACATATAGGTTTACGGCCTAGTGACTTTGCAACATAACTTAATCTTAGGCTTAACAAATATTTAAATTGTGAAAGTTAGTCCAGATTTGGACTGTTTTCAGCAACTATCAGTTCGGCACCGTTCCAGCTTTCCACTTCAGTAGTAAGATAGGCTTCCTTTCTATGTACTAAGGGTCTCCTTACCTTCATTGTGTTTGACTCAGCGTTAAATTTAAAGATGAATATGCTTTCTTCATTGGCATAAGTATTTTCTAGTCTAAGTTTTCTCCAACAATACATAACCAAACAAAGTTCTTTTGTCCATAAATTATCTAATCAAAGAGAAGTACTCCACTTGGAAGCTCTAGCCTTAAGAAACTCTAGAGGTGGTGTCGCTATCAAAATTGCCATTGCTGCTACAGGGGCAGATATCTCAGCTGCTCGAAAGGAGTGGAATATGCATGGGTGCGGTCTTCCCTCTTCCTCTCTCTTTGGGTAGTCTTATGTGGTAGAAGCTAATTATAACATTTTCATCAATGCTTTTGTTCATATAGATGTATAGAAAACTGAGGGATTTCCCTACACTATTCCAAATGATATAGTCAAAAAGTTGAACTCCCAGTTGTAGGGTTTCACGATTCAAGATTTTTAATTAGTCTAAAAATTGGTGAATTTATCAACTTTTTCTTTACTGTTAAGCTGACAATTTTGATGAATGTAGATGTCTATTTATAAAGTTATTAAACAAATATATTAATTATTTAATTTCAATATGAATCCTTTTATTTAGTCTTAGTAAATAAATTTTTTTGATTTAATTTTATAAGAAAAATGAATTTTGACAAAGCTTTAATTAGGATCCAGAATAATAAAAAGTCAATGGTGATCAAATTTTTGATCTAAATAGAAAATAAGCTCAATAAAAAAATTGATCATTATAATCAGTAATTATAGGACAACATATATAAGAATTTGATATAAACTTGAACATTTCAAAGCACAACAACAGCAGTAATCACACACTTGTGCAGAATCAAAAGCGAAAAAGAGAGACAGAAATGAAGATCAAAGTCAATTTAAAGATTAGTATCTGGGCGAGGTCATTTTCGGCAACGTAAAAATAAATAATTAGTTTATTGAGTTGTTATTTTCTAAATAACCTTCTTCATGTTACTACTACAAGTTAAGTACTTAAAAAATTAAATCACAAAATATAGGTCTCTTAATGACAATGTCTAGTAATCTCCGACTTGACTTATTAGACATAATCATGGTTTAATAATATAACATAATATGCGTATAATAAAAGCTAAACCTTTTTATATCAGTCACAACATTAATCATAATTAAGTACAACTAGAGAGTATTATAGTGTTTGTATGTCTTTTATCTTACACATTCCCTTTTATATATCACAAAACAAGTTTAAAACTTAATATGATTTGCAGCAAGATATATCCTAATGGTCTAACAGTAATTTTTCTTTTGTAAAAGACAAATCTGGTTAAAGATTCATATAATCACACACACACAAACATACACACAAACACAAACATATTTAGATATTAGAAACGATATATAAACAAGTTCAGAGTGCCAAATATATAAAACACATCAACTATAATGTTTAATTCAATCACGGTATCTAGTAATGCCCATTCTTTCAGCATATTCATTAAATGTCATTAAAGTTTTATAATCAGAAACCATTAATAGTAGCCTTAAATAATACTCCAAACTCAGCTTCTCTAGTTGATTAAGAAATAATAGACTATTTTGCACTCTTCTATCTAAAAGAAATAAATAGCCAAAAATGGATTTTCTCATGCTAACACATTTGACATAATCTAAATTTGAATATCCAATCAACTCAAGATGATTGAATCTCTCATAAATGAGTGTATGATCTTTTGTTCTTTATAACTTCCCTAATATATTTTTTTTGGCAACATTCCATTGTTCTAATTCAAGATTACATTGATATTTACCTAACATTCTAACATCAAAATTGATGTCTCGTTTAGCGCAGGTATGAGTATATAAGAAACTATCAATAATAGATGTATAAGCAATATCTTTTATTCATATGTGTTTCTATTCATTCTTTGGGCATTACTTAAGAGTAAATTCATCTCCCTTTTAAATTGTAACAGCAAATTATAGAGCTCATTTTCATTTTGAATCTCTCTAAACTTTTATTGATATATGCTTTGTAAGAAAACCATAACATTTTCTATGATCTATTGTATAATATTTCATTTCCTATCATATAAGATGGTCAACTATTTCTTTCATTTCAAAATTTTCAAAGAGAAATTTCTTAGTATTATTTAATAAATCATAATCATTAGTAGCTAGATATTATGAACATACAGGAATAGAAATATATGTCTTTTCTCATTAACTTCTTGGTCTTATACAATAAATCATAATCATTAGTAACTAGATATTATGAACATATGGGACTAGAAATATATGTTTTCTCCCACTAATCATTGTTTATATACATTGATTAATGATGTTTTCTTTAAATCTAAAATAAGTAATAATATTATTAAACTTGAGATATCATTGTTGGGAGCCTTATTTAAGTCCATAAGTTGACTTCTTAAGTTTATATATTATCTTTTTCTTCCTTTTAATTACAAAGCCCTATGATTGATCCATATAGATTTCTTCCTCAAATTCTCATTTAAAAAATAGTTTAGACATTCATTTGATGGAGTTCTATGTCATAATGAGCTATCATCACTTTAATAATTCTAAATGAATCATTTTTTTGAAATAAGAGAAAAAAGTATCATTATAATCACCACCATCTTTTTGTGTATGATCCTTTGTGACAAGTCTAACTTTATATCATTCGATATTACAATTGAAGTCTTAAGGACCCATTTACACCTGACTTTCTTAAAACCTTCTATTAATTCAATGAGATCCTAAACTCCATTTTCATTTATAAACTTCAACTCTTTTTCTATAACATTTACCTATTTATTAAAATTTCCAGTTTTAGTAAGTTGTGAAAATGAAAATAGATCTTTATCAATTCCTAACTCGTCTTCTAACTTTTATAAACAAACTACACATTCATCCAAAATAATTGATCTCCTTTTTCTTTGAGATCTTCATAATGCTACTTGACTCGGGTCATCTATAACGAGTTCATTCATGGTGACTTCATTATTTGGATTTTAGTCACACATTTATTGTTGTTGTAAGTTGTCAAAATTTTCATCAACTTTATTAACAAACACTTGGGAAGCAGTTATAGTCGAGAGAACTTAGAGTCTAACTTCTTAAATTTCTAGCAATATGGTTCCAAACTCCCACTAATTTCATCATAGTTAGGACAATAAAATATACTAGGGTATTTGTTTAGTTTCTTTATATCTTTTATAATATTCACCACCCCCGTTAGAATTGATAGTATTAACCTTTATATTTGTCCTACCTTTCTACCTTATTAAGGAACACCTTTAAGGTATCTAATGATTAGGATTTTTTATTAAAAGAAAGATATAGTCATTACATGAAAAATCATTAATAAATATGCTGAAAAATTTATCTCCGCCAAATAATGGAACATCGAAAGGCTTACATATATTAATATGCATAATTTCATGGAGTTGTGTGTTTCTTGTGGCTTCTTTCTTAACTATGTATTTCATCTTCTTTCCTTTAATACGATCCACACAAATTCCAAGATTAGTAAAACCTAAATTTAGAAAGATTTTATTTTTTACTGATATAACCATTATTTCTTAAAAAATGTGACCCAAATGTTTATGCCGTTAGATGAGACTTGACTTACGAAATCTCTTATAGTACCAATATTGTGATATAAGATCAACATGGTTTCATCAAAATATTATCAAGGTTTAATTTGTATAAACCATTAAAAGAGTATAACCAAAAAGGCAATTACGTTTGAACAAATTGAAACATCTATAAGAAAACTTAAAAGAATATCTAATAAAATCAAAATTTGAGAAAGAAACTAAGTTTCAAGAAATAATGGGAATATAAAAATTTTGAAGAAAATCTAAATGATGTCCAATGTATAAAATAAAAAAGAAGGTTTGAATAGTTTTAATTAGAGCTTTGAATCTATTTCTTATGGTGACAAACTTTTCATTGAATTTATGGTTGAGGTCATAAGGAATCCCCTCATTTTATTAGTAACATAAGTGTTACATCCAAAATCAATCCACTAGGTATTATAAGAAAATTCTACTGATTTGAATTAAAATATACTAAAGCACTCGACAGTCTTTTTTTTTGGAAGATAAGTAAATTTGCATTTAAAGAAAAAGTTTAGTACATAACCAAAAACATCAATACTAATGTCCACCCTACCAAACAAACGATTAGATATACATATGGATAACAAGTTTCAAATGATTGCAAGAGCTATAAACACCATTTGTACCTCGTTTTTGGGCTAATTTTATTATGCAATTCTTTGGCACTAACTGTTACTGTAATATGTATTAAGATCTTTTTGTATATAGCATTGACATCTATGGCTATAGCTCTAAAGCTTAGCTTGAATAACTTCTAGTTCCTTTAACTCTATAATTTTGAGTTTTAAAGCCCATTGGATTATTCATGGCCAATTCACTTGATTACACTAAATTCCAAAACAAGTAGAGAATCTGCTCATAGCTGGGAAGAGAAGTTATGGCTGAAGAATAGGTGGTTAAGATTTCTCATGCTATTTAAGCATAGCTCACTGTTCAAGCTAGATATATTAAATTTGAGTAAATTTTTAGTAGCTAGCCTACCTCCTATAAGACAAAGGGTAAATGAGTGAGTTAAACTTTAGACAGAGTCTCAAAACAATATATGTAAATGTACCTTCATTAGATTCAAAGGCCCTAACACTAAACTTTTACAAGCAATTTTTTCGATAGTGTTCATTTTGTTGACACAATTGGCATATTACTCTTTAATTCCTTCTTATAAGTTAAACTAGATGAAACATTAACCTTATACGATATATGCTTTTTCGTTCCTTTATTCTTTTCACACTTCTTTCTAACTCTTTGATGACTCAGGAGATTCATCAAATAAACTCCTTATTTCTTAACCCTTGCATCCTCTTAAAAAAACATACTTTGCAGTTTATTCATATTTTATTTTTCTTTATAGTATTATGACTCATTTGGAATGGGCCACATTTTAGAGTGAAGGAGTTAATAACAAACTGTACAAGGAAATATCAAACTTTATGGTGATCAACATACCTATTAAATTCATAATAAATGACTTATCAATAGAGAAAGACTAAGAATCATCTTATTTTGAGCTCTACATATCAAGATATCATCAAAATACTATAATATGTTTAGTAACATAATCAATTCTTGCTCTTCCATCGATTCCCTCATTTCCTTTCCATCAATCTTTCAAATGAACCCCAAAGGCTACCAATTTTTATGGAGAGATATCAAAATGTCTTAGAAATCTATTGCTTTAAGAATCACCTCATTTGGAGGTCGGATGATGAAGTTATGGCTAAAAGAATCCAACATGTTTATACTCTCAATCATATTGTACCTAACTTGGCACAATTGCCATAACTTTCAATAGAGATGTCGGATTGAGTTTGTTCTTAGACTATTTGAAAGAAGACTTCTAGAGATACAACTTTCATAGAGACCACAAAGCAAGATTTTGCCATTAATGATTATACAAAGACCATTCTAGCCTTCTTTATATTCCTTGTAACTTAAATGCTTAAGTGACTTACCAATTTTGCCCCTCATGCAATCTTACCACCTTAACACTATAATTCAATTAACCTATGTTATATAATCTTACTCACATTAACATGATAATTAACTCCACAGAATAAAATAATTAATCTATCAAGACCTCAAAATTTATTTATATCATGCTTAACTTCAATGAACAAAATTCAGGAGCCAACATTTCTTCCCCTCTTAAAAGAATTTCGCCATCGAAATTCTTATCTAACTGATCAAGAGGTTGTGGTATGTCTACTCATATTCAAGAATCCAATCACAAAGTTTGATAATTTACATCAAACATAAAGCATACACTCTCGATAACATATTCTACATTTTATGCTTGTGTCTCTGTCAGAAATAGGACTCCAATAGTCACTTTTGGATCATTACATATTCATTTATGATTTGTTCTTTCATTGATCATGCTTAATAAACTATTTGATCTGCTTAATCTAATTCATTGAAATTTTTCTTCGAAAGAAGATTTCTTGCCACTTTCATCTATACTATTCATGCAATCTTTATCAATCAACTGTTATCATCATCGCATTATCAGCTCATAAGTCATTCACAGAAATTCACATACAAAATCATATGGCACATTCTCAAAGCATTTTTAAAGGACAATAAATGCAAATTATAAAGGTAGTTGGAAATCATTAACTTCCATTTATTTGAAGAAACTTTAATGGCTTATTAAATAAATTATAAAAATGTCACCTACCATATTAAGTGCATAAACTCTTGTCGCCTTAATCGAACAACCACTTCAGTTCCAAATTCATCTTCTCAAGATCATAACAATTTTTGTTTTCATTACATTCCACTTGTACACTTTAATCTCATCATTTTCACTTATATCCTTATCTTCCTCAAACAATCCATGATCATACATTTACATCCATATCACATTCGGGGATATATCACCATAATGCCATACACTGCATCCCCCACTACAATTACATTGAATCACTATCTTTCATATTTACTCATATACTATTTCTCATTTCCATTTATCCAATGAAAGAGTATCATTTTGCTCACTAATTCGATCAGCTCCAACTCTTAACAATTGCTCTTGTGTGTGACCCATACACATGCGACTCAGACTAGGGATCAGTCGCTGCTGGATGCTAAGACATGTTCACAATGCATGTACCTTGAGACATAATTTGAAGAACGCCCATGTAAGATAGTAATTCTAGGCTCTGATACTGCATCTGTTGGACCCTGTTTGATTCCAGAGCCCAACCTCTTGAGTCATAAAAAGTGATCTTCATTATTACTCCTCATTTTCAGATTTCCAACATCCTTCGGACTCATGAAATGTGCACGTATTATCTTGTAGGTTTATTTCTTTTAACCCTCATTAGCCATCATTAGTTCACCTTCATTCTCATAACATCCCAAAAATTTCCTCACAATTTGTTCAATGGCGTGCCCACACAAATCAGTCACCGTACTCAAACTCATTTCTCCTATTTCAGAACAGAATTAGGAAATCTTTGACTTCTTCAGAACATTTGTTTCTCATTGTCTTAAGTTTCTAATGACACCAAAATCATTCAATTTGGTTTAGTAGTCTGAAAGTTATACCCCAAATATTTACGAAAAGA